>JALJCO010004425.1:915000-1295000 GCA_023101725.1 Atherinomorus stipes
GGACATGAAAGTGCTTCCCCTCTGGCCCTCCCTCCCTCTTTTTCTCTATGTATCCGCCTTTGTTTCTCTCTCTTTCTCTCTAACAAATGCAAATGCTGCATTAGAGTTTTGTTTTGTGGAGCAGAAGTTGTTAAAATAAGGCTGCTGCAATGATGCTACTTACTGTACAACAAGAAAAAAAGGGGGAATCTGTAGCAAAGAGTTGTGAAATATAGCCTCAGGGTGAAGGGGTAAAACAAGCGTAAGAACATGAGGTGCACTGAGATTTTTACTCCCAATGACGTATTTCTGTTTCATACTTAATTCATGACGCCCTGGTGAGAACACTGATGGCTGGTTCTGGCATTTGTGTGAGTAAGAGTACTGATCGAAGTTATCTTTGATTCAGTATTATTTATTAATGTTTGGCTCATTAATTTGTGTAAGTCATCACATCTTTAGTTCTCTCTTTCTGACACGACTCTGGACCTCAGAGGGTGTTGGGCCTTGTGACTTAATGAACATAAGGAAGGAGATGTGTACATGAAATGATTGCTTAATGACCTGTGATCAAGAGATTTTGTATTTTCAAAAGAATTATGATCATAACTGAAACTCACCATAGGAGAAAATGTACTTTTTGTTAAAGTCTTGATGTAATAGTTTATGCTTTGATATGTTTATTTTTAAAAAAAAATTGCCAAATGAAAGAAAAATTCAAATTGTAAATGAATGTCTTTTTTAGACATTAGACTTATAAGTAACAGTCCTGATACTGATCGATCTCTAGATTAACTGGGTCTTTGGGATGATATAAGAAATACAGTTTCTATTTTACTGTTTGTACTCTCTAAACAAGATAGCCAGATGTGTCAGCAGCCACAGGCATGATTTTCTAAGGCGGATATACTTGCAGTGGACGCAAATGTTCACGCAAGCGGTCTGCATCATCTGTGAATATATTTGCTGCAGCACGTCACGGCCAAAACGCTCAATACCGGAAGCCACCGCCAGGAGCAGTACACAGCACTTAGCACTGAGAATGTGGAAAGGTCAATCTGCCGTTCAGATAGTATTTCAGGGGCACACGAGAACGACCCAGGTGTATGTGAAAAATGGACAATGTCATTGCTCTCGAGGAATAAGAAACACTCATTTTACTTTTGCTGCTGAAAATGCTGGTAGTTTCAGACCAGGTCCGAGAGACGCTCTTCAAAACAACTTGCAGACGTTCAAGTCAATATTGCACCACACGCGCGGCATGTTACCTCGCGTCAATGCGAGCGACCTAGGTACGCTGGGAACACATGGGCGCCATGATGCATACGTGGACGCATTGCCAGCTGCAAGTATATTCCAGCCCTAAGGTTTACACAATCTGTAACCAAAAGTGACAAGTTGCCAGAGAGATGACTTAGCCATTGTTTTCTAAATCTAAGATTTTTTTCAAACACTACAATACAGTACATTAACTTTGTTTGCAAGTAGCACACCCTCCAAGTGTGACAATATTCATAATAATAATCAAAGTCAGTGTAAAAATACTCTACTGTAACATGATTAATTGAATCTCTATCATGTCCAACCAGCAAACTCCCAGCCTGGAATGCCCACCTGACTAATGCCATGTGTGAAATACAAATCAGTCTGGGTTCTCTCCATTGGAAACTGATTTCCAACTCAGTAAAAAAAAAAAATGACTTGACCAATTACAGCGATACGTCTTTTTTAGCTACACAGTTCTCTAACCTTGACAGTCAGGATGGCGGCTGAAGAGGAGCGGTGATCTAATGATGCCTTTTCTGATGTCTTAAATGAGCTGCACGTCCTTAAAGGAGTGATGACATAGCAGTAAAAACTAGTTCATGTTGTTGGCATTGCTGCATATGTCAAATCTCCAAAGAGAAAAACTGCATTTTTTACAGTGGGGTATTGTTTTGAAATGCTAGACCTCCCTTCCTCAGTAATACAGTTGGGTGGCTAATGATATGCAGCTTTACCTGGAGACCAAGTTGACTTCATTTTGATTGGCTACACCTTATTTGGCTAGAACCTTATTTAGAGAAAGTAGGTCAAGCTGCCCTAGCGGTTGGAGTTTGCTAAAGGCTATCTGTTAGCAACATGTGCATTTCAGACAGTAAGCTATGTTTATCGGACAAGACAGCATTTAGAAAATAAACTTACAGGTAATGACAAGGTTGTGGTCGCCTCCATCAGTGTTGCCGCAGAAGTTTTCTTTTAAATCCATTTGTTTGTTCACCCAGACCTGACTGCTTAGCAGTCACTCCTGCACTTGTAGTTGAATCAGACAGGGAGGGGAGGGGGGTGAGCGAAGCGGATATCTCAAATGCAGCCGGAGATCGGACAGGTTTTTGCTTTCCCCCCAACATTCATATAATGGAGTTCACCGGCGCCCGATCCAAAAAGGTCCACCAAAGTCCACAAAAATTTGGCAATATTCCTCCGCACTGCTCGTCCAATGTAATCCAAGTGTCCCGAGTGGGTGGCATCCATAATTTACTCCAAACAACATCATTTAGTATATTTTAATACCTTAAACAGTACTACATGTAGCTGCCGCGAAATGCGTCCATGAGAATTCACGACACTATGGAATCCGCGACGGTCAGCGCCTACTCTGCCGATAATGCAAGCGGAGAAGAAGAAATTCGGTGTTTACATTGTGCTAAGAGCAAATGAGCTGCGGACAAACCCGGACAAACACGAGGGGTTGGCTATTGATATAAAACAAAGAAAGAAAGAAAAAGAGCGTGCAATTTTATCTGCTCACTACGGCTTCCGTAGTGTTGTGAACCCTCATGGATGCACTTCGCGGCAGCTAGATGAAGTACTGTTTAAGCTATAAAAATATACTAAATGATGTTGTTTGGAGTAATTTATGGAGCACCCACTCAGGACACTTGGATTACATTAGACCAGCAGTATGGAGGAATATTGCCAAGTTTTTGTAGACTTTTATGGACCTTTTTGGATCGGGCGCAGGTAAACTCCATTATATGAAAGTTGGGGGAAAACGAAAACCTGTCTGATCTCCGGCTGCATTTGAGATATTAAAAGTGCTCCGCAGTCTTGCTCGGCATGAAGGTGAGTAGAAAATGAAGGCACGTCATTCTATGGGTGTACTATTCCTTTAAAAAGGCCAACTTCACAGCAGGAATAAACATGTTTACAGCCTGGTTCAAAAAATAATTTTAGGTTTAATAAGTCAGGTTTACCGTCGTTGTGTGTGTGTGTGTGTGTGTGTGTGTGTGTGGGGGGGGGGGGGGGGGGTATTGTTCATAGGGTTAGGCAGTAAACACAGTGGGTCACATGACATCTCTATGATAGGTGTCGGTGCTGTCATGAGCCAGTATTTGACGAGTCTGAGTACTGCAAAATAGGCTAGTATTGGAGCAAACACCGATACAGGCATTGGTACCGGGACATCCTAATTAGGGGTGTTTCCCTGTGATTGACAGATGGGCTGTCAGTGTTCATGCTGGTGACTCATGGCTAGCTCCCTGAAAGGCCTCAGCTAGTAGCACAATAGCACAACTGCAGTTTTTAGTCAGCTTATAGCTTTTGTATTTTTGGTGGGTGACCAAGATGTGCAACGTTGCCAAGATGGCAATGGTGGGAACCGCCCATCAAGCTTCAATTCAGTTCTTCTGAAACCTATGGGTGACATCATGGAGGCTCCGTCCAGTAATACTACACAGTATAAAGTCATGTCTCACATTTTTTATACTATTAAATTTTGTATTAATCATGATAAATTTGTCTTCATGTTCTGTACAGGCCAACTGTCCAGGGTGTTCCCTGCCTCTCACCTAGTAGATGCAGGGATAGCACTTGCACCAACTACCCCCGCCTGCGGCTTGCAGGAGACGGATATTAGGCGGCGCTGGACATCCGATGGGCGTGATCACTTTCTGAGGTTAGGGTTAGGGCTTAGGGATAGGGGGAAGGGTTATAATAGACGGCTTAAAACGGTAATGTGGGTGGAGTCGGACGTCCGACCCCGCCTAATGTCCGACTCCGCCTCGTCCTCCAAGCCGCAGGCGGGACCTTCTCACTTGCACTGGAACAAGCGTGTATAGAAGATGGATGAGTGGATGGATGTTCATTTGTAAAACCTCAAGATAACCTGAGCAACCACACAGACACTAAAGACAGCCATCCTGGGCTCTTTATTTTTCCTGTATGCTTATGAACTTAATATGATGTAATAGGCCTCCTGTAAGATACATTCCCATCCTGGTAGAACTGGAATAAATAAAAAACATCAAAACATAATCCAATCCATTTGTCGCTTTACTGGAAGATTTTCTTTTCTCTTTTTGTAGCACAGAGATTTGTGAGGTGAGGACCCTCCAGATTCATTAGAGGTTTTTACAACATTTTCCACATGTTCACTGTCTATAAAATATTTCTAAATCCTTCACAATCTAAGATTTTCCATTAAGAAAAGTCAGAAACATTCAGTGTTGTTGTTTTTTTTTTTTTAAACTTTATTTAAATTTATTTATTTCATTTTTAAATATGACCCAGGGGATGAAGCAGGACCTTCGTAAGGAGGACCTGAGGATTAAAATTTTAAGGTATATACTGAGCTCCTGATAAACAGATATCATGCTGATCATTTCATCCAACGGTGACGTTATCAGCTGCTTTTATCACCTCTCAGCTGAACTACTGAAACTCTGTGCTTATAAGTGACCTGATGAGCAAACTGAGTTAGTTCATCCGCTTATTCCTCCTTTTGTCTGTATATATTTACCTCCCTGTTGTCGCTTTTCTGCTTACGCTGAGCTAGTGAATCATCTCTGTTGCTCCCTCCCTTTCTTGTTGACTGCAGTTTTCTCGCCTGTACACTCACACGTGAAAAATCAGCCATCAGCAGCCTGTGAAAGAATATCACCTATGAGAAGGTGAGATGTGAGTGAAGAAGAAAATAAGGCAATGTGATGGTGCGGCAAAAACATCTTCAAAGATCCCTTTTGCCTTTGTATCTAGCTCTTTTAAACATGAGCAATTCAATTCTTTACTTCACTGTTACTTATATAGCCTACACGAAAATCTCACTCAGACACAAGGTCTCTTTTTCAATAGCGACGTTTTTGAAATACAGACTTTACATTATAGAATGGATGCTAACCTTGCTGTGTGCTGTGATGCTAACCAGCTGTGATTCACCCCAGCATATCTGTCCTGTCATTATATACTGTAGTTCATTGAGCTAAAAGTATACAGAGAAATTCTGTAACTTAGATTTACAATAAATAAACCTCTCATGATTATTTGAAAATTAAATTAAATCAAAAGTCCTATATTGATCCCAAAAGTAAAATTATATTATATGAAAAATATGTAAACATAAAAAAAAAATCATTGTAGTAATCACAACAAATGATCACCTACCTTCCAGCACTGATACTGTCTTCCCAGCACTACTGTAATGCTCATACTTTTAGAGATGCAGCTTCTCAGATAAGTGCTGGTTGTGTCACTGCTCTTTCGTTGGGAGGCTGCTGTGTCCATAATTTCCATTAAAAATGGCTAATTTTGATTTATCTGACTATTGAACAGATTTCCACCTCAATTTGGTCCTCTTTAAATGAGCTTTAGCCTCAATAAAATGGCATTGCTGGATCATATTTGCATATGGCTTCTTCATCAATGGTAAACTTTTTACCTGATTTTCTAAGGGTGATGACATAGCAGTAAAAACTGGTTCATGTAGTTGACATTGCTGTAAATACTCCAAAGAAAAAAATGTCACTTTTTAGCGGGGATTGTTTTGGCACTCTGGCCTCCCTTCCCCAGTAAAAGAGTTGGGTGTGGTAATGATATACAGCTTAACCCAGAGACCAAGTTGACTTCATTTTGATTGGGTATAACCTTATTTAGAGAAAGTAGGTCAAGCTGCAGTTGGACTTTGCTAAAGACTATCTGTTAGCAATATATGCAATGTGTTTATCAGACAAGACAGCATTTAGAAAATAAATAAACGTACAGGTAATGACAAAGTTGTGGTCGCCTCCCTCAGTGTTGCTGAAGAAGTTTTCTTTTAAATCTATTTGTTTGAAAACCCAGACCTGACTGCTCAGCAGTTAGCCTGCTCAGCTCCACTTTCAGTTAAATCAGCAAGGGAGGGGGTGAGAGCGGAGGGTGGGAGGAGAGAGGAGAGGGGGGGGGGGGGGGGGGGGGGGCTGTTTGCTTGATAGTGTGCTCTGAATTACGTAGAATGTTAGAACTACTAGAATGATAATCTGCTGTCTGATTCAATCGTTTCTGAACAGAGAGACAAAGCTGACTGACTATGAACAGGAAGTTTAATACTCACTCTGGACATTCACATGGCCTCATCTGTGCACAACAGATCATAGCCTATTATACCCCCAAAACCCAGAAAAAGTGAAAATTGATGTCATGGCACCTTTAAGTGAACTGTGCTTACAGATTATGATTTCTGGAAGTGTTGCTGATGCAGTGATTTCAATATCATGTTTTTAATCCAGCATTCCTCGAAGACCAGAAAATCAGACATCTAATACTTAGGTTTGAGCTTTTTTGTAGGCAAAGATGTCTCTAAATTCTATATAGCTTTTATGATATTTGGTTCTGTGTATGATAAAATGATTAAATATGATGTTTTATTAAATAGATGCCCTTTTGTACCCAGCCTTGATAACTTGTTCTCAATTAATTTAACTGGTTACAAGATGTTTCCTTATAGCGCTACTTACTTTTCAAGCTCTCTGCAATCACATCAAACTTTATTTATAAAGCACTTTTCTACCAAGGGCAACACAGTGTTTTACATAATAATAAAAACAAATGCATATTAAGATGAAAAAAACAAGCCTTACACCCAAGTACACACAGTAACACAGCACATATACCTATAAACACAAACACATGTACATACACACACACACACACACACACACACATGACCGCCGACCCCTAATTTCTGTCTCTTGACTAAAAACACTAAGAGTAATAAACATGTGGCCTGATGCTGCTGTGAGGAAAAGCCGAAAGTCCCAATCGGAAGTTTCTTTTTCATGTAACTTAGCCTACTAAAATCTAACCCTAGCTGGCCCTTCTCCTAACCCTAACCACCCGACTACACTATAGCCTACACATCTGTTTGCAAGCCGCGGATAGTTACTCTGGCGGTATTTAACTTCCGCATGAGACTTCCTTAATGGATTGGATGTATGGCGGCACCCTTATCGGTCATTGTAACTACAGTTAGGTTCTCTTATGCAAATTCTTACTGATCTAATCCTTTATATATTTTCTGTCTTTAAATAATCACATAATTAGAAATTCGGTGGAAAAAAAAGAAAAAAAAGACATGTTTATATATATATATATATATATATATATATATATATATATATATATATAAAATACATGTAAAGTGGTGACAGTGACCAAAGTCAAACAGGACAGCTTAATTGATCAACATACAAAAATAACTGTTTCTAACTTAACTCCGTCTCATCTTTATTATTTAGACCGCTGCACACAGCTGTTGCAACTGTGTGACCTAAAAATGCCAGATCAGGCTGTTCACGAAAAGTCTTAGCTTATTATCCACAATCAGTGTCCATTTGCATAGTTCTGGAGTATCACAGCTAAATGATCAATCTTGTGGATGATCAGTAGCCTATATGTTGTATTAATTTGACCCTTAAAATGACTATGTTGAGGAAAGGACACGCATTTCAGAGGAAGGGGGGAAGTGAGTTACTCCACTTGGCGCACACACAAACTGTTTTTACAAGCCCAGATAAATAGTTTAATACAACAGTAGCCTCCAGATGACTAATTTTTCAGTCAACTTTTTCTCCTTCCTCCTGTGAGACTTCTGGCTCACGCCGCGATTTTTGCACACTGGCTCGAACACCTCCAAAGCAATTTCCTGAGGGACAATTAATCTGCTGGTCTGAAACGTGCTTGACAAACACAAGCGGCACTAGTGGGTAGCATAGCTGTACCCAATAAAAATCTTAGACTGTCCCCCCTACCCCCCCCCCCCCCCCCACCCCCTTTGTCATGCACCCCCTCTCCTTTATTTCCCTCCTCCTTTCTCCCCTCGGAACCCTAAGCGTCCTCCTGTTGACTAAATTTCCTCGATGACGTAAGAGTCCACGTACATCGTCGATGTAGGTGATGCTTCTGAATGAATGAGTGTCCCCTCCCATCTCCATTACTAGTACTACGGGATGTCTATAAGAGCAGATCTCCGGTACAGCCCGCTAAATTTCATGAGATACCGAGGTGCAAGAGAGAGATGGGAGACTGAAAAGAAATCAGAATTCAAGCAATCTTAGTCGAAAAACAAGTCAGCAGTGCTGCCGAGGAGATTAGATAGAAAATGTTTCATATGGACATATTTGCCGCTATCACGTCGTAGTTTCACGAGGTGGAACTGGCAAAAAAATGTGCTTTCTTATCAGTTTGATCAATCGTAAACTAATGATCTCAGGTGGACCAATGCAGACTAAAAGGTAAGTTTTTCTTTTTAAACAGTTTCCATTATTTTCTTCCATCAAATTATTAAGAAGCACAGAGGCAGTTTCCATCCTCGTGTAGCAAGAAACGTCGATCAGTTATAAGCCTTTTAGACAGCTGTAAACTCACTTTTTTCTTTTTCCACTCTCATCTCATTTTTATCTGCGTGTCATTTCGTGAATCTACGGTAGATTACAGAGGCTGGAAGTTACTGCAGTGTGAGTCACTTTGGCGCACATGGGCAGTGACAACTGTGAAAAAAAGAGGAGAATGACTTGTGGGGTGTAGGCTACGCTGATTGCATGTTAACCAGGCTGCATCCCCACAGACAGAGAACGGCTCACGACATGCGCTGGACTTATTTATTTATTTTAAAGGTTTTAATCAATGCGGGACGTCCTAGCTGATTGACTCTCGGACTTATCGATTCTTAACGCAGCCAAGAACGATGTATGAAATCCGGATGATGTTGGAAAACAATGCGCGGGTGTTCTTTGATGTCAAGATGACCCAAATATTCGGTCTATCGGCGTAAAGATGGAGAGGGTTGCTTTTAATAAAGTGACCTATTATTCAGATACTTAGTTATCCCTATAGTTTGTCAATTCCCCCCCCCCCTTTCTTATGTTGAAATGACATCATGACGCACTGTTGAGATGAAGTCGATTTTGCGTCATTCGTGCGCACATGCAGACGACTTCCAATCACTCAACAGAATGCTGTAAAGACACAGCTCGGGTCGCCTATATACGGCTATAACCTGCATTGCGATGTGTCTCTGTACAAGGAGGGGGTATGAGGGGGTGGGAAGGCCTGGGGTCTAATGAAAACTCCCCAAGGTAACTCCTGAAACTGTCTATGACCAGAATTATAATGAGCGCGGCTCAATAACCTCTCCCTCAGTTTTTAGCTTGAACGTCCACCTGCGCAGGGCATCCACGCGGGCTTAGGCAGGGCACAGTAAACAATGTGAGGCATACAAATGAGCTGCCTGTCGCTGTCCACCGTGCTGAACGCGGTCTGGTGGTGCTGACCTACTTAAACATCCCTGAACAAACATGAAGCTGGTACATTAAAACCTATTAGATCATTTGTGTTCAGTGTCTACGAACCATCACACATTTTTTCATTTAGAATTTTTTTTTTTTTTTTTTTTTTATGTCAGGGATTTCTTGTCAGCATCTTAGATTCCACATTATTTATTCTGTCCTCCACAGATTTCAATTCTGCTTGGTATTTATAGCAGTTTTCATGGGGACAGGATACTGTAAACTCTCTGACCTCTGGCGAACATGTGTAGCCTCTCTCTTACAAATGGTGAGGCGCATCTTTTACAATATTTACGGCTCATGTAGCTGCAGAAACTCGGCCAGCAGTCTTCAGGACCACGGACAGCGACACTCCACATAGTTGGGAATATCTGGTTTTGATTAATTTATAGTCTATGGTTAAAACCCACGTTTTTTTAAGACAGAAAATCCACAGGTAGGAGCTATAATTTCCCCACTTCTACCCGTTAATTTAAGTGTAAGTGACTGATCACATCACTTGTGACAGACACAGACCCAAGTATGATACTGTACAGACAAGTCAAGTCACTGGTAACCTCTTACTATGCTAAAACTGTAACTTGTGTTTAAAGAGCTGAAACTTTCTGAATTCTTCCATTTGCGTGAATATACATAAATCTCCTTCACAACTATTTTACATGGTGTCAGACAGACGTCAGCTCTACAGTTACTCGTTTGAGCTTGTATAAGCCACGAGTTCACCCAGTGTTCCTGTCTATCCCTATGTTGTGGCTGAGTCATACATAATCAGCATAGAAATCAATACAACAAACACAACAAGTGGGCTATGTAACTGCCTGTCTGGCCATACATAGCCCAGGGCCTCTACCAGGAAGGCCATGTTGTGTGCTACTGGGAGCACTGTGTTATCTGGCTTGCCTTATGCAGGTAGTGCATTGCAGAAATATTCTTTAGTTATTTTGCTCATGTAAAACAGTTATCGATGACACTGAAATCCTGAACAAGGCCAGAATCGTAATGCCTCTCACTCTGCTCTTATGCATTTATTTCTACATGTTTTCTGCCTGTATTTGTTCTAACAGCCTGATTTTTTGTTTTCCATGCTGCTGCTCACAGTCAGTGCATCAATACCTTGGCTATAGACTGCTTACTGCTAAAACCCTCCAAAGTACAGTAACAGTCTACAGTCATGGCTACTGACGCCTGGCAAGCCTCTGCACGCTGGTAAAACTCTCACTTCTGAGTTAAGATGCTGCTGGATTGTATAAAGTTCCCACCTGGAGCCCAGCACTACTGAAGGATGCATCACCAACATCATAAAAACCACAGTCCACGTCGGTGGCTGCCACAGCCAATCACATTTCTCTTGCTGTCTCCATGGTAACCGTGGCATTAGATTGTTACTGTAGCAACAGCACCACTGGTAACAGTCTACAGCCATGGTCGCTAGGGGGCAAAACACACATCTAAACCAGAGCAGTGCAAATGAGAATGTCACCGAAAGACCTTATTACGCTCATTAAGAAAATAACATGATGAAAAGTGCAGCTGTAGATCTGCAAACAGTGGTGTGTGGGCAGAAACTTTCATCAAAAAATATGTTTATGTCTCACTAAGAAATTGATTCCAGGGATCTTGAAGGTTTATCAGAGCAGAAAATCAGACCCCTGCTCATCCTGTGTTCATCTCAGAATTTCTTGGACTCATGTTGTTTATTCCTGCAAGCATTTACAGAGGATTATTAGTCTGTTCTGTTTAATTATCAAATAAATATAACTGGTTTGAATGATTTTAAGAAATCTTAACTGTCAGATAAATGTTTGTTTCAATTGCACACGTGATGTAATTGTTCCCTATAAATAAACTAATTAAATATGAGCACATGAAACATATTGTATCTTTTCCAGTAATAATTATTTTTCTGCGTCTTGTTTTCCAGGATCAAGTGAAAGCTCAAGGTTAGGCGCACAGCAGCAGCCTTAAACTTGGCAGGGATTCAATGTGTCTCCCAAGGACAGAACCTGGCAGACATGGATTTACTGGTTTTGAAATATTTAGTTGAATATATCACATTTTTCTTAAAGGATGTGATAGTTATCCACAGGATGAGGGTCTTTGTTTTTACACTGTAAAACCAAGAATGCTCAAATTTTAGGGAAGGTGTAAACTCTTGCTGCTCAGACAAAGACTCAAAGTTTAGACTTGACAAGTTCTAAATGAAGTTAAAAAGTGACACAATGAAAAACATGTTTGAATATTATTGATAAATTGCTCTCAGATAAATTCTCAATGAAATTTTCTAGAAGACTTTCTCAAAATAAAAATATATGAGTAATCAAAAAAAGAAAAACTGTTGACCGGAAAGAAATCTTCAGTCAAAAAGTTGGCACACAGTTGGTCAATTAATGTTGTTTTTTTTGTTTTGTTTTTTCCCTCTCATTATTTAAAAATAATTAAATAATTTACACTACTTTGCTTACTCTGAAGTATGTTCAAATCATATCTGTTGAAACAGTTGTTATATTAATATTCATTCAGAACTACTATGAAAAAGCACAAGTTTGTCCTTTATTTAGAAGGTCTTCATTAAAAGGCCCATTTTATGCATTTTGACTTTTCTAAGACAGAACTGCAAATTCATCAGAAGTGAAAAAGGTTTTTTTTTTTTTTTTTTTTTTATTTTTCAGCTTTGAAATAGTGCATTTAGAAAGAAAATTAAAGTATCAAACATTTCTTTCAGGCAAAAAAAACCCTGCATTTATTAGCATTTTTTTGGGTGTAAAGAGAACTGTTTGGAAAATGCAGCCCTGGTCTGTCCTATTTCTAGTATTATTTTCTTACCCTCGACAGGCGCAAAATCGGACGCCCTGAAACTGGCCCTTGAAGGTTTAGTAACACAACTCGGCTGTTGATTTCCTATTTAAAATAGCATTTTTAACAGCGATACCTCTGATCTGCAGATGTAGTTTAACCTGACAATTTCACGGGGCAAACACGTTTCTCTATATTTGGGCGCAGGCGACTGCCTTCATTTTTTGAAGAACAAGAAGAATTTGAGCTATCCAGAGTTTTGGGTGGCCTTGGGTGTCTTTGGAGCGAGAAAAATAGTTGGCTGAATGCCACCATTCCCATTGACGTTAATATCAGGCCATATAACACTAATAGCCCAAACTTTACTAACACAAAATTCTTTCATTTTCTATCAAGCTGAGAAGCTTTCGTTAAGAGGTTAAGCTAACGTTTCGTGAGGATGAATAATTGAGGACATTCGTGAGCTCGATGTGGGGGCTTGTAAACATTACTTTGTCAACTAATTGCCTATCGTAAAGGTATTTAGGCCTATACAGTATATTACATCGTTGACAGCAAATAAATGGACTGTGCTTAATTTAGTGCTTTTCCAGCCACACTAAAGAAGTTTATTTGTATAGACATTTCATGACAGAACAAATAAAAAGTTACCGCATTTCAAAAGAGAAAAAAAAAAAAAAGCGCTTTACACTATATCACATTCACCCAGTCACACACATATTCAAACCCCGATAGGCAACTTAGGATTCAGTGTCGTGCCCAAGGAAACATCGGCATGTGAGGAGTCTGGTTGGAAGACGACTGCTCTTCCACCTGAGGTACAGCCGTTACTGATTTCAAGACTTGCCTTAAAATCAGTGTTCATCAATTTGTTGACTGTGAAGGACCAGTACTTAAGTATTCAATGACTTATGCCAAATGGGAGAGAAATGAAGGTGCCCAATCTTAATGCTGATTGGACAATACTCGTGACGTTGACCAGAGACGCGAGGTCTCTTTCAAAGGTGATCTAAATATCCATACGGATGATGCATAATATGGGCCCTTTAAATAAATTCTTAGCAAACTTTTATGATAAAATTTCAAATATGTTTAGTCGTTATATGATTAAGAAGTAGTAAAAACATTGAATGATTATATGACAGAGTAAAAATAACTATTATCTACCAAAAACAATAAGAGGAAATAAACAAATGATAGACTCTATAGATATAAAATAAATAGCTGTTAATTAAACAAACGGACTTGAGAAAGGGCAACATCACAAAACTTTTATCAGGAGAAAAGATATTAATCTTTAAATTTGATTCAAAACGTCAAATTGTGAAACAAAATTGAGAAAACAGTTTAAGTTTGCAAAAGGAGACTGAACAGAGTTGGTCTGAGGGTACAGTATGTTTTAGTAATGTCAATACTGGTGATTTGATGAGGCAAAGAAGTGTTAATATATCTGCAATATACCGCAGTTACAAAGTAGTAAAACCTATAAGAACACATTGACCCCATGTATGACTAATAACTGATGCAAAGAGCCAAAACAGGAGATATTCTGTCTTTCTTTTCTTTTTTTAGTACTGATCCAAAGACTGGGAACTGGATTTTAAACTAGGATTTCATCTGTGTTTGGAGCAGACTCAGCTCCATGTGCAGGAATTACAGCAGTCCAGTTTATAGGTGATGAAAGCAGTTGAAAACCTCATCTGAATATTATCTTTATGCTGAATGCATCATTAACTCTCAAATATCTCCAGACAGTTGGCTGAAGCATACGTGGTAAAAAAGCGTCAAGTTGATCTTATCCAGAATTTTCATTATTAGATTAATGAAATGATTGGAAAGCTTCAGTCTTTCAAAGTTTCCTCTTTGCTTTTCACACTTTTATGTCTTATGTGTACAGTTAGTGGCTCTACATCACTGCTGCCTGCTTGGAATCAGATTACAACATTTAGTATATTTTAAATTGGTTGCTACGCAGATTTCCAGGGACTTATTAGCTTGAAGTTTATTAGCAGGATCTCTGTTCATAAGTAGCCTTAATGAAATTTAATGAATGAAAACTAAATGAGAAATGTTTTATTAATCCCAGAGGGAAATTGTAATATATTTTTATTTTTTTTTTCTCTTGATTTGTGCTATACAATTAACCTTGCCTAACATTTACCATTTTATCTTAGAGCTGATGTTAATCTGACTTCGTATATCATAATTTATTAGCAAAATTTTAAATCATTTGTGAATAGATTTTTGAGGCAGATAAGGGGCAGAGAATATGAGATTTATCTAATTTTTTCATTCTCTTTACTTTTATCCTGTTAGATTTCGTACTGAACAGTAACTCAATGAGTTTTTTTTTTTATAAAGAATTAGAACACGTAAGAATATATATAGTGAATCACATGACATGTTCAAGGAGACAAACTTGAATGTCTTTACCTTTGCTTGATGTAAAAAAAAAAAGAATAGTTTGAAGGATCTTATGAATACTTCACTCAGAAAAGAACATGGCATTCAAGATTTGTAAAATGTAAAAAAAATTCTGTTGGATCTGGTGTACTCAGTGTAAATATCTGCACAGTGAAAATACATGGAAATCTGAAACATAAAGAAAATAATTAACCATAAGGAGATAAATAAATAATTAAAAGAAGACAGATGAAAGAATGACAAACACTGACAATGGATGGCTGGATGTTCAGGAGAGAGGTGACTTTTCTGACAGCTCTGTGCTGGGGTGGCTCTTGGCCGGATAATCTGGGACAGGCTGACCTCCCACACAGAATTAGTCATCTCTTTACACCACTTAGTTTTTTTTCCACTAAAGACTCTTATTCAACCTTCTAGCAACCTTCCGCCACGCACTTGTTTAGCCGCCCAGGCTTCTTCTCTCCCACACACACACACACACACACACACATACACACAGTCAGCCAGCCTCTACATATAATTATTTATTGTTCCAATTTACACAGGGATGCTGATCAAGAGCTTACTTATTAAAGGCCAACTGCACAGAAACTAAGAGAAGTTGAAATGTGATTGTGGGGTTTGGTCAGTCTAATTATTTCTTATTCTTGCTCTGGAGCTGTTGGCTTTTGATTTTCAGCTTTGAAAAAAAAAAAAAAAAAAAAAAAACATAACACAATGCAAGAGATTAGTGCCACCTGCCCCTGCCCCATTATACCTGATTACATCTGAGTTTGGACAAGCTATAAAAAGGCATCTTAAAAAAGAAAACCAACAATTGCCACATCAGACATCCGTTATTATGGCAACCGCACGCCAGACATATCTTGCACTGTATTCCACTGTACATGACTTTTTCTTTTAAAAGTTCTTAACCACCTACAGACTGTCTTGACAGACAAAAAAACAGGCAAGTTGCAGCAAGTCAATCACCCTCTGCTCTAGTTTGATGTAATCCAATTAATGCTGGAGGGTCCAGAGAGGAAACATGCAGAGAGGCAGACACAGAAAAACACAATATTTACACACAGTCAGTTAGAATCTTATGGACAAGTCCCTGGAAAATAACATCACAAAAAGAAAAAAAAAAAAGACACTGTGGTAAAAGATTGTGAAAATACATTTAATGTCAGAGAGCGGAAGGATGGGACACTTAGAGACTGCAGTGACTCATTCTTTCCCCGATTAGAGAAAAAAAACAACTAAATACATCACGAGTGCTGACATGCTTTTCCCTCTTGCAGGTACCAGACAAAGTAACAAAAAAGCAAAGCAGACAGTTCAGATGCGGTTACTGAGAATATGTCATTTTAGATCAACTTCTCTGTTTTATGGATGACGAGTGGCTGTTGAGAATGCATTAAATGCTGACTTTTGAGTTATATCGCTGTTGACTGCTGTATGCAACACAAATGAGCCGGGAGCACTAATGGCAACCCACTAACCACACAGAGGGGGTCTATTTGCGTGTTGCATGACCCGAGCACCTTTTGTGTCAGTCCCATGGCTGCAGGGTGAGTAAAACCTGTAGCCTCTGCAGTCATGATAAATACAGAAAAACTGGCTGTTCACTGCAAACACGCTCAGGTCAGAAGGCGAGAATGGAAGGGATGGGACGTCAAACGATGAGAGCGTATGCAGCAATCAAAGTAGTTACACACAGCAGCAGCTACAAAAAGTACACAGGGTTCGTGAGGTCTGCCAAACACACCGAGCACATTCTCTCAACCTGTCTACAGTGAGAAGTGTGTAACTTGAATGCCTCAAGACTGCAAATAAGTCATGAAACAGCTCCACTTAGTGGCCAGTAAGCTGCCAGCATGGCAAGTAGTGAAAATGAGTTTTGTATGACTCATGCGGATGTCTGTCTGAGAAGAGAAAACAGATCTGTGGATCAGCGCCTCATTAACGTCCAGGTCTCACATCCCTGTTTGTCTGATTCTACACGTCAACACAGAAAACACAACATGCTTTGAAACTGTTACATGTTAATACTTAGATATTCACTTTAATTTTGCATTTATTAAATGAATTTATGCATATGCAGAGAAAAATGCGACATACAGAGTAATATTTCAGAGGAATACTCCACTGCAACTACTGTCAATTATAATCAATCAAATGTGCACCTATCAGGGCAAAAAGAGAGATTTATGGATACAGACATACTGAGTGACACAGACTGATTCTTTTTTTTACTGAGATACCTCAAATGTTTTAACAGTTGTGGATATTTTCAACAAAATATGTTGCAGTGATATTTCTTGATTATATATTTTTACAGCACAAACAGAAGAGCAGTTGTTGCCAAGGTAACAATTAATGAGCTACTACTGAGAGCAAAAACATGAATGTTGATGTAATTTCTTAATATTTCCGCAAAAACAACTACGTATATGTATTAAACCTGTTCCTTATTTTAAATCAACTGATATTTGACTGAAAAGAAAATAAAACGTGATAGAGATGTCTTGACACAGATAAGACTCTTAATCCCTGCTTCAAATAAAGTAGTTTCACTGTAGTTGTGAAATTACTGTATTTTACAACAACACAGAGTATCGAGACATGTAATCCACTAATTCATTTAGTTAATAAAGTGTTAGTTACAGAAGTTGCTGGAAGTGTAAGCATTTCATAAAACCAAATAAGACCTTGAACAAAGTTACGCTGCCCGCTTCTCCTGGTATTCAAATCAGATATTAATCTATTTATATTCAAATTTCCAAAGACTGAGATTAAAAGCAGCACACTTTGGATATAAAGAAAGATTTTCAAAACCTATCGCCTCTTTATCCCTGACAGAATATGCCAAAAATAAATAAAATATCAGTCAAGAGAAACAGAGCGCGCTGTGCTGGTCAATTATTTATTCTTGACCACTGCGGATCATACAGAGTATGGTGGCAAGTACTGAGCTCTTTAAAATAACCACCGCTAGCAGGACACATCATGAGAAATATTGATATCTGGCTAGATGGTTGCATCACACTGGCTTCTGTTGCCAAGGAGACATGATGATAAATCTGAGGAGAGAACCCCTGGTAGTTGTAGGCCAGTGAAACTCACAGAGGACAGAATCCACCTGAGACAATGTTCTGCCACCTGAGGAGGGTTCAAGAGTTAAAACGAGTGGCTGTCAATCTGTTCTTATTGCTATAGCAGAAACTGCAATAGAGTGCTTATTTATTTATTTTTTTACTTATTGACAGACTCTGACATCAATAAATAATGAGGATGGAGAGCAGTCGTGACTAGCTCTGCACACATCTAGGAACTCACAGCTCTCAGTTTAAAAAACAGGCTCATCACTCCAGCATGCCCTGCATTAAAAGAAAAAAAAAAAAAAACCTTCACACAAGAAGCAAGATTCCAATTTCATTTAATTTTTCAAAACTTTAATATAAACTGGAAAAAATGGATGTGCACCTGTATGTTTTTTCTACCCACATTGTACGTGTGTCCCCTCCATATACCTTTGACCATCTTGGAAACATAAAGGCAAGCTCATCTGAAGTGTTGAACGTTACAATAGAGCATTTTCAAGACAAGTGGTTTGCATTTGATTAAAGGCACCTACGTTATTCCATACAACATGCTCAAGGTCATTTCTTGCTCTTTATCACAAAAGCACAGTCTGCATTGCAAAAAGGCCCACACATTACCCCTGTGCAGAAAGAATCACTGCGTTAGCGCAGAAGAAACTCCTTCATTTGAATTTGACTTACATGAACATGCATGAGCTAAAACACACAAGCTATTCTTCCATTTGTGTGTATTCTGAGCTCAGAATTCATGTAATCAAAATGTGAAAAGGAGCAATGAGTTTGGTTTGATCTGCTGTGCTGTAAGATTATAGGGATTAGATGTGGCTGGTAATCCTTTTGATGAGGTTGAAAACTCCTCTGGCTTTAGTCCTGCTCCTGTGATAGACGCTTTGGACAAATGCCCACTCTCCTCATCTGGTCTGACCTCCTTCCCTTCATCAGGCAGCCTCTAGTTGAATCAAAGACAGCACCGGTCATGATGTGACTGGTTATTTCCCTTGACAGCCACAGGGGGTGCACTGATTCTGCTCACACTGCTTGGCAGGAAGGGCTGAGTCCGTGCCTTGTTTCTGCAGGAGGGCAGTGGGATAGCGTTAACACCTTATTCAGACAGATTAGTGGTAATACTGGGCATTACGGCTTCTATGGGGCGTATTTGCAAAGCTGCATTTAGGATGATATTTCACAGTTTTTTTATGATCTCCTGAATGAATAAATAAATAATAATAATAAAAAATGAAGAATGCACATGAAGGTCAAGCTTACAGCCACACCTTTGGGAGAAACATCTGAGTGTATGTACTACTGTTATTGTACCACTGGGTGTCAGTGTGGTGACATACTGATAAAAATCCTCAAACAGCCTGATTTCTGTCTTTATCAACCCTGGCCATCCCCTCTCCTCTGTATCAGTGATTATTATTTCTCTCAGCTCCGTTCACCTGAGTCTGTCTACGAGTAGGCCGCACAGGTTGGTTGTCAGGGTGGTTGGGCGCCCATGGCCCCAAGCTCTGATTAGAATAGAAGTCCATGGGGTACACTTCCTTCCAGCCTACTTCCTGTAGAGCAACAGCTGCCTGAAAGATAAAAAGCCAGAAATACAAATGGCTGAATGTCACGACAAAGAGAAGAAAAAGAAAAAGAAAAAACAGGACTGAGGAGCTCTACTGCAAAGTTATTCTGTTTCTCTCTGTGAAGTGCAATATTTGTAGTTTTGCATAAGAGATTTGCAGAAAACCACTGAGTGATAAGACACAACAGGCTGAGTATACAGACAAGACAGGCATCATAACATTAAGCTTGGATAACACGCAGAGTTGTCATGTTATCCCTGTGCAGCTGCACTGTGTGACACAACAGCTGTGGAGGAGAACAACAGCCACGGCAAGACAGTGCTGTGACATAAGAGCAGGCTGCTCCATATGGAAGAGAAGTGTCTATGAATAATGATTCTGAATGAGGAAAAAAAAAAAAAAAAAAGCAGCGGTATGACTTAACAGATGAATAAACAAGCATTACAAATGAAGAAATAAATGCTTTCATTATTCATGTATTCATTCATCCAACTCATTCATTTTCCAAACTATTTAGATGCCAGAGCCGCAAGAAGACTTCCAGAATGTATGAAACATGACGAGAAACAAACTATAGAAAATTGAAGCTCCCAAATTGCTTGTATGTCAACAAAAAATTTTGTTAAATGATATGTGAAACGTCCAATTTTCTTACTGGTAGGTCATATTTCATGATTATACCACAACTTGTGACAAGCTGGTGTTTGTGTGCAGCAAACCAAAACTGAAGAGCTTAAATGAAACCAGATTTCCCCCAGATGCTGCATCACTTTACAGCAGCATTTTTCTTTTTTTAAAAAACATTTTATGGCACCAAGTCACATGCTATCAACTGGATATCACCAGACTGGCTTATTTAAACATGTGCCATGGCTAATTCATTAAAGAAGCTCATAAGAGCATTGCTGGAAGAAGACAGGAAGAGAAAAAGAGGAAAGGACAGAGTAAGCGATTAGACCAGAGTCAACATCAAACTGACTTTTACTTGCTAGAGAGAGCTCAGAGAAGAGAGATGCTAGGATGGATGCTGAATTAGCCATTGTTGGGAGTTGCCTCACTGAGAAAAGCAAAAGTTTAGTACTGTGGTTTTCAAACAACTTTATCTTTTTATTTCAGAGTTTTCTGTGAATATGTTGTGAAAATAGTTTATAGGCCTGTGACTTTCACTTGAAACAGAATGATAATGAAATCTCCCTCTCAAACCCAGCTTTGAAAAAATACTATACCACAAATGATCCCTCTTAAACAAGAAAACTACATTGGAATAGAAGATTATGATATCTTATTTTCTATTCTTTTCATTTCTAAACCATCCTTCCCTTTTCCAGTCTTTATTCCACCCGTCTTTTATTTATCCAGCTGTTAACCACTGCTCTCCTCTCCCCTCTCAAACCAACTGCCTGTCTGTGGAAGCTAGCTTCCCCTGCTAATCCCTGCTCCGTCAGAAGAGCCAAGTGTGTCTTATTGACTATAAATATAACATGAGACGCACTGAAAATAAATGCTGCGCCCCTCCAATCCTCCTCCGAGCTCACTTCACCCTCCCATCTCATTCCTCTTCATCCTCATGTTAAATGCCACAGTGAAAAGCACGATGCACTGAGACGCATGACACTCATACTGTAGGTATAAGATGAAAAGAAATAAAGTATTATCACAAGCATGTAGACGCAAGTGTATTTGCAAATTATTTGAATGCACAGACATTGTTCCCAAATAGCTGGCGGGGAGTGAAAAGCCTGCAGTAACACAAAGGAATTTAAGAAAACAGATTGCTGCCGTGCTCATTACAGTGGGGGCGAATTTCAGACTTCATAGACACAATTATAGACCTCGGTGACAAACAATACAAAATAAACACTTTTTCCATCGCAGCTGAATGCTATCATTATTCTTAATGGCCTTGTTCTGAAGTGTTGGTGCCTCAACAAACAGTGAAAAAGATGGAGAGTCGGAATAAAACAGTAACTATTTCAAATCAAAATCCAACATTCAAGACAGCAATTCCCCAGGCAACTATTTAATAAGGACTCAAATTTGTGGCATATCATTGAGAAAAAACAGAACCTTGAAGGAATTGATAGTTAAATGCCATTTAGTGAGGTCATGTGTACAACATAGTAAACAAACCCATCACAAAGCTTTTTGTTATTCTTTGGGCAGCAGCAGCTGCAGGAGGACACACAAACACTTGCTTAAAATGGGCTGATGTCCAATCTATCATTCTCACTCTAGAAAAACAAGACAGATGTAGGAGGGGTGGGACTGTGTGGTCCTGAGGCCAGTAGGGGGGCTAGTCTGCCGTTCGAAGTGTTTTGCATGCGCGTGTATGCGTGTGTGTGTGCTTAATGGCACAGAGAGGAAGAAGGGAGAAAGAGCGAGCATGATAGTCCATCTCAAGCACATGCAGGCCTTGATGAGTGCTTCATAAATTCACTGCCCTTTCAGACATACTTAACATAGTAACTTGTCTCCTGTACTACCATAAAAGCTTCAGCAGGACAAGGGCTCCACTTACTGCTCGGAAGGTCTGTGTGTGTGTGTGTGAAAAGTGAGTGGCAGCTTGTTGAGATTACTGCAAGCCTCATGTTTACCTCATATGGAGACAACAGGGGTTTGGAGAAGGCTGTGCCCCAATCGATGGAAAGGCGTGGACAAGCAATCTGGACCCACCTGCAGGAAAAAAAAAAGAAAAGTACCAATTTGCACTCAAACATACACTCATGAGTGCAACTGTTAGTGTAAATTTGAGGCACTGAAGCACCAAGATCCTATTAGACAGGCAGGGCACATCTGCGACTGCATGCTGCATGTGGCTACGTGATGCGGTGGGTTGTGCAGAGAGCCTCCCTCCACCTGATCGCTAGCATCTGTTTGTGAGATCTGTCCTGATTTGCAACAGTTCTAAAGGCAGCAGCGCTACACTGTCTGAATGCATAGCCAGCCAGAGTAGACAAGCTGGGAAAGGAGGGAGGAAGGTTTATAGGGGTCTAGCCAGGGGGACCTACTGCAGGAGGGACCAGGAGAAAGACAGGAAAAGAGGAGAACAGGGGTGAAAAGAGAAGAAATGTTGTGAAAGAAAAGAGGGAGAGGTTAGGTGAGTGTGAATAAAAAAGCTGCACCAGCTGGTCTCCACGGAGGTAGCCTACATAGCTTGCAGACAGGGTGGTGGTGGTGCTGGGGGGGGGGGTTGTGTATTAGAGAGATGGGGAGGAGGACGGAGATATGCAGCGATAGGAAGCAAGAGGAAAGAAGACAAAAACAGAAGGAGGGGTTGAAGAGGCAAAAGTGAGAAGAGACGGCGGAACAGAGGCAAAAGAGAGGGAGACGACTGGCAGAAAGAAAAGTGTTTACTCTGGAAAATGCATGAGAGGGATGAGGGGGTGTGGATGTAAACAGCTTCAGGGAAGAGTGAACAATGGGAAAATGAAGATGGAAAGCGGCTGAGGCTATGAGGGTTAGCTTTCACAGATCAATGCTATTCACAGCTCCGTCTCTGCTGAGGCAGTGTACCCTCCCATGTCCCTAATCCTTACGATAAAGCTCCGTCAGAAATATTGACAGATATGGATTGAACTGCAGTGCATAAAAACAAGAAAAACAAAGACTAAATGAGGGTAAATGTCAATAAGAACATACTAATTTGAGTTGTGAGCTTAAGAGTTAAGGCAGAGACAGACAGGGAGGTGGCAAACATGAAAAAAAAGAAAAAAACAATGTAGTAATTTCTTTAATACTTTCCAGGGAACTGTGCTGCATCAAATTCCCTTCTCGTCTAGTTCCCAACTTCCACGTAGTTTCTGAGATGCAGCACTGTCTGCACCACTGACTCTCCTTTCACTCTGTTTTCAGTCACAAATATATTCCTCCTCTGGGCACACGCATGGCTTTTGCTCATATTCAAATCATTTTTTCCTCTTTTCTCTGTCTCCCCCCTAAAGAGTGAATTCTTATTCATCCTTCTAATTTGAGAGTCAGCTGAGTCAGAAACATTAGCGCCCAGCACCAATCTCCAAAGACCCAGGTCTGCTGAGTTTAGATGAAGAGTGGAACCTGAGATGTGACCTTTAAGTCCATTAGCTGCTATTCCATAATCAGGGACTTTTAAACTGCAGATGCATCAAAACTGCTGCAGCTCTGCAGAAAACTGTTTGCATGTCTGCAAACATGTTTATGGACAGGTGTTTAATTATGCTGCTTAGTTTTAAGTTAAGCTAAAAAATATAAATCCATGTGCCAAGTTTTCATTCAGTTGATTTTATTAGGCCAATGGTGTTCTTCTGGGCAGAAATTAGGATGAATAATAAACGGAAAACCACAGAAAGACACATCCAACGATCCAAACCCTTTGTAATAATCCAGAATAAAAACTTTTATTTGTGTGTAATCAAGAAGTCCACTGGGATTTGGGATTTTAGTCTTTTGTTGCCCTGACAAATCTGAAAAGAGATTCTCACTGGTTGACTTTAAAATGCTCATTGTGTTTTTCTTTAATTTCTTAACCACTTTAGTCGTTTGCTTTGAATTACTATGTTGTTGGATGGCCAAGTGTTGCCTGTGGCTAAAGTGTTTCAGAACACTGCTGGATAGATATGTCCAAAACCTTAACAAGATCCTCACAAATGTCTGTCTAAGGTCCAAGGAAAACATTCAAGGCCATCCTGACGAATCCGATAGATGCTGGTGCCATCATCTCACAGGAGACATTTCAGTAAAACTGCATAAGCCTGGCTCTTGTGAATGTTGGCCACTTTCGCCACAAAGGCACATAAAAGGCACATTAACCTTGGCAAAAGCTCAGCTGTAAAAAAAGAGGGAAAACAATTCTGACAAGATGAAAATGGAGTGGTTTGAACACAGAGATGTAATTGTCACTTGGCAAAATAAATAATAGGTATTCAATCCCAAGAGCACATGTAAATAGGGACAGTGCTTTTGCTTGAGATTTATATTCTGAATGGCACCAAACAATCACCTCTGCTAACTGCTCTTGTGGGACAAATTGTGTAATTGCCAGTACTTCTTAGTTTAAAGTATTGGCCCAGTGTTGGTGGAGCTAAACCATGAAATAATTATGCACATTACATTTTTAGAAAAGGGTTAAACCCCTTCAAACTGTATGATGGTGGAGAATCTCAGTCATCCAGGTCACCGTGATTGGAAGGGCTTTATTGAAGGCAGCTAGACTCCAATTTCTTGGTTCTTGAAGACGTTTCACTTCGCATCTAAAAAACCTCTTCAGTTTTTACAGGTCAAGATTCAGTCGCCTATCTGCATCTCAAGGATCAAGGCCACTCTAGAGTATAGCAATGTACACAGTCAAAGAAGACAAGTGTGAGGGAGGTGTTTAAGATGTCATCTACAGTATGATAAATTGGAAAAATCATCTCTGAACAGAGAAGGTGGCCTCAGATACAGTATTGCCCTCCCAGCACCTAGAATGCAAACTTGACTTAAATGACCAATAAATTGATCAGATGAGTCAGTGGCATCACGTAACCTTAACAACTCTTGTGGGAATATTTATTTAAACATTACAAGCTGAAACTCGAAAACCAGCTGGTTAGAACTAGGGCTGTAACGGTATGTGTATTTGTGTCGAACCGTTCGGTACACTGCTCTCGGTTCGGCATGACCCTGTACCGAACTGTTGGGTGCAGGATTTGTTTATTTAGCTCTTTATTGTTTCGTTGAGTTTTTGTGTGCCAATGGACATAATTAAGTAATGGGGCATTTAATTTTTGCCTCCAGTTGTTGCAGCGCGCTTAACATCCTGTTTCTAACAACTCTTAACAATATAGCATGTAAGCTAGATTAGCTAGAAAGCACCACTGTTAAGCCTCAAGTCCCCATCTTGGAGCACCTCGGTTTTGACGTTTTTGGGTTTTTTTTTCGACAAAACAAAAGCACGTGCTGACTTGGTCGGGTATGTACAAAGAAACACTTCCAATATAACACATCTAAAGCGACACCTCACAAGTTTGAATGTTACTGGGATGACTAGAAAACAGACTAATTTACTGCAAACAAGTGCAAAAACAGGAATATGTTACTTATTAATGCTTTTTTTATTCAGGCAATCTGACCAGAAGAGTAACCTGCTGTGATGTTTAGTTCTTGTGATGAGTGAAATGAAAGGGGAGTTATTTCCGTTAAATGCTGCTCTTGAAACTCAAATGGTGAAGTGAAACCATGTTTTTTTTTTCTACTATTTCACTGATTGATCGATTGATTGATTGATTAGCTTTATTTTGGTAAATCAAAACATTACATTGAAAAGTGTAAAAAAAAAAAAAAAAAACAAACAGCAGGATTTTATTAAAAAATATTTTCTTTATTTATGGTTATTTTTTTCTCATTCAAACAATATGGCAGGAAAAACAAACAAAACCAACAGATTTAATGTTAAATTTGAGTGAACTTGTTAATAAAACATATTTGTATTTTTTTTTTCCATTACTGTACCGAAAAAAATCCGAACCGTGACTAGTGTACCGAGGAACATACTGAACCGTGATTTTTGTGTACCGTTACAGCCCTAGTTAGAACTGAAGAAGCCTTTTTGGATGAGAGATAAGAAATGCCCTCAAGAACCAAGAGATAGAAGTTCAGCTGCCTTTATTCAAGCTCTGATACACTCTCAGACCTGAGGCACCCTTGAGTAATGGAAACTACAATACCTACAGTATATGCTGTATCAAGTCTTTTTAATTGTCTACAAAATGTTTTTGGCTCCTTTTGCTTCATCAAAAGACACATCCTGTAGTTGTGCCAAAGATCTTTCTCTTAGGAAGGACAAGTTGTTGGTATGCATAAAACAAACAAACAAAAAACTATGGGGATTGTTTGAAACCACCAAAATAGGTTTAAGAAGTAATCAAGACATTATTAAAACCTGGAAATATGGTGAAGCCTCATCTTTGAGAAAGAACGTGGCTGGGGGGAAATCTTGAATGATAGGATATCACTTTGATATTTTGTTAAATAAAAATAGAAAAAAAAATGAAGAGTAGAATTTTAGTTTGATGTTCGGTAGTGAAATGAAGAACACACACAAGGGGAAGAAAAATCAAAGTGCTGGAAACAAGAAAATCACTTATCAGTGAAACAACCCAATCCTCCCAGGTCTAGGCTGAGTAACATTATGTGCCCAGTAAATTAGCTTAGCTGCTTACCTGAATGTACTTCACAGAATGTACTACAATTAAAAAAAAAAAAAAAAAAACCCCTTCCGGATGAGAAAAAAATTCCAAAAAGAAAACTCAGGATTTTGTCTGACTCAAACTTTGAAACAGTAGTCGTCGAAGCAAGAGACATCATTTTAAGATATCAAACTCTGAAGTGGTTTGGCTTCCAAAGAGAAACAATTCTGTGACGTTCAACAAAGTTATTCATTTAGTATTTACACCTCTAACTATTGTCTTCCAGTCTTTAACCCTTTGTTTATGTAATCTGTAGGCAGAGGAAACTTGCTACTCAAATAAAAATTGAATAATGATCAACATTTGGCATGCAATATGAATAATTGTGTGCCTAACTGGATCTGGGTATATCATCCCATTGTATCCATTGTAAGAATGTGCACATGTGTAGAATGAAATGCAAAAAGGACGATGGAAATGTGCTTGTGAGGGTTTGAGAAGGGCTGTGATAAATGAGCAAAAACTCTTACGACTAAATCCGATTAGCTCTGAGTGTCGTCTGAGAGGAAAATAAGACAAAAGCAGGGAAGGGTAGACAGAAGATCGCTCCTAAAGAACAGGAAGCTGATTGGCAAAGGAAACAAGGAGGGGCTTCCAGTACTCAAATAGAGACTGAATCATGTATTTCAGTAAAATGAAAAGTTCCAACTAAAGTCTTGCCCCCTGAAAGTGGTCCAAAATTGTTCTACTGCCCTTACAACAAATCAAGCCAATATGTTTGAGAGTCCATATCCTGAGGAGCCAAAGAGAGAGGTGAAAGAAAAGCAGAGGAGGAAGGTGTATAAGCCTGGAGGAGGAAGGCTTTAGTCCCAAGTAGCTAAGACTTATTTTATGACTTGCACACAGAGATGAAGTGAAATAAACAATCAATGAATAAGACTTTCACAGGCACTTTTCTTGTAAGGAAGTGTTTACTTCAATGGAAAGCGGAACCTTTCAACACTTGAAGGGATTAAAGAATCAAAAATCAGGACTGGAGATCCATGCTGACATATAAAAGTAAAACTGCATGACATTTACTGCTGCTATGCAGTGTAAGCTCCATCCTGGCCTCACTGCTTCACCTGCTGTGGACCATTAAACCCCCACACTGTGAGCAAGACCTCCACCTGCATGGCTCTGTTCCAATTGGACACACACTTTTCACCCATTGAAAGCAAAAGCAGCTAACCTTTCAGAACTGCAGGGGAAAAAGCGGTCACCTTTAATGGCAAAATTAATTGAATTAAAACATTTTCATTTAAATGTATCCCAAAAAATAAATCTCAAACAGAAAGATAAAGAGGCTGAAATGCACCGGATGGCATTTGCTGTCTTGATGAGATAAATTTGTGTGTGTGCTGTGCAGATATCTGTACAATAGTTTAAAACCTGCTTGGGGACAGCCTAATTACACACTTAAGAGCATATGCTAATGGTGGCTCTCTCTTTCCATGGGCGAGATGTGAGTGTTTAATGACAGAGAAAGCCTGGGGGTGGGCTCTTCACTGTGTGCCGTGTCTGAGAGTGCTGGGGAGCTGAACATACTCTTCCATCCCCCTGTATATCTCTCTCAATCTCTTCTCTCTCTATCTCCCCAGTCTCGTCTTCAACACAGCTGGATTTAACATGGCCTAAAACACCTGATGGTTTGTCCACATCATGTAGGATGCTTGTGTTCTTACAAACTATTCTGAGTAGTCAGGGGGTAAGAATGCCAAAAAAAAGAAGCACAAAAGAACACAATGCTATG
This sequence comes from Atherinomorus stipes, assembly GCA_023101725.1. Lineage (NCBI taxonomy): Eukaryota > Metazoa > Chordata > Actinopteri > Atheriniformes > Atherinidae > Atherinomorus > Atherinomorus stipes. The sequence continues at coordinate 943,369 of JALJCO010004425.1, forward strand.
CTGTGCAACAAACTACCTTCATTAGAGTAGATGATTTTCAGTTTTAGTACCTATGTCTGTAGCAGAGAGGTGCTAACTCTATTTTATGGTCATATTGTGGCTATGGCTCATATATATATATATATATATATATATATATATATATATATACACATATATATTAGGGCTGTCAAAGTAAATCCGTTAATAACACTTTAATAACGGCACTAATTATTTTAGCACACGATTAATGCACACAGGGTCTGTGCCCTTCCTGTCCCCCATAGTTTCAGGAAGTAGCACAAAAATAACACTGCAATAGCAAAGACGGGCAGAGAATGAACTTTGAAACTGAAAGCTTAGCTTTGAAGTTTTGCATATAAAAACATGAGAGGCTAAGGGCGGGAATACCCTGTACAGTTTTCTCAATCATGTCTTGCAGATCCACCTCAAATTCCATGAACAAATCGCAGGGTTCAAACATTCATCACATTCGATTCATGTTCTCACGCTACATGATGTTCCAAAGCCCAGTGGTCAGATATAATTTGACAGCCTACAGTACGTCCATACAGGATACGTTGGACGTGGAACCGGGACCGGGAAAATAACAATCAGATATCAGAAATTCTCTGGCCACCTTCAAACAATCACTCAAAACTTAGCTGTTTAACTATGCCTATCCCTCCTAACCATTCATTTTCCTCCGTCTGTTTCATTTGTGTTGGGTGATTGTTTTTGTTTTGTCGAACATCTTTGAGTCTTTAGAAAAGCACTACGTAAGTTTAATGAATTATTACGAAAACATCATGATGTATGTTTTAGGGATGGGATTTTTTGGTCAGCAAAATGACCGACATTTGACACATGCTCCCCTCGACAAATAAACCACCCCAAAAACCCAGAGTGTTAACATGTCGAGGGGGGTGGGGCTTGTGGGATTTTCAAATTGCATTTTTTGGCTTTTAAATTATTACATTTCCTATTCAAATACACATCATAAAGTGCCTCTTTTCCCAACATGAAATAAATTTTTTTAAAATGAAACAAATCACAGTCAGGATGTCCTGATCTCGATGCCAGTATCTGTACTCGCTCCCATACCGGCCTATTATGCTGTAGTCGTACTCGCTCATGACAGCACCCGATACCGACCACAGAGCTACGGACGTGTCAACTGTGCCATGCTGGCAGAATAATACTCTTCAACATAAGCGGCGCCGGCTTTGCATTTACAGTACTCCGTGTGAGTTTATGTCTCATTTTAAATCAGAAGATGCTTTTCATTACACAAGGACAGATTAAATATATCCGACCCGTATCGTGTCCTCAGGATACTTTTCATAACGTTTGTGGTGGTCGGAGCGGACCAGTTGTAAACTTTTATTTCTGCTGAAGACCAACTGTCGTTTGTCAAAGTGCAAAATAACTGCAGTTCTCATATTTTTTAAAGCTAGGGTTGGCAATGTTGGAAAAACGGTTCGAACAAGCAACATTAAAAAAAAACAAAACACCCAAAACCATGTCTTCAGAGCACAGGGACGTGTGTGCCGATGTTTTATGAGCAGGTTAACGATAACAGCCGAGTGGATAGCTCGTTAGCTTGATAGTAAACAGCTGACAAACCACGTTTCTAAAAACTTTAATCCACTCACCTTCGACTCCTTCTGTGGTGTAAAAAGTCCACACTGCAAACATCAACGCCTCCAAGACTTAATCCTTATCTGTTGTTTTGTTTTGTTGGCGCAGGGGCAGTTAGCAGTCCGTTAGCTCTATTTGCTTACAGTGAGCGGCACACAGGGGGGTCACGTGGGAGACGGTGAGAGGGGAGGGACAGAGACGAGACATAAAGATATCGATTCGTCTTTCAATCCGTTGCAAATTACCAACCCCTGCCTTTCGGTGCGAATGGCAGGGTTTGGTCAGAGTTTTTACAGAACTGCAGCTCTCACAGAGGTCTGACTTTTTTCCTTCCTTTTTATGAATACATGATGTATTGACTACTGTCAGGATGGAAGGACCATTTCACCCAGTACAACAAAAGTGTTTCTGAGCCGGATTACCAACTCTGGCTTTGAGAAAACAATCCTAGTATTTTTTCAATAATTAACATTATCTAAAACACTTTTTTTCTGGTTTCCGCCAGAAAAGCTGGACTCGCAGATGGCAGCTGATTAATCAGATGCAAACTGCGCCTCCTCTGCGAGCTGCTCCAACGAAGGGAGGGAAGCAACAACAGGTAGGGCAGGTAGGCAGCAACAGGTAGCAGCCAGATCTAGCTGCACGCATCTTTCTGGGTTAGTGAGGCAGATGAACACCATAAAGACATATTCCCTATAAATATGATCTAGACCTATTCCCCATTGACATACTGTAGCATGGATACATTTTCCCAAAGAAACCGTACTGTATATGGCCTGAAGTTAGAACTTAAGGCCTTTCCTCACGGTAGATTTCCAGTAACTGACCTGATATGAACCAGAAGCTCGCTGAACAAGCCTCTCTCATGCTAAGAGAGCTGACTTGCGCAAGTAAAGAATCTGTTAGCTTTCAAAATGTTATGATGACCTGAATTTCATTTACAGAACAAAAAATTGGCTGAACATCTCATGCCGAGAATTAGCCTTGATAGAGTTCTAGATAACAGATTTACTGGAACCAAAATTGCTTCGTCATGGAGCTGAAGTAATTAAGTCCAGAAACACAGGAACTAAGAGCACGCATGCACATACACTTTCATAAGAAAATGCCCATGCACACACTTACATCAGACTGCACATACACAGGAGGCAGGGGTATGAAAGGAGGATGTGAATGGGTGTGTATGTGGCGTGAGCCCCTAGTTTTAGTTATAGACTAATCCAAGGAGCGTTTTGTGTGTTGCGCCATCTTGCAGCGCCGCCATTGCTTGGGGAACTAGTTCCAATTGCCTCATATCTGTCAACATGGAAAGCAGCGTGAATATCTGGATTTACAACGTTGGACAGTCATCTAAGTTAATGATAACCTATAAGTATGCTATCTGGAGATCTCAGACTTATTCTGACTTATTTTTTACATCGGAGCATGAATGTAAAATATTATCCATCTCAAGAAACTGGCTTTAATGACAAGCCACACTGGAATTACACGCACATCTCTTGATTAATTATCAAAGTTTAAAAAATTAAACTCTTTCAAAGGTCGTTACTTTTCTATTTTATCATACATTTGGCTTTTGGTATTACTTAAGGACTGTACAGACCACGCAGCCTTCACATGTCCTGCAGATGAAACTGGAGGCTGCAGGACACCGTCTACGTGATCCATTTGTGTTTGCGACTTAACTGTTTTTATTTTTTTGGTCCCAACGTTGCCCTGATCAGAGCCAATAACGTTATATTTCACATCTCCCAGATTAGTCATTAACTCGCAGCAACACCACAGCTGTCTATGTTAGCATTAGCTAGCATAATAACGTGAAATAAAGTGTCAGATTAATGAGTGTTCTCCGTATTTTTGTTGTTGGAGATTAAATCCAGTGTTTTCTCTGCCGTTGCAGCATGTTATTCCTCTTCTACCCTCTGTGTGTCCGATATTCCTCGCCGATACGAACACACATCAGTGGACAGACAGCAACACCATCCACTTTTGTCATAGACAACAAAATCTTCATGAAATAAATGTCTGTGATCTTCTTATTCACTTATTACCAAAATTAGTTGTCCACTGCTGTTCCAACAACCAAGGAATGCGCAAGTGCTTCCAGATTTCCTCCATATTGTTAAGAAAATAGTCAGATTCTCCTCTGTTCTCATTATACATGTACAGAAAGGCTCCCCAAGCAATGACGGGCGGTCTACTTGCGGCATTTGGCTGGTTTAGTCTATAAAGAGACACGCCTAAATGCCCCCAAAATCTCTTGCTTGGTGCTTTGCAAAACTCTGTTTCTCCTAGACCCATTTATTTACTTCTGACGAGCTACTGGCTTCCAGCCTTATTGTTATTTCAAGATCAGTGTTAGCTTAGAATTTCGCAATCACTTCATCCATAGACAGAAAATAAGGAAGACATCTGAGTACAAAGAAAACGCTGCATGACAACTTTTACTTGTCTTCTAAAGCCCCCAGATACCAGTCTGATAAGATCTGATGACATCTGTGGATTGCCATCCCACTACATAAAAACTCCGCCCTACAACCTTCAAGGTTCAAAGCATCTATTGTTAATATTCAAGAGCCAGAAACTCCAGGTATCCTTAGATGCTTTTGTGCATACCCCAAATAGCCAGAGTTGTTTTAGCATTAAGGGGGAAATACAACTTGCAAGTATTTATTTATCTTAAAGTTTATCTGACTGACAAAATGCATAAAAGCAATGTTGAATTAAGAAAACTGTTCACTGCTGAGAGCTGAGGACCTTTGTACAAAAAAAACAGTGCGACGCGAATACTTGCAGCAACAACAAATGTTAGAATTGAGAGGTTTTAGTGCTCATAAGCTCAAAGATATTCAAATACACAATTGGTCTTGAGCAGCTTCTTCATGTTTCATATTTTCAGGGAGTAAAATGTCAGTTTAGGGTCTGATATATACTGTATAAATGTTTCTTTATTGTTGAGCCATTCTGTTATAGTTTGTGCAAACTGTGGTTTGACATTGCCTTGTTGAAATAAAAATACCTTCCATGGAAATGTAGCAGCTAAGATGTAAGCACATGTTGCTCCAAAATGTGCATACAGTATGTTACCATCAAAGTATGAAATGACAGTACTGAATATAATGCTTAGTCACTCGATAGAATGACAAGGCATTATATACAGTGCTGTAGGAAAAATACTTTGCACATTTGACGGGTCTAGAATGGATGATGTATTATTTTGACCATGCAGGATCTCACGCTACGTTTGTTTCCCAGTGTTTTGGATCAGATAGCAATGAAGTGTTCTGTAAAGCATGGTCGGGGAGACAGCTTGTCGCTGTATTTTATAACAGCCGGAGACATGATGCACACAGGCTGCTACTTATAAATAGTTGTATAAGCCTCATTGTAAATAAGTCTCAGAGTAAATAGTATAAAGAGTTATGGTAAAATGAATATTCTTGCCATCAAATATCTCGTTATCAACTTCTTTTTTAGTGTTCTCGGTCAATTCTTTCCACCCCTTTTGATCAACTTTTGGCCTTATTATAAATATTCAGATTATATGCAAACTAATGATAAGATTTTGTAAATTTTTGGGACAAAGTAAGTGACAATTGTTGTTTGCTAGTATTTTTCTAGGATTTCTAAGATGAATGAATTGAAAAAATTGCTTTGGTAAATACAGTATGTTCTGTTTTTAATTAGTAAAAAAGCCCTAATTAAACTTTACAAATGGTCTATTTGGGTGTTATTTTGTATTGTAAAACATTATCGAGCTTATTATATGCATTACTTTAGTCGTATACTTAAAAGAAAATGAATTGAACTAGAAAAGTAGCAAAGTAGCACCTGTGTTCACTGGTGAGACATTGGAGATGGTAGTATGAAGACTTTTGTCTGTTTTTTTTAAACCTGACCTGTTCAGAAATAACAAAAAAAACAACAACAAAAAAGGACGTAGTATTCAGTTACGTCTGAAGAGGGAAAAGTGAAGCCAGATGGGCGTTTCTCACTGTTGCATGTCATCACTCCTCGAAAGCACTAAAATGAGCAAAAGCAAGGCCGTTCTGGGGCAAATGATTGACAACAAAGCCAATGCTAAACAAGCTAATTCGAAGTGAACAGTAAAATAGATAGGTGGTCTAAAGGCATGACACATTCAGACTTGCTGTAAACCAGCTAAAAACCACAGCTGTGCAACTTTGCTACAGGCTGAAGCCTTCCTGGGAGCAAGCAGGGAGCTAACTAATAACCACCATGGCTAAAATCGGCACCCGGTCTGCCGCCTGTCAATCAAAAGGACATGCCCCTAATTATGTGTAATATCAAGACTAAATTACATCTAACTGGATGATTCATAAAAAATATCTACCCCCCCCTTACAGTTGACATGACAGTGAACTTGACCTATTAAACCTGAAATGATTTTCTGAACCAGGCTGTAAACATGTTTATTTCTGCTGTGAAGTTGGCCTTTTTAACATGGGAGTCTGTGGGGATTTGCTTTGTTTTGGAGCCGTCCCCTAGCGAATGAAGAGAGATCTACAATGTTTTAACTTTACTTTCAGGCTTCACTCTTCTTCAGCAGAGTTTGACCTTGGTCAGTACGTAGTCTCACGTTAGAATGTGGGCACATGCGGCTTATTGACAAATGTGCGGTGGCCTGTATATGTACAAATCTCATTTTCTAGTGGGTACGCTTTGTTTACAGCTGCCCTCAATATTTCGGAAAGTACGGCAGTTTCATTTGAAAATTAGGTTTAGTTAATTTGCAAACAGTGCACTAAGTCTTTTACATTTTAAACAGCATACCGGCTATTTCAGAAACAGGTTTTTATCTTAAGTCTTAATTTTGTATTCAAGCACTTTTCTTCCTTTACATAAAGGCTATACTTGCTGTTGAAACAGATCTTGTTGAAAAGCTTTTTGTCTGTAATGAGGGTTTGTTTTGGTTGGGTGAATCGTGTCTGAATTACATAATTTTAGAGTTGCACTTATTCATCAGTCTGAAGTGTGGAGCCAAAAAAAAAAAAAAAAAAAAAAAAAGACAAAACGAAAACAAGCCAAAAAAAAAAAAAAGAGTAAAGAACTGCTTTTACCACAATCGCTTTCTTTCCAAACATGGCCCCCTCAACTACCTCTGCATCTCTCTCTCTCCAACTCAATTTCTCTTAGACCTTCTGTCCCCATCTCACCCACTCCTCCCTCACACATCACACCTCTCATTACTCCACAGTGAGAGGCCAATCCGAAGGAGGGTGAGCGCCTGTGCCTGGTGTGAGTGTGATTGGAGCTGTTGCACATCAGTGTCTTACTCACTCCTGGTCCATCTTCAACTCTGCTCTTGTGGCTGGATGTCAGATAAGTCAGACAAACTGATACGTGTATTCGGAGCACCTGATATTTCATTGAGGGAAACCTGAGGAGTCTATTTCTAAAGATAGCAATAAATGGTTCACTGGATAATAGTTCAAAGAGAATGTTCATGTGTGCATTCACCATGGTTTTAGGATGAGAAAATACGTTTATTTAGTCAGTTGGTTTCAGTTTACTTTGCTTCAGATAAAGCAACATGTTTTGTAATATTTGATGATCATGAAAGAAGTCATAAGACACAATGAGAAATGGCAAAGCTATGAATTCCTCTGCTTTTATTATACTCTGACCTTCACGCAAAATTATCGAAAGTGTTCAAGGGGATTATTAATGAGCAAAATTTCTTCCTTCTATGCACTTAGTTTCAGTGCTGAGAAAATTGTATGACATGAATGTCAATTTTGTTTATATCCTATAACCTCAAGACTATTGTTTGTCAGCCATGTTGAAGCATGCACAGGCACATTATGCTGACTCCAAATTATGCGTGCGATGATGCTTACAGTATACATTTCAAAAAGTTGCTGATTGGCTTCTTGGTTCATCACAATGGTCCTGAAAAGATCCATCAGAGTGAATATAAATGATTAATGTCAACAAGACGGGCATGATAAAGAATTTGCAAACAAAGAAAAAACTCTATTTCAAGACTCCACAATGTGCTCATTAACAAGGTCATAATTTAATCTTCAGGGTTGACAAGAAGAGGTTTACATACTTTGAAACTAAAAATACATTTGGTATTTTGAAGTACTATACGCTACCCTTCTCTTGTTAACGTCTGTCTGAAACTGCCCATTTCCGCCTCTATTTTTTTTAAGCAGACCTAACTATGGAAAGGCCCAGTCTTCTTCAGATTGGTCGGTTTAATGGACAAAAATAGTGGTCAGTTGCTTATTGTTTGATAGAAATCCACCAAAGTAACCATCAGTTAGACAATATACAACTCTTTATCAATGACGTACATAGGGAGAAAAGTCTGGACAACAAACAAAATACTGCAGGCAGGTCAGGTGCAGCAGCTTCTCTGAGACAATGACTCCCACTGGAATGGACTCAAAGCCAAATCTACATATCCTTTACATACATAAATAACAATGACAAAACATAAACATGAGTGCGAACTCCGAAATATTATTTGTCTTTTAAAGAATGTAAGAATGATGAAATTCAGGTCTTTTCAGTGATAAATTAAATAGCAACCTTTTGACTGCATAAGAGAAAATTTGAGTTTTGCACAAGAATGCTTTAAGTGTTGCGGTTTAAAAACATCAGGGGGTTGTTAGGGGAAATAAATCAAAATCACTTTTCACGCTTCAACGTCAGCTTCAAACCAGCTGCAGACCAATTATGTGTCGGATTTGTTTTTAGGCAAGAGAACATTGCCCATACTCTCCTTTTTATTTCATCTACTTTGGAGCAGTTGTGATTCAGTACCACACATGCAACATCAGTGAGTTAATTAATCTGTTGAAGCAACAACATCCAGTCACTCAGACTCAGGTCTTTTACACTGACGTACCTCACAGCTTCATTTGGACATGCAGTAGTGTCAGGAAAAGCCTTGGTGTGCATGCAACATTTGATGCTTTCATGTGATTGGATGGTACATCAAATGATGTACAAATAACTGACATCAGTTTTCTTTCAACATGTCAGGATGCTATAACAACTTATCAGCTTGACAAGTTTGCAGTAGTTTTTGAAAGCTGATAAAAATGGGTAAAAATAATTAACATTTGTCTGACCAATGTGATTGCTGTCCTGACGTGAGGAGAAATGAGCTGCATGCAGCTGAAGAGATTGATTCCCATCAAATAAATGGAAGGGAATATATGTTTTAAAACTTAATAAGACATGCATTAGTGTTTATATGAGTGAAAATGAATACTTACGCCTCCACATCTGGCATTAGGTCCAGTTTGCTGGGGAAAATCTCAGAAAGTAGTATTCGAGTGAAGGACTTGCCCAGAGATTGCAGCTTTGACTCCAGGTGCTAGTAAGACAAAGATGTAAAACAAAAGGACAAATGTAAAGCTCTACATTCCATAAAAGGCTGATACTACTGTAAAAGGTAAGTTACAAATCAATATGCACACGAAATTCTCCTTTACTGACAGTGTACTCCAGTAAAAGGTTGTCTGGAGATTTTGCTCTTCTGCTGAAAGTTTCAGCAAGAAGACTTTTACTGATATCTTAGTCTTTGAAGCATCACAGATGCATCCATTCATTTACGGCGCTGCCAAGTCTGCATGATGCTGACAGTGTAATGAGCAGAGCAGCAGCGAGAACCTTCCTCTCTGTCATGTTTTGCTGCTACTGCAAGGATTGTAAGACAGATGGAACATCAATGATGCTCAATGATAATAAAAGAAAAAAAAAATCTAAATAATCACTTTGATTAAAATTAAAAAAAAAAACTCCTCTGGCTTTATAAGGATAAGGATAAAACCAAACCTTGAAAAGATAGTGTCAATAAATGATGAAACTGTAACACTGACAGTAGGGTCACTAAATTGAAGATTAATGTAGTGCCTAAATTTATTTATTTAAAAATATTCCATTAGCAACCTCTCCAGGTATGTTTAGGAAAATAACAATTATATGGAACTAAAGAAGACCGAGAGTCCGATAATCCTTGCTGTACAGTACCTACAATTTGATAAATAGAGCTTAAAATCCCCAAACCTAAAATGGTATTACTTTGTAGCACAACTAAGAACAACAATATACTTTTTTTTTTTCAGGAAATAAACTGGCATGGACAAGAATGGAGTCAGGCTCAGTTAAATTACTGTGCAACTATTAATCTATTCGGCCAAGTATACATACTGAAATACAATCAAGATTCAGACAGATGGCTGTAAGAAAATCTGATGTCTTGTTTTTATTTAGTGTACATATTTATCATATCCTCGTAGAACACATTTCACAGAGGTAACATTGTTGGATGAAACACCCTTTGTTTTTCTGTCTGTCCTTTAAAAAAAATCTAATCTTGTTGCTGTTTCTATTTCCATGTGTATATGACTGCATGTGTGGAAACTGGGCAAAGAACTAAATTTGTAAAAGAGAGAGTAAGGCTGTAAATAAGTTGGGGGGTGGGGTAAGGTGATAAAATTCTAGCACTCAAATGCTCATGTAGCCTATTTTTCAATCATTCTGACAAGACTGGAAAATAACAAAAATCCTGATTAATCCTGATCACATTACTTTTATCACTTCTAGAACATAGAAGTACTGGCTCACCTGACTTGACTCACATATGAGATTAGGTGATATTCCATTCCTAATCCACAGAGTTCAATATGACGTTAGTCCACCCTTTGCAGCTAGAACAGCTTTAACTCTTCTGGGAAGGCAGTCCACAAGGTGTAGGAGTGTGTTTATGGGAATTTTTGATTCCCATAAACAACACTTCTTCCAGAAGCGCATTAGTGAGGTCATACACTGATGTTGGATGAGAAGGCCGGGCTCTCAGTCTCTGCTCTCATTCATACCAAAGGTCTTATATCGGGTTGAGGTCAGGACTCAGACAGGCCAGTCCCGCTCCTCCACACCAGACTCTGCCATTCATGTCTTTATAGACCTGCTATGTGCACTGGTGCCCACACACTACGCAAGACTCCATTTCTGAAGAAAAAGCATGTTGATGCTCATTTGAAGCTTGCAACACATCATCTGGAAAAATCCATGACATTCTGGGAAAACATAGTCTGGGCAGATGAGACCAAAACTGAACTCTTCGGATGTCATAAGACACAAAATGTTTGGAGGAGAAATGGCACATTCCTGCAGAAATGAAATTATCCACAAGCTTTTCAGTGCGGAGGACAAAAAGATTGCTGTTGTCCTTCGTACACCAGGTACGGAGCAGTTCTGATGCAAACTGGACGCCATGATGTCGGCTTGTTGTCGTAGGTCTGGGAGGGAGGGACTTGGACAGTGTAGTTCGGGGGAGGGGGGGGAATTGGCTGGAAGTCATGTCGTCACAAGCTGCACGAGGAGTAAAATAGGCCAAACTGCCAATCAGATCATTTTTGAATACTAACCTCTCCGTGTAGGCAGACACACACAGGGAAAAAGAAAACGCAAATCTATAATTTAACCCCTTAGGGACAAAGGCAGGCTGGGGAAACTAAAATAAATGATCAAAAACCTCAAAAAACACAAATTTCATGCCACGGCCACTTTAATTTATGGACATAAATGTTTGGATTTCTTTGTATGTGTGCATTACTGGGGTTGTTGCCAACATCTGGTGAAAATTTCATTTCAATAGCTCCACTAGAAATATATTTTCTGTTCAATACTTTTTTTCTCGCTGTATTGTATATATATATATATATATATATATATATGTAGATAGATAGATAGATAGATAGATAGATAGATAGATAGATAGATAGATAGATAGATAGATAGATAGATAGATAGATAGATAGATAGATAGATAGATAGATAGATAGATAGATAGATAGATAGATAGATAGATAGATAGATAGATAGATAGATAGATAGATAGATAGATAGATAGAATTTTCCATTCTAGTTTTAGTTTCACTCAACCCTTTCATTGAGCTTTTCAAGCCACAGTTGTAAAGAATTGTAAGCTGCCAAGAGGACATTAATAAAGAGCAACACGCTCAGTTTCTTGGCTCATGACCCAAGACCGAGTTTGGCTTGCTGTTGATCTGCGTCACCATACACAGTGTATCCAACACATAGTGAACAGTACAGCAATGTTTACCAAACTAAAATGCCTCCCCACCCAGTTAATGCGATTTACTTCAGCAACTCCAAATAATTATAATAAAAAAGTTAAATAGAAATAATATACTATGTGGATGAATTTTAGAGGAAGTGCCTAGAAGTGCCTTGACAGTTTTTAATTAAAGCATGCAAAAAAAAAATCCAACCTACATCCTCTGCATTCAAAGCTTAACCAACAAATTTTGGAAATATGACAAAGATTTAAAAAACACACACACACAAAACAGAACAAAAAACAGTGCACGTCTCTACCCAGGGGAAGCTGAAAAAACAGCTGCTGCCAATCAGAGGATCATCAAGCAGCAATGTCAAAGCTTCAACAAAATTCACTGCACCGCTTTTCCCTTATAAAAAGAAATGTGAAAGCTTTCATTGTAAGCGATTTGTATCCATATTCAGTCTTAGAAACGGGGCTTCTGTACAATGTTGGATTCTATTTTAGGTAAAGTATCCCATCTCACTGTCAGTGATCCCTTTCCTTGTGAAGATTTCACAGAAAGAGTTTGGACCACCGAGGCTCTCAAGGCCAATTCTCTCCAGATCCATGTGCAGTGCGGCCTCCAGAGCTAATCGCGGCCGTTTTAGTCAGTGGTTTAGTTCACATCGGACGCGAGTCAGAGCTGTCACAGTTGCGTCGCGCCGCAGCTCTCCGCTAAATATAGGTGTTGGATTTATTTTTGACGAAGCATGCACCCAGTAAAGCGTAAAGCTTTTCAATCCACATAGGACCAGACAGGAAACCAGACACGGGGGTGTAAAGTATCTGGTAAATCTCAAAATAAAAGTCCCCTTGAGATTTGTGATCATTGTGTACACATTACATCATTACCAGTGATACCAGGTTAGAAGTCAATCGGTCAGGGGATCTCGTGTGTTTTTTTTTGTTTTTTTTTACCATGGGCCACTGGACAGTTATCCAGCCCACCTTATAATGGTTGTTATAGCGTAATCTTGCAAATCTGTGATTTAGTTAGCTTGCAGATCCACCTACACAGACTGTAGTGACGGGCGCGCCGTGTCTGACACACTCCCGGTGTGAGTTGCCGCACCGCAGCCAGAACACAGCGCACATGGATCTGGTGTGAATGGGCTCTATGCACAACTCCACTACTTCCTGAACTTAAGGTAGCTCCTTTGTTTCCTGTCTCTCATTACTGGACAAACTGATTAATCCAGGTGTGCCTCACCTCAGTAACTGGCCACACACACCTGGATTAATCAGTTTGTCCAGTAATGAGAGACAGGAAACAAAGGAGCTACCTTAAGTTCAGGAAGTTGTGGAGCTGTGCATAGAGCCCATTGGCCATCAGTGTTGTCTTCCATGTTGCAATGCACCAGACAAATTAATGGGCACAGATGAAGCTGGGACAAAGTTTTTGTCCTCAAGGTGAGTTGGGTCTTTGATCCCTTTAGTACAGGCCTTGACAACATGCTTCACATATCAATAAATGAATCTATTTAACAAGTTTCAGGGAACTTTTCTCCCTTGCTGATGCAGCCTTTGAAGTTTTGGGCAGTGGACTGAGGTGTTATGAATGCAGACAGCAACCAAACTGAGTGAAAAAAAATCCCAATAATGTTCCTTTGGTGAGATAAAGGTAAGCACACTGCTGATATCCGGTATCCACTGTCCTTCTGAGGATTATAAGACATTTCTATGATGGTGCTCTTATCAGAGATAGTTCTGTCCTCTCACTTGTAAGGTTATCTGACACCCACACTTCTTAATCTCGACAGATCGCTATGGGAGAGCTGGAGAGTTTTTATTCAAATCCCCCTTTTAAATCCACCCTCTCCTGCTACCCTAAAAGAAACTTTTCTTTCTGGTCTCCTGTGGACATTTTCATATCAGTGCCAAATCTTGGTTTTTACAACACGAGGAGAGCTCCAGTATACTGTAAGCCTGAGAAGGTGTACTGGCTGATGAAACAGAGGGGATGTGGTTTTAAATCTTTTACATCTAGCATTTAAGTGATGGGCAAGGATACTGTAACCCATAACCACTGATGCCACGGATTGTGGATAGCCCGGATTTTCTGCTATATCTTTTATACTTTGGAATATCTTTCTATGGTGGGTTATTCTGACATGTGTTACAAGTGATAAAAGAAATTGCTCAAAATCCCTTGCAACCTCCAAAACAAGATCAACGATAAGACTTTCTAGGGATGTTTGGCTGCATCATCCTTAATGTGAAATAACAAAATGTCAGGGTAAAAACTGCTTGTCCTGAAAAAACTCAACCTATTGCACAAATGGCCTCAGGACAGACAGACTGTTGAAATGAGGCCAACTCACCTCTAAGACTTTTGGGCTGCCCTGTCGACCTAGTGTGCCCAAGATCAGGCCCCATCTATTGGCCAGTCGAGCCTTGTCAATAGCCTTCAGCCTTAAGGCACGCATGGCCTCGTGGTCATAGTACTCCCTGGAAAACACTTTACTGTAGGGGTCATACCTACAGTACAAACAAGCACAGAAAGAAAAAAACACACGGATGATCAATGTATGTGTGCATTGACATGAACGGACAAATTATATTATGAACATTACCAGCTGTTGTTCACGTATCTATCCTGAGGACAGAAATATGAGAGAAGAAAATCCAACCATGAAAGGCCATCAAGTATGACAGGAGTTGGTGCATGTTAGGGAAAATGGAGGCATTTCTCAGCTTCTAATCTCCTTTTCTCTGCTATAAGGGGTGCACTTCAGATTAGAATCTTATTTATGAGACAGACTTATAATCTGTGTGGCAGTGCATACGTGAACAATGAGATAATCTCACTTGCATGCAAAAAAGACCTGCAAAACAGAATTTGACACTTGCACTCTGCTGTCAATATTAATGACATTGCAGGTTGCATCATAACAAAACCCCCTTTATATGCCCATCTGATTCAGTTCAATTTAGTACTTTAAATTACACATTTTGTCTCTCCAAAATTATTTACTTTTCTCAGTTTTTATCCAAACTGAGCACTAAACTTACTTATTTCCATTTCAATATGTGTGTTATGTTAAAATAGTGTGATAAAATAGGCCATGCAAGCATACAAAGAGAAAAGGCATTAACCTATCTGACAAAATATGTTACCATTTACTTTTGTAATACCTGAAGGCAGGGATATCTGGGTTTGCAATCATGATTGACTCCAAATGAAATCTTCCATCTCCGAGATAGCTATAGTGGGAAAAAAGACAAAACAAAACAAATAAATCCAATTTCTGAGGTAAATGGCATGAGAATAAAAATATGAAAGATGACCTCCTCTGAACAATCGACATTCACTGAAAACGGAAATCATGACCTCCTATCCTTTTCAAAATCTTCCTCTCATAAACTTGTAAAATCTATTCATTTCTGCAGCCTCTTGGCAAAAGACTGGTGTTTGACGGCAGATGGCCTAAGGGTGAGGTGGAGGGCTGCCCACCTCTGCTGTCTGGGTACACGGCCCCAACGATTGGAGGATGCCAGTAACTTTGAACACATGCTCTTCCAATTAACCCAGGGTCTCATGCTGGGGATTCACCAAAGCTCAAGCAGAGACAGAGTTTGCAAACCATAAATGCACAGCAGCATGTTGGTGCCTAAAAAAACAAAACAAGGTCTCTTACATAAACCCCCTTCAGGGAACGGCTGAGAAGAATTCCACTGTTAGTGTGAGGGGGCACAGGTTGGTACCCGCTCTGAGTAGGGAGATGCAAATAAGCTCACTGATTGCTTTTTGTTTGAAGCAGCTTAAAACAAGCTGTGGGTGGCTTACCACACAGGCTACCTGGAGAAATGACTAGCCCAGACTGGACTTGTAGTTTGTTTATGAGAAAATACACAACTATGTCTCTGTATGCATCTTATGTAATGACAGTGAATGACAGCATGGGATGATTTCAAGCACAGTGCATGCTACATTGATTCTCTTTGGGCTTCATATAATTATGTCCACAACAACAAGCCTGCTGTGCTTTTGCTGTCCTGAGAAATCTCCCTGTAAGAGGTTGCTGTGCTTGATTCTACTCCTCTCCTTGACCAGAGTCTTTGCATCAATATGCTATTGTTCTATCCTAAAAAACTGCTCTTGGTGTAATGAGAAGTGTTAGATGCCTTTGCATTATCATCTAACTCACATAATATTGTTCCATTATAAGAATGAACCAGAGCACGGGGAACAGATAGAGATGGTTCACTGATCATTTCTTAAAACTCTTTTGAGTGCAGGTTTTTGTCTTATAAGACTGAGGCTTCTCAATGTTTTTAGATAGGCCTCAAAGACTAGAATGCCATTCACTATTTATAATGCTCAAGTAGTTCAAAAAATGCAATTAAAACTTGTGCACATACCATTTCTGAAGCACTGACTCATTTCTAATTAATGTAAGATAACCCAAAGTTAAATTTTAATGTAATACTTTATTAAAAGTGGTGAGAAGCATGCATTGTTCAGAATAGGAATCTGTGCAAAGGAGCTTGATCTATGCAGCGTTCTCTTGCAGACAATACACCATCAGTTTTGTCATTGTCTTCATGGTAATTCATTAGAGTAAAAGGGAACTCAATTACAAACTATTACTCTTTTATGGAGCTTTCAGTATTGCTGTCACTGAATACTGAAACACTTTCTCTATTTGGCGCTATACAAGTCAGGATGAAATCCTCATCATTTCCACACATTGCTAATGTTTACAGTATAATCACTTGAGTATTGACTGTGCATGTGAGATGGCAGACACATTGATTCTCCTTCTCAACACTCCTGCACAGTACATCTGACACATCAAAGACAACACATATTAGAGTAGAAGGTGGGAAACAAAAACTCTTATATTGCTTTTGTTTCCATCTGTCCATATAACAAAGCTTGCCCACGTGTCGTTTTAATCTCATGCGCTGGGAGGTTTTAATCACATGGACTGGCACTAAATGTGTGCAGATCAGACACAGGAGAAGATGCACCTATGCATAATTAAATCAAGGGAATTACATTATCTCACTGTGCACAACAAAGCGTATGATTTCTCTACTGTAGAGCGTCGTGAGCGGCAGCGCATCGTCGCAAAAAACAGCTGTGAGGATGTCGTTTGCTGCTAGGACCTGATGTTTGCCAGATCCCATTCTTCTTCGCAGGAATCACACTGAAAAATCTTACATGCAAAAGGTTTCTGTGAAAGCACAGAAGACTTTGCCTTTCAGGACACACGCAGCTCCTCACTGGACTCATCATGTTTTTCTCCAGAAAATGAAGGAACATGAAAGAGGCAATCACACACACTAAATGGAATTTACAAATAAACTGTGATGTGCATGGTTTATCAATTCTCACCATGCACATACCACAGTGGGTAGAAAGCATTTCTTTCAAACTTTGGACACTCAGTGAGGATGTGGATGTGTTACAGTTTGAAACAGCTAAAGGTGTCAGGCTATATCCAATTCAATGATTCTTCACAGTGAGGAGGTATTTTTAGCCTTGCTGTTCTGGATCAGCATCTGGATGTGACTCCCTGCAAAAAGCACACAGACATCGCTACTCATCACTGCCAGCTATGACTTGCATGACTGGAGGATTGTCACACTAATTATTTCTTACATATGTGGGCATGGCATTGCCCGAATTAATTATCAAAAGGTAAGTGGGGAGGTTACAATGCATAGATGAGTCAGGGAAGGATAATCTCTGATAACTACTCTAACTAAAGAAATAAGGAAAAAACCTTCAGTCTCATCCTCGGAGAGTGAGAAAGGAGATGCGAGGGAGTTCTTACATTATAGCATCAACATGGCGATCCAAGCGAGGTGAAGTACAGCCCAAGATTTCTCCTGGTGACAGAGGGCGACACTGTGGGACAACCACATCATACTCTGGCTTCAGGGCTGCACTCACAGCCTGTAACATAGATGGATGACAGGGAATTATACAATCAGAGCGTTTCTCCAAAATTGTGAATCTGTTGTATATACACAATGGATTTGATCACTTCTCTGTATTAAAAGTTTTTTGTGAACACTATGAAGACAGAAAATAAATGGAACTGGGGAAGCACATGCTGATGGAGCAGCTCTCTTAAGGTTCAGGTCAGTACTCGATCTCAGCCACGACAAAACAGGAATCTTATTCCTTCTAAATTATTCTATCGCATTCTTTATTTTTGTCTTTCTTTTTTTTATTCTTTTAGCATAGCTTGTTGTGCTGTTATTAACATCTTTGCATGTTGCATAGTTCAAGGGAGATTGTGACTGTGAATGATTAATAAGGGGATTTAATGAAAACAAGAAAAGTGCAACTGTTTCTTTTTCATTTGTTTAGTTAAGGTTTTGTCTGTGGCTGTAATTGGGGCTCATAGGCTTGTATAAAGATCACAACAATCTTATCAAGTATTCAAAGCAAAAACCTTGGAAATTCCAAGTGTTCACTTTTATTCATTATTTATTCAGATTCAGAAAAACACTGACAAATATACTGCCCATTACACTGAAAACAAAAGAAGAAAATCAAAGCATAACGGAATAATAATTATGCGCTGAAAAAAGTCCTCTAATGTAAAAAAAGAATCAACTCTTTTAAACACCTACAAATATTACAACAAAGTTAGAAGATAAAAGAATAAATATTACGAGTATATTTAAAAAAGTGCGATTCGAGGTGGAAGGACAAATTGAGAGATCTAAGGCTAATTAAAGGCAGTTCATGGAGAATATGTATGTGCTCTCCCACCCATACAGGGTTACTTTAACAAGTTTGCACAGTAGTAGACACGAGATAAATGCAGGCACCCAAGCATACACAACTTCACTCGGAAACATACATGCACACACACACACACATACATGGATGCACTAAAAAAGAAACCCAAACACACAGCATAATATTACCCAATAGGGGAGCGCATGATTTAAAAATAGAGGTGGTTAGATTAGTAAAGGCTCACAGTAGTGTCGGTTCAAGTTGGAAAATGAAAGCAGCAGAGCACATTATAGAACAGGGAGGCAGCGAGCCAGAAAAAGGGATATTGAAGCTTTATACTATAGCTGCTGCCACTGCTTATGTAAAGAGGAGTCCTTAACACGATGCTGAACTGAGAGGCCCTATGAGGTCACCGCACCTTTCAAATCAAAAATAGCTGCTGTCAGATTTGACAAACCCACACTTGAATCGAGCTTAAGAGTAGTGTTCATAAAAAGCCTGAACCACATAAAAAATAATTCACAGTGTAAGTGCTGAGAAGGATGTGTGCGTACATTTCAGTACAAATATATAAATAACATCATGTAATACTAAAAAAACAAACAAAAAAAAAAACTATTCAGTCTGTTTCAGCCCTCCTTGACATGAGGATGAACTAGTTCACAGACACACAGAATCAGACAGAAGCCGCACTTAATCACCTGCAATGCTGCCACGAACTGAATAGTGCTGACGAGCGCCAAAGATTCTCCAGGAGGGAAGTTGAACTTGACCGTGTCCAGGAAGTGTGCATTGTCCATCTGGATATCCACAAACACGTACAGCATCTTAATACCTGCTGTAGAATCTATGGGGACTGCAAAAAGGCAAAGACAAAGAAAAGACAGATGAATAATTCACTTTATTATGTCAGGTAAGCCTGCATTATATGCAATATTGATGGGGCCTCAAACATTAACGTGCTGCACATTCAGACACACAGCTATACAGGAGCCAGTGCATGCATGCATATATCTCAGTGTGCCTCTGTACAATATAACTGAAACTCATTCAAATCAAGTCTCAAGCTCATGTAAGAACTGATGCAATGACCTCAATTATTTAGGGAAGAAGGACACGTGATTGCTATTAATGCCCTTTATTTCACAGGCCATTTACCACGCACCCGAGCATAGAAGGTGTAACTACGTCTCGAGTTAGATGCTGAGGATGTGAGAGTCCAAGAAAACAGCGAGGAAGGGCACAGAAAAGACAGAAAAATTATTGTTTTTGTTGATCATAGCAATTATTCCTCCTCTCGTGTTACATTTAATTTGGGAAATGGGGAATTTCTGGTTTAATTAAATAAATAGTCCATTAAGGTGCAAAAATTTTATGAGCCAGCGCAGCAAGCTTGATGGCCTAGATTAAAAGAAGAGAGAGACACTGGAGCAACACATGGCAAGGTACAGAAAATAGAGAGTGAAGATAAAAGGAGATATTGCTGTCTTCACAGAGGACTAAAAGCAGATGGGATGGAAACAGGGGTGAACAATAAGAAATCTCTACAGAAGTAGGCTGAAAAACACCAAAATTCAATTTAAAGACAGAGGTAGATGATTTCACAGTCAACTATATGAAGTTGAAACGATTTGGCTCTTTTTCCCACTCCAGCAGGATGATAGGAGCGCAAAAAGTAACAGAATACTATATAAATGTGAGTTGCAATTTACTGGAAAGAGAAGCAATGAATGGGCCCCCATTTCAGCATAGAGGAAAAGATAAAGACAGACATTTATAAAACTGGACACATACTGAGAGAAGAACAAGTTTAACATGTCATGAAGCTAAAAGGGCTGAAGTAGATGAGTAAACGCTCTATTGAGAATAACAGCCGTCTGTTGCTTGTTTATGGGCACAGCCAAAATGTAAAGGGCAGACCAAAGTAACATCGATCTGTGTTCACAATGCCATGGAGGCCTGAATGCACTTAGGTGCTGCAATTAGAGATATAGTAACAGAAGGAAAGGACTAACCAGCGCCACTCCTGGTTTTATCTTCATGTGCTATGACAATAAGTGGAATGAGCACAGCTGCTTTTTTTACGCCCAGGTTTATATGTTTATGTATGTTTATATATATATATATATATATATGCATGGTAAACGGACTGTACTTATGTAGTGTCTTGCCCAAGTACACTTTGGCATGTAAGCTGGGAAAGTCTGCCTGGAATTGATCCACCGACCCTCCAGTTGATAGATGACTGCCGTCCCCCTGAGCTACAGCCGCTCCTGTGTGTGTGTGCGTACATATATAAATATTATCTAAAGCTAGGTGTCATGTTGCACCACATAAATAATGCCCTATGCATAGTAAACAGGTTTTAAGAAAGTTATACGCTTCTTTCAAGACAAAGACAATGATGATCAAAAGGAAAAGCAGAATAATTCTTAACAAGCAGATTCATACAGAGGCAATCTCTTTTGGGTGTGAATCTGCCGTCTGTCTGTACCTTTGAGTGCCTGACCAGTCTTTGAGATCAGGTTCGTAGAGAAAGTAACAGCTCACAAGCGTGAGCAATAAGCCCTAATCTCTGTTGCCTTTTTTCCTCTCCACTCTGTGTAGACATCTCTGCCAGGCACAAATTTATATGTGTTTGTGTTAGTACAGAAAACCCACTGATGCAGTATCTTCCCACAGACTTGAGAGGAGGTGTAGATATATTTATTTACACTTTAGAACATCACCGCACCGAAACAATTGGTAAACAAGGTTTTATTTTTCAGACTTACTGCCTTTAATGCCACTGGTCTCAGACTGCCAATGGTTTGCAGCTGCTCATTCATGTATCTGGCTTGTTCAACAGGGGAACAAAGGATAAGTTTGAAGGCAGTGTTGGAAAACAAACTAAAAGCAGTAGCTTACTCTGCCTTTATGAAGGTCTACTGCAGTAATATAGTCGCAACTAGGCTGTCATTATTTGAGAAAAGCTGTTACACTTTGCCAGTTTTCTCTATTGGTCTTACCTTAGAGGGAAACCAATAAGTATGATTTAACTGGAGGAAATAACTGATTTTACACATAAGATAAGGAACCATTACTGCCATCTTGCATGGCAGCATTCATCAAGTTTCATCTGCTGTTAGAAAAACAGAGTTTGAGACTGAAGTCAAGCAAAAAACTGAAGTGGTCTATTCCAGTTACGTTTCTTACATTGTGGAGAGAAACACATAAAATGCATTACCATGTTAATAGAATTAACTTTTCTTCTTCTGAATCGGTTTCTACTTCAAACATGCAGAGGTAAATTACTCCAATATTGCAACATGCTTTTGAGTTGGTTAACGGTAGTATTGTAGTTCGACAGCGCCAGAGCCGAGTTGAAGGTGAGCAGATGGGCTTTAGCTGCAGGCAAGTGGTGGAGATGGAGGTGCAGACCAATCTGCATATTCATATATCAGTGCATACTAAATGAAGTAAAGGTGTAAAGTTCCACCCGAGCCATTTTAAACTGTGAACACATCATTTTTAATAAAGGAAAAACTAATCTAAAAATGCAATCTTGATAAACACATATTTTTAGGGGTTCAGTCTCTCGGATACAATAAAATTCAAAATCAATTGATTAAATTTTGTTTGGATGATATCCTTGTATAATGCTGAAGAAAAAAAGAGGTTCTTAAGGATAATAATTCAATTGTAAGAGGATGTTGATACTCAAAAACAAAAATTGCAGAGAAAATAAACAGAATGCAGGAGAGATAATGACTGACAGGGTAAAAAACTGCCTTTTATCTTTTGCAGGGGGTTGATATTAGGGCTGCAAAATATATCGAAAATTTACCTTCATCGCGATATTGGCCCGTACGATGTACGATGTATACATCGCAAAGACATCCTATACGGCGATATCTAGAAGCGTTTATGTTTACATATTTTAAGGAAGTGACGTGATATTCCAGTTGCAGTTCATGCGCTGTGTGTCACCGGCTAACGGCTTTAACTGTCTTAAAAGCGCCCCCATTCCTCTTCCTCCTCCTCCCTTTGTTTGGCAGGAGCACGCGGAATGAGGGGCGTGGTGGCAGGAGGCTGCGGGGAACGTGGAGGAAATGTGGATCCGGAAGAACTTAAAAACAGTACGTCGACAATGTGGAGTTACTTCGGTTACAAGAGAGGAAACACGCTACAAACAGGTCTGGTTGCGCATAGGACTGGACGATTATGGAAAACATTAGAATCACGATTATTTTGACTGATATTGAAATCACAATTGATATATACGGTTATTCATTGATTTTATAAAAAGTGTTTATTGAACCACATAACTCAACTTGAAATATAACTTTTTAAAAATTCAACCGAAAATAAATTAGAAACAAGAGGAGTAAAATAAGAATATTATTCAAAATAATAATAGCAATAAAAATGAATACTCGGTCTACATGCATTCATGTTCTATACTTCCTGCAGTTTGCTTCCTATAAATCCACCAGTCTGTTAACTTGAGGATTCATTGTTTTTCTTCGATTACACTGTTTTTATGATTGTGAAAAGGCAAAATTGAAATCACGATTAAAATTCAATTAATTGTCCAGCCCTAGTTGCGCAGCAGAACCTGTCATGAGTTTCACTGCACATTTCCTCACTGAAGACTTCGAAGTGAAAACTCAGTGTTTGGAGACTGTGCACTTCCTGGACCAGTGAAAACCAGCTCTTTGATTACCGCAAGTGGTAGAGATTAGAGATGTCCCGATGAAGT
This sequence comes from Atherinomorus stipes, assembly GCA_023101725.1. Classification (NCBI taxonomy): domain Eukaryota; kingdom Metazoa; phylum Chordata; class Actinopteri; order Atheriniformes; family Atherinidae; genus Atherinomorus; species Atherinomorus stipes. The sequence goes on from JALJCO010004425.1 coordinate 966,541, forward strand.
TGTTTTGCCCCTGATTCCGAGTCATTAGATTTTGAGGATTGGCCGACACCGAGTCCCGTTTCGATACTTCTATAATAAAATAAAAATTGAAGAGAAAAAAACAGATGCGGCGTTTCCCTACAGCATGCTGAAGCTGTGGTGAAACCACTGGTCAGAGAGAGGGGGGGGGGGGGGGGGGGGGGGGGTGTCATCAACACACTAGCCTGATCTGATTCTGAATTGTATTTAATTTAAAGGTAGAGTCCGAAGTCCCTCCAGCGTTTCTGTTTGCAAACAACAGTATTCAACCTTAGCGCTCCTCCATCTCAGGCTAATGGCCGCCTCGTTCTAGCTAGCCTATTCAGCTTCAAGCTTCTCCTTCAGAGCTCAGAAGCAGGTACAAGCCAAACTATTATTAACCCTGGTTTTCCAAACTGCATTATCTGAAGCTCTTACCTTTTCTTTGGTGCATCCACGGTGTTTCCTTTCTTTCTTTCTTTTTTTTTTCCTTTGAGAGTTCGAGTGACTGGCGTCTGCTCCAATCATGAGCTTATTTCCACACAGTGTCATTCTCTTAGCTCTGTCATTGGCTGCCGATATAAACAGAAATCTCCACCCAGAAACGTCCCGACCAGACCATAACAATACAAACGAGTGAATGACAGGCAGGGGGAGAGAGAGCTGCATTCAAATGCACCATGGCACGGGAGTAGAGGCCCAAAGGCGGGTTTTGAGACGGATTTCACTTGCTCAAGTCTAATGTTTATTTTTTACGGGGGGAACTTCGGACTATACCTTTAAATCATAGCCTGAAAGTGAAATTGGGGAGTCAGGAGATGTCACAGTTGTTATATTTTTTCCTTTTATGTATTCTTATTTTACTTTATTATGACACCTCCTGCAATTACATTCTTTCAATCACAATTTTAAAACAAGATGTTTAGCATACTAAACATTTCTACACCAACTAACGTGTTGGGGGCTTGGAGCTCACGGCTCCTTCCCCGGCCCGAGCTACCACTCAGGAGGCACGAGGGCATGGGCAAGAGCGAGGTGGGTATGTGAGAATAATGAATGAGAGTGTGAAAGAGGAAATGTGGGAGGGAGGAACTTCGGCTGGAAGAGGGAGGAGATGTGGGTAAGTGGTTGGAGGAAAGGGGGGATGGAGGAAGGAGTGGCATGCTCGTGAGTGTCTAGTAGGGATGGTCGTGAGGGGCTGAAGGAAGGAAGGGCGGGAGTGTGATAGGTCAGAGGGATGGGCGGGGCTGGACATGTAAGGGGGGGACTGTATGGGGTATTGGGGGTATAGGGAGTTGGGGGGCGTATGTGTGGGGGGTAGGGAGGGGTTGGTGCAGTTATGTGGGGGGAGTGCATGTGTGTGTTAGAGGGTATGAGGAGGTGGGGGTAGGTGTGGACGGTAGAGGGAGGAGAGTGTTGGGGGTGGAGGGAGGAGTGAGTGTGGGTATGTAAGGTCGGAGAGCGGAGTGGGTGGGTGTAGGTGTGTGTGGGGGGGGGGAGTACATGGTCGGCAGCTGCTGGTCTTGGTCCGCTGGGGCCTGGGCCCCCAGACCGCGGGGGCTCCGGCTGGGGCCGCCTTTTGCCGCCCTTCGGGGGGATGCATGTCCGCTCTTTGGGGGGGGGGGGGGGTTAGCTGGGACTGGGTACTCCCTGGGACTCTGGGTGGCTGCTAGGGGCCTGGGTCGTGAGCCTTGCGGGCTTCCTCCTCCTTGCAGAGACGAGGCTGCATCTGCATGACTGTATCACCACGGAGCACCCTTTATTATGCATGTTGACACTGTGACACTGCTTTCCATTGCGATGACTAGGTTTTACCTCTTCTCTGCATAGTTCTGCGTGTGTTTGTATGATCTGAGAATATTTAAGCCACCTGCAGGTCCTCCTGTAGGGGATTGCTTGTTTTGTTTTCCGACAGAGACCTTGGAATGTTGTTTAGGGATCGCTGTACAGATGTACCAGTGAACTGTGTAAGTGGATTCATGTTTTCTCCCCTCTCTCTCTTCCTCCTCCTTACTCCTTTCTCTGTGTTTCACTTTATATCATTACCTCTGTTAACTTTCATTTCTCCCTTGTCAGGCCCAGCAGTATGATATGGAATGGTGTAATAGACAAATGTTTAATTAAAGAAATAAAATGAATAAACAGGATATCAAGTGGAGCCTTATGTTCATAAAGCTCCGCTTGGTAAAGCAAAACTGTTCAACAAAATAAAGCAATCAGATTTCCATTCTGCTTGCTTCGATGCTGGACAGGATAAGTAGAAAGAAAAAAAAAAAAAAAAAAAAAAAAAAACTTTTTGAACTCGGCTCAGTTCAGCGCTACAGCCGCCTTCACTTTAACGTCCAGATTAACTGCTGCTGCTGCGTTACATTTAACTCCTGCACTGCCGGGTGATGCTGCATCATACAGCTCTGAGCTACTGCGGGACTCCGGCTGCTCATATGAGGGAGAATCAAACCAACCGCTGGTCGAAAAACCGTAACTGACAGGAAAATCATGCAGAGGAAAAAGAGATGCTGCCGTCGGGGCGCATCCCCGGCCAAAGAGAGGGGCAGCGTCGGCCATGGCAGACCGCTGCTGCCATGTCAATGTAAAGGAAACATTTATCCGATACCTGATCGGGATGTAATAGCCGATTCCGATCGAGTCTGAAACCACGTGATCGGGCCCGATTTCCGACCACGTGATCGGATCTGGACATCCCTAGTAGGTGGTTTGGTGGTTCCAAGAGTCTCTAGGAGTAGAATGGGAGGCAGAGCATTTGGCCATCAGGCCCCCTATTGTGGAACCAGTTACCAATTCAGGTTGGGGAGGCAGACACCCTCTCTACCTTTAAGATTAGGCTTAAAACCTTCCTTTTTTGATAAGTCTTATAGTATATAGTATATACACTTAGTTAAGCTGCTATAGGTTTAGACAGCTGCGGGACGTTCATGATGCACTGGGCTTTCTTTCCCACTCATCTCTGCTTCTCCATGTAGAAACTTGTGACAGTATTGCATCATTAACTGTGTTCTCTTCTCTCAGCAGATCTGGTTGGATAACGTTGCAGTGTTTGTTGGTCTCTCTTTCTGTCTTCTCCACCCCAGCCGGTCAACGCAGATGGCTGCCCTACCTGAGCCGGGTTCTGCCGGAGGTTTTTCCTCCCTGTCAAAAAGGTGTTTTCCTTCCCACTGTCACCACCACTTCATGCTTGCTCAGGATGGGGGATTGGACTGGGTCAAGTCAAGATTCGATCCAATCTGTTGGTTTCCTTAGCTAGGCTATTATGAATCTGACTTGAATTTTTGTTTGTTAAGCGCCCTGAGGTGACATTGTCATGAACTGACGCTATACAAATAAAGTTGAATCGAATTGAATAGCCAGCTGAGATTTGCATGAAGAGCAACAGGTCTGCATCACCATGAGAATGGAGCCAATACTTCGAAAGCCCGGATCTCAACAACTGGGTCAGACTCCAGTGTTTCAGCCACAGGCTGCATCTCGCCCTTCCAAAACTGTGCTGGAAAGCAGTAATATTGGGACTTTATCCTTTAACGTTTGCATTCAGACAAACGTTCCAGTCTTTTACCTCGGAGATGTAGCGGACATGTACCGGCTGGCCTCCATGTCAACGTAAATGTTGTGGTATGTCATTTTTGCTGAACTCACAAGAAAATGTTCCAGACAGAGTTATCTGCAACATTCCCTGATGTCTGAATGTGACCGGGGCGCAATAAGTCCACGAGGAAGCAGCATGTTTGAAAAGACGACTCTGGTTAAGGAGCAGATGGACTTTACCGCACATGTACCGCATGTCTGAAAGCGGCTAATGAGTGGATTATTTGAATAAATCAGTTAATTTGTTCTACTTTTGAAAAGGGAGACTAAAAATAGAGGAGCGCTTGCAGTGGAAAAGCACCGGGAAGACACTGTTAGATGAAAGTGAAGCTTAGCATGAAAAAAAGATGCAATAACAAGTATTTTATTTATCGTGAAATATATTGTCATCTTGAGTCTCAACGCTGTTATCGCCTAACACAACTTTTTCCATTATTGTGCAGCCCTAGTTGATATCTTTGGAGACAATGCATGTCCTCATGAATGAGTGATTAAGGTCGGGATCACATATCGTCACACCTATATGCAGGGGATACTGTGAGAACCTAGGTGTAGTTTGATTTCTTTGAATATTTCCTCCATCATTTAATGTCTGATCTGACTTCAAAAACCCTGAAGTTGTTACTACCTTCTTTGGGTTTACTGGGTATAAATACGAATGAGTACACATCTTATCTCTTCTGTAAACATACAAGTCTACACTCACATAATTCCTCTATGATTAACAAATCATTAATGCGCCTACATACACAAGACAAACAAAAATGTGCAAGCAATGAGAAAGTTATTCTGCTGGATTAAAATTCTGTTGGTCATTTCTGATATTTGGAAGAGGTGAGGTTGTTCTGGCAGAGATATATCAAAACTATTGATTTAACATTTTCTCCAATGTTCAGCGAGAGACAGACAGCATGGACGAGGGTGAAGGTCCTCAAGAACTGCTTGAGGTTTTCAAAGGAACGTCTCTAATGCATGTTCCTCATCGATCCTGGGTAAATGTGATGTGCAGGCACCAAAGGTCTGATATTCTTTCCATATAAGAGCTGGCAGATTGCACTAACTAGTTACATTTTCCGCTCATCGATAGCTCCATCTGTCAGTCTGTCTTTTTTATGCAGACCACTCTCAGTAGGTGTGAGCCCTTGATGCTTGTTTCCCTAATGTTGCTCTTTGAGGTGCAATCTGCATTCATCATGGAGGAAAAGGCAAATATGTACACAGAGGGAAAAGAAACTTACTGAGACAACTGTGGCCATAGTGCACCATGAAATCGGCCCCCAGGGCTCGGGCAGTGAAGTCGTCCACACAGCAGGCCCCGTACGTCACGTCCCCCATCACAATGGTATCTGCCTCTGTGAACCTGGAATGTAGGTACACAGAGGGGCTAATCAGTGCAGTCACAGACCAAAAGCACCTCTTTTTGATTCTTACCACAGTGATCAATATATGTAGCATGCAAGGCACAACGGAACCATGAGAGAGCTGAGTAGAATTGATTCCTATACACCGGTAGCAGAAAGAGGAGAGCATAAAGTATCTGACAGAGTTCCTAGTCAATGACTGACTCACAGGATGTCAGAAAAACTCACTGCTCTCCCTCTGCCCTTTATTAAAAGCAACCATTGGTCACAGCCAGAACAAGCTGTCTTATTGTCAAAGCCCAAAGACAAGGGTTAATAGGTCATCATTAAGCCTGGTCAAAGTACAGAAGGACTCTATACAATTGGGAAGAAGCAAGAGAAGGCAGGCATGAGATGATAGAATTTGTATGGGCCTTTCTCAGTCTATCTGTGGCCTGGATTTCCTGCATATCTGCCTGGGAACAGTAGAAAAACAGCCTCAGTAACAGTTAAGTGTTTGCATCATGAAAATAAGCCATTCAGCGTAGATGCTTTGCACTACAAGTAGGTTGTGAAAGTGTATCACTGATCATGTGGACCAAATGTTCCACTTTGCAGTAATAGAGGGCAAAATCTTTGCTTTCTTGTGAGGAAAACTAAAAAAAAAAAAAAGTTACAGGCATCTGAGAACCCACATCTTTTAAAAAGAACTGCAGGAAATCCTACTGAAAAACAAATTCTCTCTTTTTATCACCCTTTTTTTGAAAAATAAATACTACTGTAAGTATCCCATTGAGGCCAAAAAAAGCAAATGAGGCAATACAGAAAGGAGAGATGGGTAAACATGGAGATGATCATAAAGGGTGGTTTATGCTAGGAAACTGGCTGTTTTCTGACAGATTTAGGTTAGACAGTTGAGACGGAGGGTTTAGGAAGAGAAGAAGGTGATAACCAGACAAGGCTGCACACAGAACAGCATCTGTAACTGACAGACTCTTAGTAATGTGTCTCCTGCTGCCCAATCTTTCAACCTACGTCCACCCTGTTTGTTCCATGCTCTGCCCTCCATATGGGGCTTCAAAATTTCTATTTAGTCCTTTCTTTGTTGTGTACTCTGATGTTTTTTTATGCTTGGGCTCTCTCTGGGATTCTTGTAACTGTCCCCTTGTTTCCTCTGTTTTTGTACAGCCATCTCCTTTAATGGCTGCTCTTTAGAGAAGGACCAGCTGAGCCCAGGAAGACAGACAGAGCAACTTCTCTGGGAACTAAATATTTGTCTTTGATGGTTTAAATCAATTATTCACTCCTATCTCAAGCGTGCAATTTTGTCAGCATGTGTGTGATTGTGCTGGGTGAAAACATCAGGTGGGTAATGATGGGTCACTGAAAATTTGGTAATTACAGGAATGGTCTGGGGTCTGTGGACTCTTGAACAAGTTTACCAATTTTCTGCAGTCTATTGTGCTTTCATCGCAGTCCACTGACTCTGTTTGGAGTTGCATAAATGTGCATCAACCTCTCGGCTAAAAATACACACCCTGCCCACTGGGGAAGGGGGACACTATTTCCTGCAATCCACTATACACCACTCAGAACCATCTACAATGCAAAAAACAGCACTACAGGAGATTATTGTATCTAATCAACCATCTATCTGCCAGGACAGCATTATTAAACTACCTCCACTGGCAGTGGAAGGCATATCTAGTTATTTTCAGGGTGAAATTTTATGGTAATAAATGCTAAGAATCCGATTAAGAGGCCGATATAAGAGGTGTGATTCTGCTGGGACATAGGCAGAGTAATTACTGGGCAATAGTCCCACATCCCACTGGGAAAGCGGAAAAGAAGGCTGATAGAGTGAAAGAATCTCGGGAAGAAGATGAGAGAAATGGAAAGCTGTATTAACGTTAATCAAAACCAATACTATTTCAACATACGACATGGTATGTGACTGTCCTCTATCCATCCTCATTTACATATTTTTCACTTTCCGTCACTATAATAGTCCCTCTCTCCATCCATGCTTGCACTTGTCTCTTGTGTCAGTGCTTTGCCGTTTTTCTGTGTATATCAGCTCTGGTTTTACCCCCATCACGGAGTACTCAGTTCTACCATTCCAACCGAAATGTCATTAAGATCTAATTAAGATGTCAGAGAAGCTTGTGAACTCGAAAACAGCCCTTGTTAATTAGCTCTTTAGCATACAGTTCAATATGTGTGAGAAATTGCAAACTGATTTAAATCTTTCCTATAAAAAGTCACTGTGCAGCAAACACAACTGCAAGTCCACAACCAGACAGGAAAATATATTAACACAGACACACACCAGCTTGAGAACGTGCACACACACACAGGCTGTGGATTTATTACCATCTGATTGTATCACCGGGTTACGCAGCCATATTTTCCTGTACATTAACAGCATCTCACTTAGCCATATTATTGTCTTGGTGTGGCAGGGTAAACACGAAAACAAAATCATCTTTCTGCTCTGTAGTCTGGAGATGATATCATTTATGACTTTGAAAGAAAACTCCTTCAGATGCCACCATAAAAGCAGAACAATAATGCCATCCTGCCTACAAAAGCTGCAGCAGAAAAAAGAGAATGGAAAATTTCTCTTGTCTCTGAAGTATTCTTTTTAGCACACAAAGCCATTCTGTTGCACAGAGCACTTATTTCTCGATGGAAATAACTAGACTATTAGTCTTGCTCCATATGCCTGAAAAACTGTTGATTCAAGGTTGAAGTATTTGGTGTTATGAGGGGTTGCAGTATTTTTTCAGTCTGAACACCTATTTTTACATTTAAACCAATTAGTGTGAAGGAGCATAATGATTTCAAAAGGCTTATAAATGTTAGTTGAACAATAATAACAGATGATGCATGTTATTGTATCAAATTAATTCAATCTGGCAATAAATTTCCTTCAGAGATCCAGCAGTGTGGAGTATATCAAGTATCAAATCTGAATTTCACATCATCTAAGTATTGATAGTGTTCTACATTTTATATCAGCCAATTTTCTATATTTGCCATATTTCTGATATTTCCCCCTCTTTTTTGGCAACTTGTTTGCCATGTAGACTGGATGCATGGATGGACTGTAGATGCTGCCAAGCTGAAGATTACAATGTCAAATCTTCCACCAAACTGAGTAAAAGTGAGGCAAATTATAAACTCTATGCCAGGGATCACCAATTCCAGTCCTCGAGGGCCAGTGTTCTGCAGGTATTATGAGCTGCCCTGCAGCAACACACCTTGTGACGTGTGCAGAGCTTGATGTCAAGTCAGGTGTGTTGCAGCAATGGAGCTCCTAATACCTGCAGGACACCGGCCCTCGAGGACCGGAATTGGTGATCCCTGCTCTATGCCATCTTTTCATAAAAAAAGAATTTGCACTGGGCAGAATGTAGGCAAAAACTTTGTACATTTATTTTCCAGTGCAAGAACATGGGCAAAAAAATTATGAGTAACCAAAAACTTTTTCAAGTTTGAATGACCCTTCAACAGCCCCGCCCTAGAACCACCACTGACCAATCATGAGTTAGCAACAGTAACTACAGAGAGAAGCCTCTGGAAAACTTTCACTTACTGAGGTAGTGCATACCGTAAAACACTAAATAACAGCCAGGTCCCAATTAACCGCTGGGTGCAGCAATGCATTTTGACAAATAATCGCCTGTCCCAAATAAAAGCTGGGCACAATTTACCTGTAGAGGGCACCAGTCACATGTAACATTGCCACTGACCAATCACCATGGCTCTTGTTCAGCGGAAAAAAAAAAATACAACCTCAAATTCAAACTGTCTGTCATCAAATATGCTGAGCGAAACTTGGGAGAAGCAGCAGCTAGACACTTCTCTGTTGACCCCAAAAGAGTGAGGGAGTGGCTAAAAAGTAAAACTGCTGGAGCTGGAGATAAACATGCGGGAATGGGTCATTGATAAGAGAGTGACCAGAAAAATGATCAGGGCAAAGGCTGAAGAGATTTTCGCCACAGTGAGTGGCAGCAGTGACGAGAGGTTTTCTGCTAGTGCTGGATGGCTCGACCTTTTCCTTCACCGCAACAACTTTACTTGCAGAAGACGTACAACTATCGCTCAGAAAGATGACAAAGAATTCATCGAGAAGCGATTTTGGATGGCCATAAGTGATGATACACATGAATATATCGTCATCATTACCTTTACATGTACGGCAAAGGTGAACATGAGGATTTTGATGTAGACAAGAGGAAAAACTAAAACAAATGTGCAAATCAGGTTGGTAACAGCACCAAATCTGATCCATTATCAGCTTTCTGCACACAGCAGTGTATATCAGTTAGCACAGGTATCAATACTTAACTGCAATTTTAAATTTGCCAGTTCATGGATAAGAAAAGCAGTCAAACCCAAACTCAACAGGAGACTAAGGAGACTATAACCAGATGGATGAAGCTACTTCTTAAATTTAATCAGCAGATGTTAACAAGCTATGCCATTCACTTTGACATGCAGATATTAGTAATTACAGCATCAGTAAAAACAACCAGTTGCACGTAGATAACAAGCTTACGAGATTAACTTAATCAAGCTGAACATGAGTCATTGGATGTCTGTCTGTCTCTCTATCTAAAGATTTATAGGAGCTTCATCTGCTGTTAGGGAACATTTCAGCTGATTTAAGCTTCCCTTATTCTGATAGGATGGTATGAAAATGGCCTTGCTGAGAGAAGCGCAGTATGCTAAGGGTGCATTAACAGTTATTTCTGTGGATGTTCTCGCACCTTTTTAAGATATCATGAGGTTTATAAGTTTCTATGAGATCTACAAAGCTATTCTTATTCAGTCAGTTCTATTTGAAAATGGTTTTTACCCTTTTTAGCCATTGCTATAAGCTCAAAACAGATGTCTCTATAAGTTTCCTCTAGCTATAAACTTGGCAAACAATGAATCTAAACAGTGAATGTCTAAGGTTTGTTATACTTTCAGAAAATGGGATGGTTTTGATAAATGAGTCTTAATAGTAGGGGTGCACCAATCCGATCTTCAGATCGGGGTCGGTTTCGATATTCTAGATCGGGGATCGGTAAAATGTGTCAATCCATGGCCCGATCCGTAGGTGCAGATCCATTCAGTGTATTTCTATGCTGCATGCTTTCAGTGATATGCGTTACCGCCACAGCACATGGAGGCTGTTATGTTTATTTACGAAGGCCAGAGTTGCAGCTTCTAGCTGCTAATTGCTACAGTAGCTGGCTACCATGTCTCCTTCTGTCGCTTCCATCGCTGCTCAAGAGGAGTCCTATGGCGGTTTGGTTTCCCACGTTTCGCAGGCAATAATCCCACAGGTGCAAACATGTCTCGGGAAAAGAAAAAAAAACTGTCAAATCTTTTGGACATGACAAGTTTTATACTGAGGGTACAGGCAGTGTGTATGTAGCTTTTTCGAGCCGTTTTCCAAGATCCCCTACCCTGCCTTTAAAAGGTGCAATTTACATATTGTATAGATCAATAATATGCAAATCAATATATTTCGAGTTTTTGTTTGTTTTGATGTTGCCTATTAGAAGTTGCAGTTTAAGAAAACCTCAAATTCAAAAACTCAAAAAATTATAAGAAAAGCTCCAGCATTGTAGGCTCCGACTGTCGCGGAGGGGTCTGCTTCGCCCTGTCGGTCAGTATTTCCTGATAATGACCTGCGTTCCATACATTATCTCTTACATACAATATGTAAATTGCACCTTTTAAGTTGAATCACAGAAATAAATTAACTTTTTCAGGATATTTCAGGGGGTTACCAATAATCTGGCAACCCCCTGAAATTATCTCAGGGTCCCAGTTTGGGTACAGCTATCATCAAGCACTGATATCAGAAAAGTGTCCGATCTGCCACCGATATGACGCTCACTGATGGATGCTGCTTGATAAGAGAAAATTTATGGAAAAATTTAATATGTCATGAAAGTGAACTATGTTTAAGGATCCCCCACAGAGTATCAGCTGAATGTTTCTAGGGGAGTGCCTCTGCTTTTCGGGGAGCCGAGCTCCCTTTAGCTCCCTCACAAATGAAGAATCACTGAATACTTTAAGGGTCAGGATTGGTTTGAAAATATAGATCAGCCAGTGAAAAGTCCATGGGGTCACTTTATTGTTTAAGTCAATCAATGATGTTATTTTATTAAAATAGTTAACAATTACTTCAGATGGATTATTTTATGTTTTAATTATTCATTGGCTGCTGTGATGCTCTGATGAGGCCTGAAAGAGACTTTTTCCTCCATCCTTTGCTCCTGTTGTCACTGCCAATTTAAAATGTGTCCCTTTTGTAAATTCACAATCTTTTGATGAATTTCACATTTTTTTCTATGACTAGGGACTGAAAGCCAAGGTCATAGCCTTACACTGCATTTAATATTTGTCCAAGCCTTATTTTTAGGCTTAATTTGCTGTATTTCTTCGTGTTAGTTAGCTATGTTAAATGCTAATCCAGCAAATAAAACCAAATGATATCAAAGATCTTTGATATCATTAATACATTTTTTTTAATTTTCCACAATTTTCTCGACTGCCCCGCGACACTGAACTTTAGGGCTCCCCCACCTGTCAAATCCCACTTTAACCACTGTAAGTATAATGGTAAAAAGTCAAAATTGTGATAGACAGTAAAATTGGCTAGTTTCACATTCAATTTCTATGTTTGAATGTATGCATGTATGTGTATGTATTTAAGTAGTAACAATAACAACAGCCAATAAAACTATAAGGAAAAGCCTTTCACTGCTTTCCTTAAATCGTTCAGCCTTGAAAACACTGGACAATCCATTACTAAAGAAAAGGAGATAATACTGTCCTATACTTCATGGGACCGACAATATTCAGAATTACCCCTCATCATTCACATAAAGTCCCTCTTATTTGTATTCATTCAGATTTATATGAGGACATTAAGCTGACTATGAGCAACCAGTGACGATATATTCATGCGTATCATCACTGATGGCGTTGTCTTTCATTTCAATAAACCAACCAAGGTGATCAAGTCATACTTTAATAATGTTTATGTTTGACTATGGTTTCATGGAATAGGCAGCAGCCTCTGTGAAACAACATAATGAGATTGTATTGGCACTTCCACTGTGGTTTTGTAGAATATCTTTTAAACAGCTGTAATTTCACTTAGTAAAAGAGGAACTGAATTATTTTTGCACTGTTTACCTCCTTCTAAACCCATTAAACACCCCCATGCTCCATCATCTTTCCTTAACCTAAATGGCCTCCACTGATATTAAGTAAAGGTTTTAAGAAAGACATGGGAGTTTTTCTAATTTTTTCTCTTGGGATACTCCAACTCACCTCTGGTTTATGGCCTTACTACTCTACTTACTGTGGAAAGTAAGTGCCAACCTTTAATTTACAAAAGAGCCCTTTTTAGAGTTTTAAACCATGAATAGGTGTTTACAACTCCAAAACATGGTTCGTGTAGCGCAAGAACAGGTCAAACAATCTCTTTCATTAAAGCATATTGAGTGTTTGATTTTTGTACACCTGGCCTTTTTCCTATAAAAATTGAAAGGTATTTTTCCAGGTTTAAGTATTTTTCACATTTTTCTCTAAACTTCTAAATGATGCTAAATCATAAATAACTTTACAGCAAAAGGAAACAAAATGAATAGAAGTATATAGGGTGAGATGGAAGATCTTTTCTTGATTGCATGCACATTTGTTTATACCGAACACTGCTGAAAATAATGGAGGTTGGGGAAATGTGCTTATTCCTGAAAGAATAGTCTCTCTGCAACTGTAGAGAAGCTGCGGTGCACTCAACAATTACTTGTGTTCACATGACTGTGCTACCAGCAAGACTTTTACATCTCAAATCTAATAATAGATCCTGGCTTCACAGGGGAAAAAAAAGTGACAAGCAGGTCATTGAGGTGGGTTCAGGTGCAGCGGCCACAGTGGACAGACAACTCAAATGAGCATATGCAGTGTGTTTGCATCCAAAATCAAGCTACCTGTCCTTTAAACACCCACATATAGATACTCATGTGAATGTATAGTACATAAGTACACAAGCTCACATTTCCATCTGCAGAAAACATGTGTGAATTATTTCCTACATCTGGCAAAAGCTCATCTTTTATTCCATTACATTTCAGATATCAGCCCCCCATCAGCTCACTGTGTCTGTGAGTGGGCTTTGGCAGGGGAAGAACAGATTGGCCCCAGAAAAGAGGCCTCTCCCAAAGGTAGAGCAGCTCTGCACAGATGAACCATCATTATTTCCTCAAATGAATTCAGTTTGGGTAAGTGAGAAGGGGGGGGATTGAATCAAAGCAAGAGGAGTGAAATTAAAGTCCGGTGGAATGAATGTTGTTTACAGCTGTAAAACGTTCACGCTGAAAAACAGGAATGGGAGAACTCGAGGAGGAGTGTTATCTGCGTAACAGTAACGCAATGGGGCTGCATGTAGAGCAAAGGTGAACATGAGGATTGTGACGTAGACAAGAGGAAAAAAATAAAACAAATGTGCAAATCGGGTTGGTAACAAAACCAAATCTGATATCCATAATCGGCTTTCTGCACATATAATGTGGACAATATCCTAACTACTCCCCCTTCAAAAATAAATCTGGAAAGTGGCACTGGGCTAGAGGATTAAAAGATATCCATTCCTCCTCTTGCTCTCCATATCTTTTGCTAACTGCTGCTCTCCTCCTCATTGTCATTTTTAAACTAAAAATCCAAGGATACCTGTTTGACAGAGAACATCTGGTGATGAAAAAAAAAAAAAAAAATGTGACAGTCAACCTGCAGTCATTGAACATCTGCCAGGAGTGAATAAACTGAGAGAACAGCGCGGCAGTGACCAAAGGATGATGCTTACACAGATGTTTTCAGTAATACCATTAGATAATCCTTTAACTCCCTGAAAAAACAAGACTATTACTGCTATTTTTCTGAGATTCTATCTCAGCTATTTGCCATGCCATTTATTCAAGAGCCTGGGCAATAGGTCATCACAGAAAAGCTTACAGCTTTATCAAGATAAAGCCCAAAACTATACAACCATCCAGCATGTGCTTGAAAGAGCTCAAATTCAACTTAATAAACAAAACATTAAAGTGATAGGGCGACAGCTATTATGAGCAACTGATGTTGCTGTTGAAGGTGAAACTCAAAGCTAAGCCTACAACCAGGAACATATCTAATCTCTGTGGATCAGAGAAAATAATACAGAAAACTAAATCGAGTTTGACACAGTGGTTATCAGATCTGGGAGGGTATAAAGACAGGGATCAGGATGAGTACAAAAGAGGACAGATAACAAGGGTATTAAGTGCTGCTGTGTTGCCACATGAACAGAGCACCAAAGCTTCCTTGAAGTTGCCGTTACCGAGTAAAATTAATGATTCATCTCTTGTTTGGGTTCATGTAATTAATTGTAACAAAGGCAGACATGGAAAGCCCCACACTGGCTGTTTTAAGGGAGACATAACTGATCCTAAAACTTTGTTTCAGTTGGTTTAAAGTGCTGATGACACGTTTTTGACATTTTTTGCCATGTTTTATCAACCAAAACAATCTTCATGATGATCTATGTAACAGAAACAAGCGCAGCTGCATAGATGAGTTATGAGAAAATATCGCTGCTTTTCAGCACACCTGACCAGACTGTGGCACTGTGAGCTGAAACCAGATGTGACGTCTGTAAGAGTCTTGGCAGCTTATTTAACATTGAAGTCAATGGCTTCATTGTGGTTTTTAAGTTCCTTTTCCGGTTTTACAGACAAACAGTAATGACTCAGTCTTCAAATTGTATTGACAGTTAATGGTTAAAAGCTTGTAAGTACAGCGTTAGTTTATTTAGGTTTCCTACAAATTCCTTAGAATTTTATTTTGAAGAGGATAAAGAAGCAGATTGGAGTTGGACTTACCAGAAAACAGTAGGTAGCAGGAGGAGCCCGTCTGCACGTCTCTCCTGTCTACAGCGTCTGTTCACTGGAGCTTCAGCCCCCAACGTGTTGAGACTTCTAACACGACGAAACTGCGATCATGTCCTATGGAATATTCTTTTTCAACCATCGTTGCTTCATCACATCTGTCATACAGCTACTGTATCGACAGACAGCTGTGGCTCGGTTATATGAGGACGCCTCCGGTCATCAGATCTCCTCCAGCTGCTTCCAAAGATGCATCCTTTCCTCCATCTTCATCCTTATAAACGGGAACTATTTAAAACTCGACTGGAACCATGTAAGTTGTTATCTTCTAATTTTTTAACGGCTAATCATTTACCGCGGCTAGCCATTAGCCACAAGCTAACGCAGGGAATGAGTGCCTCGTCTCTGTCACGCCTGGCTCTATGTCAAACCGGTGCAGCTCCATTGTTTTCTCAGTTGTGGGTCTGCTTGTGTTGTTCTGGGTCGCTCCTGACAGTTCTGAGTTCCCTCAGTGTGGTCTTGCAGGCTTTAAGCTGAACCAAGTGGACCTGAGGCTGGGAGAGAGGCTGTAGGCAGTTGGCTAACGTTCTACTCCGGTTCTAGCTTGTAAAATGTGATTTCCCCAAATTCCTCAGCATTATCACACTTTTTTTTTTTTTTTTATTACCGGGGGAAAAATCACCCCCCCAAGAGAGGGGGGGAATAAGGGGGGGGGGAGGGGGGAGAGGGGGGGGGGGGGGGACCCCCCCCCCCCCCCCCCCCCCCCCCCCCCTTGTGAACTGGCTTGTGTTCCCACCACACAAGCCAGTTCCAATCTAGCTGTTATGGAGCCATCTTTCATGTTTTCCATGGCTTAGATTACACATGTAAATCAATGGGCGGACCGCAACTCTATGTCGCTGACGACACATCATGGTGGCTAGGTTCGCAACTTAAAAGCTATTAGTATTTAGCCGAGCCTCCGAAACATCAGACATTTACGTAAATACAAGTCTGATTAACTTCTTACTACACAGAACTACTCTTTTTGTCTTGGTGTGTGGTTGTATGGCAAAGTCACTTGAAGTTAAGGTTGTGTCAACAACACTTTACAACTTCTTTTCAAAACATGCAAGAATTAGGGATACACGACACAAGATTAGTTAGTACAAAACCATAGGCTTATTTGTTGATCTTTACTAAATAAACTTGGCTAACATTTGATATATGACACAAATTCAGTGTGGCACACATATTTTTCTCCTTACCTGGAGGACACATCACGTTTCTCTGATGCTGGAACCAACTGACATAATATGTTAACAAATGTGATGACCCACAGATATAGAGACAAAAATTTTAAAGCTTTTTAAGGGTACATTATAGGAAAAATAACTTCCACTGACTTGTAAAACATGACTTATTTATTTTTAATGTAATGTTTTCTCTATTCTTTTGTACATTAACGGTAGCACAACACTGGATTCTCGGGAGCACACATTCTGGAAACAATAGCTTTTTATTTAGGCCATCTCAACTTAGGTGTCCTTGTATCTTTTTCTTATCCTCTCTGGGAGGTACTTAGATGCTTGTTGATAAGCAATGTATGGCACTTCAGGTTCACTTTCTGCAGGATTCTACAACACAAAGCCAACTGTTTGAATCATATATCTAACATCTTCATTTTCAACTATGCTGTATGAGTTTGCACCTTTTTAAATAAAAAGGGCAATGGATTCATTTTTCCTTATGCCCAATTCACTGAGAATTTGGTCAAGTGTTGCAATGTAGATTTACAAGCAGGAGGCTTTTAACCTTGAATAAGTCACGGATTGTTCATTCATCCCTTTTGCACTATACAATCCAAGGTGCACATATTTCTGGCTAAATACCGTATTTCATTGCCCCACAGTAATGAAATTGCCAACTCAGAGTTGACTCTAGCAGCAACTTGCATGCTGCAGCCACAACAGCAGCATGCAGGCTAATATACAATAACATGAAGTTGGTGTTTTTGATTAAATCTGAAACTTACACAGTAAAATCAGCAGTGTTGGGGTAACACTTAAAGAGTCAATTTTAACACTAAGCTAGGTTGCATTATGGTCCTGCCCTGTACAGAGTTAAAGTTACACTGAACTTCATGTTGAATTTTTATTGTCAATTTAACACTGATGAGAGTTGATTTGCCTTATAGAGTTAAACTTGATCAACACTGACATTGTTAATAAGTTATTACTCTTTGAGATATGTAATACATATAGTGTCGTTTTTAAATGTCATAATTCAAGTTATGTCAGATTTAATTCATTTACATTTTCATGAGGTGAAATATTTCAGTTAATATTTACTCAGGTCCAATCAAGAATAGAGCAGGGACTCCGGTCTTGCAGCTTTGCTGGCAGTCGGGAGTGGTCTAGAGAAATATATATTTAAAAAAATTGCCAAAAAAATTCCTCATTAGTTGGGTTAACTGTCATCTTCAACAACCTTTCCTATTAATAATCTGATCACACACCAAGGAAACCTAAAAGGATCACATACACTTGACTCATGGTGCAGGACTGAACAAGGGAAATCACAAAGCATGATGGGAAATATTGAAGCTGAAGAAGGCGAAGTCTCCTTGAGTAACTCTAAGAGTAATTTTATTTTAACACTGAAAGGAAAAAAAATGTTTTAACTGAAAATTTTCACCGGCACTGCTTGTCATCAGGGGCGTTATACACTCACTTGGAATTATTCTGAAAGAGTTAATATGATTTAACTATTCAAATGTTATACTGGGGATTTTACTATGTAGGCTACAAATCTTTTGCTTTGTTTGTATTTGGAAACATAAAAGCACAGCAGATATTGACACCAAAAATTATAATGATGATGACAGTAAACAGAAAATCTACATTCCCAGGAAAAGTCGAGGAGTCGGTGTGTCCAAACTGGCCCTGTGATGGACTGGTGACCTGTATAACCCACAACCTTGTATTGGAATCAACAGGTAAAGCAGAGGGATGGATGGATGTGATAAGCCAATAGTAATGGCAAATATGCATGCAGAAAAAAAGGCCTCATGTTTTCCTGTTGAGGGTTCCACCTTTTATAACAGCATATATTTTAAACTATTTCCTGTCTAGCTCAATCTCACAGGACTACACTTAAATACTGCTTTCATACATTTCAATTCAAAGAAAAAAGTACTGAATACATTACCTGGTTTTCTACCAACAAATCTCTTGGCGTAAAAGTCAACTCTGAAAAATAACCACAGTGAGAACCTTTCCTTGTAGCATTTGATGAGGTCACATCCATCTAAACCTCTTTCATTTACCCTAAAGGCTTCCCTCAATCATCTGTCGCTCAGCTCCCTCTAGTCATTTCACAGTGTCTCTCCTATCTCTGTGTTCTAAAGTTTTTGACTCTTTTCTCCTCTTTTCAGGCTCCTTATGAGAATTTTTCTAAGCTGCTGCCTTACTTTTAGGTTTTCATGTTGCCATCAGTGCAGGACAGGATGATTGTTCTTTCTTTACAGTCTTATTAAAGACAGGGTTGATGATGTTTTCCAGGAGCATTTTTTACTGTATTGCTTAAAATCTCCTTCACACCCCAATTGTAGATAATTAAATGTTTTGACACAAAAATAAAAAAATAAAAAATTAGTCACCTGTGGAACATACAGGACTGAAAAAACTCAATCTAATTGTTTTGAACGGCCCATGCTTACTGACTGAATGATATGTCTATCAAACTCAAAGGCTGTTCGTCCTATGTCAGTGGTCGCTAACTGGCGCCGACTGCCGACCATATTATTGGCCCGCCACCAAAAATATCTGGCCCCCCAGATTATCATGGCCTTCTTTAAGGGACATTGTGAAACAATTGTATATCGCGAGTAGCTCCCTCGTACCTTTTCATGTTGCGTTCGCATGAAACCGGGCAGACCGACGACAGCCGCTGCATGTAAAGGCATAAACAAGCCTCTATGTGAAGACGTGGTCGGTCAGTTACAGTGACTTCAGTCCACATCTGATATGTTGTCATGGCGATGTCATATTGTTTTTCCTGACCCATGTTTTACCATCTTTCTCTCGGCGTCTGTGATTAAAATGACATCTGGTTTGCTACCGACGGCTGCCTGCCCGACTGCACGTGAACCTAGCATCAGTGTCACGCTGGTTCCTCCTCACTGCACTGCGGTGAATTTTCAAAAACATTACCTCGAACTGAGCTGACAGATCTGGTGTCTCCGGTGAGTTTCTGTGGTTTACTATTGTCTCGCTTCTACTGAACGTAAAAAACATGGCGATACGACATGGTAGCCACCACCGAGCCGACCCGTTCGATGTAGATATGAATAATACAAATGGCAGATTCAGAACTTAGAGGAGCACTTCAGTTTGTTGATGGGAGTGATTACTGATTAATGAAAAAACACTTTTGAACGAAATAATCAGGTTTTGCGAATAGATAACATTACATTCATTACTCATTTGATACTACCAATATTGCACTACGGTGATGTGGTCTATCAGAGCACCTCAGATAAAAATCTAAAACCTTTAAATTTTTTTTATTATAGTCTCTGTAGATTTGTATTGGGGTGTCTTTAAAAAAGAAATAAAAAAAAAAAAAATAAAAAAAAAAAAAATAAAAATAAAAAAAAAAAAGAAATTTTATTTTCATTAAATTATATTTATTAATTATACATAATAAAAAAAATTATTTATAAATTTATTTAATTATAAAAAAACAGAAAAAATGAGAATTAGTTTTTTTTTTTTTTAAAAAAAAAAAAAAAAAAAGATGGGGGAGGAGGAAAATTAAAATAAAACCAAAAGATGAAAAAATTTGTTATAAAAAATAAGAAGAATTTTATAAAAAAATAAATAATAAAAAAAAAAAAAATTTTTATATAAATATATTTTTTTTTTTTTTTTTATATTTTATTTATTTATATATTTTTTAATTATTTTAAATTGTTTTAATATAATATTTTTTTATATATAAAAAATTAAAATGAATGTTTTTTAATGATTAATATATTTTTTTTTTTTTTTTTTATAAAATTTATATGAGGGTTTTTTTTTTTTTTATATAATAATTATACCTGTGGGGGGGGGGGTGGGGGGGGAAGAGATGGAGAGGGTGGAGGGGGGTGGAGGTATATTGTGTATTTATTTTTATTTTTTTTTTTTAATGTTTTTGGCAAAGAATATGACTTAAATAACAAGAGAACTGACACAATATCCCTTTAAAAAAAAGTTGACTATTTTGTTCAACACAACAAAGAAACCAGACTATCACTCTGCTACTATGATGCTGGACAGGACAAGTAAGAGAGAGAGAATAAGTTGTCCGTGTTTGTTTGTAAGTTCTGTCTCACTGCGCAGACATGGTGATGTTAACAGCGCAGTCCTTTTAAGAAGGTTGGAGACCCGCAGCAGCGCCCCTGACAGCGCAAGTCAGTACGGGCCGGGAGGGAGAAGAAGGCAACGGCAGGGGAGAGATGTCGGGAGCAGAGAAATTAAAACAGCAACACTTTTAAACAGGATGTAAGAGGAAACTGTTTCACTATGATTTTTTTTTTTTTTTTTGCTTAAAGTTCACCCCAAAACAGCACACAGCTCCTAGTTGCAGCACAGTCCTGCACCTGCTTCACCTCAGCGGGGTGAAGAGGAGAGTTAACGGTCTCGTTTGGAGGTGGAAGCAGTGAAGTTTAACAGATGATCAGTCAGAGTTTAAAATGACGTGGAGCAGCGCAGTTACTAAACACACAGAATTGTTGCTTCAGGAGCAAAAAGACCAGACAGAGACAAGACTGGTCTTTTTAAGAACAGAAAGAAAATAACTGGTTTGTTGTTTCTGAACGCTCCTGTATGCGCGGTGTTTAGTTCACAGAAACCTCTGCCTAATAAATGCAGCCGGTTGACGCAGTTTCTCCTCTACTGTACCTGCTGAGGGCTACAATAAAGCACACTAGATCCAACCGTATGTTAAATATATATAAATCAAAATAAACTTGCGTTTGGGCACATCTACAAATAACCTCACAAATTTTCCAACACATTTTCTCTTTGGAGATAAACTTGTTTTTTCTAATTGATTAACATCGTGACTAAAATCTGCAACCACTAAACAGCAGTTTCACAGATTTTGAAGCATTTATTGAACTGGCAAAAGATGATCAAATAAAGCACAAATGCTTGACTTCAGACTATCTGGCTTGAAGGAAAAATCTAAATGGCTCAGGTGCTCTAAGAAAAAAGCAAAAAAAAAAAAAGAATAAAAATAAAATAAAAAAACACAGCTCTCTGTGTGCCACTGCAATCAATTTTCAACAAACAAGTTAATTAAATTGCATTTTTGCTCAAGCATATTAGAAGTAGGGTTTAAAAGTAGAGATGAAAAAGACTTATTTGGAAAAAAAAAAATGCATGGTGAACATGTAACAATGGCCTGCCTTCAGTTGGTCTGGAAAAAATTTGGCCCCAGGCCAAACTTAGTTGCCGAGCCCTGTCCTATGTCCTTTGACTACCACAGCAATGTCGATTGATTTACCGTGAATTTTCATTATTCAAGAATGAATGAGGAGAGCAGGTGTTGATGGCGGCATAAAGCATTAAATCAGAACAATGAAACATCAATGTCTGATGGTTTACCTGCAGTTATCTGCTAATAAATTAAAAAAACATCCAAAGCCTGTAGAAAATGTAGAATATTAACTAGTTTTAAATTAATGCAATTCAAGTGCACTTTGTGATTTTGCTTCTATGTGCGCCTGTGAAGGTCGCTGTTACCAGTGCTAGGCCAACAACAAGGAAGAAGTTTAACTGACTTAACATACCTAATTTACCCTGTACCAGAGATCACAATGTAGAATACAAAGAGCCAAAATACTTATTCTGTTTTTTAAGTAAGTCCTGAGGAGGTCAAGTGTTTTTGGCAACAATGTTATCTATGGTAGGCCAGGATGGTTATAATGGAAAAAGGGCACAAAGAAAAGAGGGAACAATTTTGAGTACAAATCACCTGGAAGAGAAAATAGATCTATTTTATCGAGTTTTCAATACTGCGTGAAGTCATATTGGAAGTCATTTCAAATGTGATTTCCTCTGGAACAGCTCTGTGCTCTATACTTTTAAAAATGAAACAGTCTGATGTTATTTATCTGCTTTACATCTACTGTGTGGTTCCATGGTGGAGACACTCGCACACACATAGGGCTTTCACACCAGCTGACACTGGTTAGGAGAACACTTCCGCCAGTAGGCAAAGAGTGGGAGTCCGAAAACACATTAACCATCTGAACATCACAAATAACATAGCATTTTTTTACTCTCCTGGAAGATGAAGGTGGACACAGTATTAGCAGTCTGGCCTGGTGGAGCAGCCTGAGCACTGGAACAACTGTTTCCGCCTCTAGCATAGAGCAGTTGGAATATTTCACCTGCTCTGTAGTTGCGCTGAGAACTTAGGTTCATCATGGGAATGCGCACCACTAAACAAGCAGAATTGATATCACTGAAGTTTTTGAGTCATTCAGAATCAGAATAGAGGACTTTCTGCCATTGTACCGGGTAGTGCAATGAAATTTTGTTTTAGTACAACCCGTCAAGTATAAGATGGTAGACACAATAAAAAGACGGGGAAGATGAGGGTGAGCCAATGGAGTGCCCCTTGCAGGATGAAAGGGACTAGGGATGCACCGATTGTGAAATCTGGGCCGTACCGTACCGATGTTTAAATAACATTGGCGTGGCCGTGTTTTCTATTTTTATTTATTACTTCCTTTGTGCCACAGAAATGTAAGTCTTTCGCTCCTCTCGTCTATCCTTGAATGAGCAAAATTAATAGAAATTTATGAAAAGAACAACCTTTTGTCCTTTGTGGTTGACATTAGTTATAACAAGCTCTTTTCTGAACACTTTTCATAAACCTGGGACTGATAATCACTACAAAGAATGCTTCAGTATATTGTCCCAACAAAATTGAGTGGTTCTGCCTAATAAAAAACATACTAATGGAAGATTATTTTCATGGCCCAATAAAAAATATTTGTGGAGCATGTACTGCAAACTGCGTAATGCTGATCTTTTTCTGAAATGGTAAAATATTGCCACATGACCACTGCCATCTTCGTTTCTCTACTTAGGAAAGTGCGTGGATGCCTACAACCAGTATCTCCCCCCACCCGCCCAAAAAGAGGGGGAAAAGGAGTTTTTTTAAGAACAGTGTTGATGACACATGTAAATAATATATATATATATATATACATATATATGTATATATATATATATATATATAATATCGGCCACTGCCTCGGCGAATGTCATTTTTATTGGCCGATGGCCGATGGCAGTTAACAAGGCAAACATCGGCCGATACCGATGTCCAGCCGATGCATCGGTGCATCCCTAAAAGGGACACATTGGGGGGGTACCTACAAGACATGCCCCTTACAGGTGACGTATGTTTAGGTGAAAAACACACCTCAATACAATTAAGCACATATTTAGACAGGTTACAACATCAAAGACACATCAAGGGTGGGGTGGGGATCTCCCTCCCGAAGCGAGGTCGCAGTTTCTGTACTGCGCATCCGTCAGCCCCACTGTCAGGAAGAGGGGGAGGAGGGGTGGGGGTTGCGGCGAGCCAGTGAGATTCAGGATGTGTTGTGAGTCAGTGTGTGTGTATGTGTGTGTGTAAGCAGGTAGAGAGGTCACTACAGTTCAGGCATAGGTGTTATTTATCCGTCTGAGGCCACTCCCGACCGGGAAGGGGGGTACAGAGCCTTCCTCTTCAGATTCCACCAAGGCCATGTTTTGATAAGAAGCAGCTGCAAGGCCGCTCCCGGGGACCAGATTGAGATAAAGAGATAGTTTGGGTCCAGGCAGAAGCATGTTTCTGTTTGCCTGTAAAGTCTTCAGCAGGTCTCACTAGAGGCGCATTCGGACAGAGAGGTTCAAAGAACGCAGTTCCTATAACTATGCCTCCTGAGCTTAGTTATAAGAACTACCCTTTACCTACAGTGTGTGTTCGTACAGAGGGAACACCTAAAATTAGGAACCATGTGTGACGCAATCGTTGCGACAGTGACAAATCTATGCCCCATTTGCAGATGATAATACAAAGCTAAGGTTTCTCATCTCTTTTATTCAAAGCTATTATAAAAGCTAGCTTACCAGCTTTCCCTCATCACGGTCATATGTATCATGTAACGGAACAGCCTCCCGTTGGAAAGCTGCCCGACTCGCGTCTTGTTACATTTCATTGAAGTACGCCCGGACACTTCAGTGGACGGACTGGGGTTAATTCACTAGAAGTGGCGCAGATTGTACTGACACAATTTGCAACTGTATTTGGGGTTTCTATCTCTTTTATTCAAAGCTGTTATGAAAGCTAACTTACCAGCTTTCCCTTCCTTTCCCTTGTTTACCTTTTGTTGAAGTGCGCCCGGAACTTTAGTGGACGGTCAGTCCATTAAAGTGTCCGGGCGGAAGCCGCAGATTCTACTGCTATACTTTGCAGCTGTATTTGGTCATTAAAGTAATATGAAAATAATTGCTTTTGGACATTTCAAAATAGTTATCGATTTGGGACGTGCACCATTGTGATCACTTTAATAATGAATTGGTACACTCCTATTGTAATAGTTCTTGTTATTACGATCTCGGTAACCAGGTAAATGGCTGTGAGACTTTTTTAAATATGGCGGGGCTGGAAGAAGCGGAGCTCACGCAAGGGGCGCAGCTTGCCAGTTCCACCAATCACCAAACACTTACGTATTTCAGTTCCTATGGAACCCCGAAAAGACCCTGCCTCGGAGTAGGAGCTAAAAAGGTTATAGGAACTGAGGTCCGAGGTCCCTAGTTCCTCTTTGTCCAAATGCACAAAAAACGGCCTGGTTCCCGAAAAGGTTATAGGAACTCCAAAAGGTTCCTACAGTTCGAAAGTGTCTAATGGCGTCCAAATCAGCCAAATTTGTGTTAATTACCCCCAACCTGAGTCTCCAACTGCTCCAGATGGTACCCAACATCCTTTATGCTGTCAGACATTGTCCCCAGTTTGCCCCACAGGGCATCCGCGCGAGTCAACCTGCACAAAGTTTTGAGTCTGAGTGTTGATGGCTCAAAGTAACAGCTAGAACGGCAGCCTGCCAACAGCTGCCGTCAGCTTCAGAATTTCCCGATGAACCAGGGACCCGACGGCTCCAATCAACAAGAACCCAGTTATCAAAAATCCAAAAGTGTACAGGTCTTCAGTATGACCCGCTGGGACCGTACCGTCCGGACAAAATGCCGCCGTTATCCGTTCTTATCCGTAGCGTTGAGAGACCAGCCGACCAGATCCATGGTTGAAGTTTTAGGATTTAAGAGAAAAATGCAGAGAGAGGCTCCGAGATGCGACTGGACAAAGATGCAGGCGGGCAAAAAGGAGGCAGGGAGGGAGCAGAGAGAAGCACGTCTGCACACACCGAGAGCCGGATAAAAAATAAATAAATAAATAAATATTACAGCTTCAATATTACAGCTTCAAATGGATTCAACAGTCTTTTAGGTTTCATTAACATCCACACATCATCTGTGATATGAACTTTTAATACTGAGTGCAACTACTAAATGAAACATCAGGAAAAACATCAGGGGCCTCATTTATAAAGCTTGCTTACGCACAAAACCGGGCTTGGAAGTGCGAATGCAAGAGTTGGGATTTATTTAAATTTTTTTTTAGAAATCTAGCGTAGGAATGTGTGCAACTTTAAGCAAACTACAGACCTTGCTTACGCACATTTTGGAGACAATTGTGACAAGGTGAGAACAATTTGTTAATGGAAAGAGCGCATATAGCCATGCCCATGCAGTGGCAGACATGCATAATGTGGCTGGCTCAATGGATGCACTTGCTCTTCTTGAAGACCAGCTTCATCAAAAATCAGCGGAGGTGTTTAAACGCGGGCAACGGGGGTAAACCACAAAGGTGTTCTGTTTTCTGCACACAGTCACACTGACCAGGGGTTCCCTCCACAGTTCCACAGCGTGACTTCTGGAACAGACCTCTGTTACATCATCACCACCCACAACAACCTGCTGCCACTCAGCAGACTTAAAGGGCGTTGTGTGCGCAGCTCCCTCGTTTTGCTGCATTAGTGCGGGAGTGGCGCGTGATGTGTTTCAGCCTTGTGGGGGCGTGTTAGTGAGCCATGATTTGTGGGGATGTTTTTGTTTTCCCTGACCAGTTTTCAGTTGCTGGCTTATTGATTAATGCATTGGTTTGTTCAAAGCGCTGCCGTGAAGCAGATAGCGTTGCGCTGGTTTCTCCCCACTGCAGCGCGGTGATTTTAGGACTGCTGGCTGAACTCGGTGTGTCAATGAGTTTCTGTGTTTTCCTCTGTCACGCTTCTCCTGACGAAACAGGCGTCGACATTGCAGCCTCCACCGAGTCGACCGCTCGATGTAGATATGAATGATACGACGGTGATTTAGAACTTAGAGGAGCACTTCAGTTTGTTGATGGGAGTGATTACTGACTAATGAAAACGCTTTTGAACCAAATAAACAGTTTTTGTGAATTCCTTAGTTTTCGGCTCCAACTCACCAACAAGCACCTCCACTTCAGTCTCCGTGAAATTATGTTTTGTTGTCATTTCGGTTGCCAAGATTAAGCTTTAAATGCCTCAGATCAGGTGGCTTCTTTATATGATGAAATATCCATCAGGTACTTCGCATTGACTATTTATGGTAGATTGTGGGTGTGTAGGGGGCGGAATATGAGCTAAATTCACCTGTGCAAACCAGAGTGTGATTTATAAAGGGGATATCGCTTGGGTCTGTGCGTACACATGCAAACTTTTTGTTTTGGGCGTATGTACACTTTTAGTAAGGATTCTATGCACTGTTTTATAAATGAGACCTTTTATGAATGAGGACATTTACAAAGTCTTTTTTCTAGGAGAATGGCAGTGAAGTTTGGAATGCTGACTTCACAGCTGAGTGTAGTTGTTGCATGATGTATAAGTTATTTTTTTCAAAATCCCACTCTAATGCTGTAATAGATAGGTCTCAGCTACAGAGTTCATGAATGCAGGATTCAGCAAAACTGAATTTAAGATTGATGATATTTACATCCTGTTTGAAGAGTCAAAACAGACTAATTGTTATATAGAATACTGTGTCTCTATGAACACAGGGGGCTATCACCCTGGCAGTCTTATTAGTGTTTGTGTTGAGTCCGTGTCATCACTCAGAGAGGACTGGAGGCAGAATGGATGCTGAAATTGACTTCATCAGGGTGCAATAAAGTGCAAAAATCAGCTAAAGTTCAGCCGCTTTGAACTCTGAAAGGAGATACAGTATGTGTTTCTACTAATTCATAAATAGTCTAACACGGGGGCATCTTTAATATAAGCCTAAACCAAGAACTTATTACTCTCCTCCTTACAGTTGGAAATGTGGCTTTTCTACTCTCGTAAAAGTAACATCCAAAGTGACCATCCTTTTTCTTTTTTCTACATCTAGAGAGAATCAATTGTACTTCTCATGACAGCTAGAGCAATTTCAGAGGTGTTATCTTCCAAGATGTGATATTACACAGTGTCAGCACCTATCAGAATTTCCAGTCCACAGGGGCATGATGTGATTACTTTTCACAAAAGTGAAGCAGGTGGGTATTTTGGTGGTCCTCCGTGTTTTTATCTGGGAAGTGAAGGAGGAGGGATATACCTACAGATGATTCGTGTGACAGACATACTCTGTTAGCAAATTCAACTGTGAAGGCATCAGTGCCTCATTAACTACAGAGACAATGTAAGAAAAATTAACATGCTTGATTTCAACTATGCAGCAAGGACACATAAAGGGTCAATTCCACTTCCTATCTGAACCCTCAGTCTTAGTAGCCCTCAAAACCAAGTGTTAAGGGCTATTTTGTGACTTGGGATGCCCCTTAAATGCAGATACATCTTCAAACTGTGGGGGGCAGCATTACGCCAAAGCAGCGTTCAGTCTGTCAATTCAGAAAAGAAGAAGAAGACGAAGAAGAAGACGAAGAAGAAGAATTTACTTTATTTACATTTATTTGCGGGGCTGCACGGTGGTGTGGTGGTTAGCACCGCAGCCTCACAATAAGAAGGTCATTGGTTCGATTCCCAGCTGGGGAGGGGGTTCGAACAATTCCAACCGTGGCCTTCCTGTGTGGAGTTTGCATGTTCTCCCCGTGTATGCGTGGGTTCTCTCCGGGTACTCCGGCTTCCTCCCACAGTCCAAAGACATGCATGCTAGGTTAATTGATCACTCTAAATTGCCCCTAGGTATGAATGTCAGCGTGAATGGTTGTCTGTCTCTCTGTGTTGGCCCTGCGACAGACTGGCGACCTGTCCAGGGTGTACCCCGCCTCTCGCCTGTTAATAGCTGGGATAGGCTCCAGCAACCCCCGCGACCCTGAACAGGATAAGCGGTACAGAAAATGACTGACTGATGACATTTATTTGCACTATTAACCCTGCCTGTTTAATCATGAGCCACAAACACAGCCACCATGGACATATTCAGCTGTCACCTCCGTGGTCCTCCGTGTTTTTGTGGGAATAGAAACTCAATGAGTTTGGAGCTAATATGTGAATATCTCACAAATGAAGATCCAAAGTCCTCATAGGGCTGGATCTATCAAAGGTTTGTATCGATAAAAATGTGAGTCATGCTGCAATGATTGTGCAAAATGAGGTGTTTACATGCAATTGTGCGTGTTGGGAATAGAAAATGTAAAAATATTAATTTAGCACTCACAAAGTGATTTATAAACCTTGTAATGAATTGTGTGGCTGTTTTTGTTTGTTTGTTTGTTTTCTCCCACATGTATTTTAGTACATCTGAAAAGCAGGTGCAAACTGGCAGCTCTGCACACAAAAGGCTTCAGCTTCTGAGGGGGACAATGCTGGGCATATATAATTCTGACTCAAAATCATTTTTTATGAGCAGTGAGGGCAAACACCACTATTTAACAGGGTGTAAAATGTTCTGGACAAATGAAACAGAAAAGCTACAGCCACTGTGGAGCTTAATGAGAACTAAAGCTCGCATTAGTTGTGTCTTTTTTATTTCTCCTTTTTGTCAATATCACATTTTAAGTTGGATTTTAGCGGCTGGACAGGATCACAGGCTGCGTGAGCTGCTGAAGCCGTTGGTATTGTGCCAGAGAGTGCTCACCTTGTGCATAATAGATCTCCGAGACCATGTTTGAGGCTGCAGACACTATCATTTGTTCAGCAACTCTTGATCCATGTCCTCATAAATTGCCCACTTTTGAGGCTGTGCACAGATACCTGTTGTATTATTTAAATTTTTATATTCATCTTACTTAATTCAAATGATATTTTCATTTCCCTCTTCCACTAATATGTCCATCTCTATAGGGTCCCATTTCCTTTTGCGCTGTTGTCTCTCGCAATTCGCCATGCTGCAAACCTCAAAACATGCAGAATCCTCATTTATATAGGGGCGTTTCCAACACGTTTAGCTCCGCACTCATTAGCACCTTTACTTTAAGCAAATTACCCACAAACCTTGATTCAGCCCTCGTGCAAAATTCTGGATTGCATGGGCAAATTACTGCAAGCAAGTTTGGATCTTCGTATGTCTGGCCCATAATGTAGGGGTGATCAATTTAGAAAAAAAAATCTAATTGCGATTTTTTTTCACCAATATTGCTATTGCGATTTAAAATGCATTTTTTTACGTGCTTTCCATGCAGTATTTCTCATGAAAAAAAGAGGGAACCAGTTCAGTGTGACAAAAACACGATTAAACCAAAGAATCCCTCCAAGGGGCAAGAACTTAAAGCAAAAAGATGACATCAAGTTTGGGGCCAAGTGTTTGGAAAAAATACTGTGGCATTCAGTCCACTTTTTGTGCAGTGGAGAAGATCAATTTCGACCAAGTGTCTTTAGTTTCCTGTTTTTTCTCTACAGAATTTAATAATGTAATAAATACAAACACCAGACAAAAAGGAAAAAAGAAGCCTGTTTATGCAGAACAGAACAGTTGCTGCTTTCCAGCTTGCACGGAGCTTCCTATTTTCATACCAATATGAAAATGGGATTTTTTAAAAATGTATTTACATTTTCAGTGGGTACGGAAAGTATTCAGACCCCTTTAAACTTTTTACTCTTTGTTTCATTGAAAGCCATTTGATAAAATCAAAAAGTATATCTTAATTCTCATTAATGTGCACTCAGCACCCCATCTTGACAGAAAAAAACTGAAATGTAGAAATTTTTGCAAACTGATTATAAAAGAAAAACTGAAATATTACATGGTCATAAGTGTTTGTTACACTTTGACTCCTCTTATGATGTCTTAAATTGTTTTAATGTTTACTGATTTTACTTATTTTTTATTAGTGTTCCCCTCCCCCACTTGCCCTACAGGTGCCTATGGCACCTGCCAGGCCGGCATTGTAAATAAGAATCTTGTTCTTAATGTCATTGCCTGGTTAAATAAAGGTTAAATAAATAATTAAATAAGTATTCAGACCCTTTGAAATGACACTCATATTTAACTCACAGGTTGTCCATTCCTTGTGATCCTCTTTGAGATGGTTCTACTCCTTCATTGGAGTCCAGCTGTGTTTAATTAAACTGATTGGACTTGATTTGGAAAGGCACGCACCTGTCTATATAAGACCTTACAGCTCACAGTGCATGTCAGAGCAAATGAGAATCATGAGGTCGAAGGAACAGTCCAAGGAGCTCAGAGACAGAATTGAGGCAGGGCACAGATCTGGTCAAGGTTACAATGGAATTTCTGCAGCACT
The DNA here is from genome assembly GCA_023101725.1 of Atherinomorus stipes. NCBI lineage: Eukaryota > Metazoa > Chordata > Actinopteri > Atheriniformes > Atherinidae > Atherinomorus > Atherinomorus stipes. The sequence goes on from JALJCO010004425.1 coordinate 997,196, forward strand.
GAAGGTTCCTAAGAGCACCGTGGCCTCCAAAGTCCTTCAATGGAAGAAGTTTGGGGCGACCAGAACTCCTCCTAGACCCGGCCGTCCAGCCAAGCTGAGCAATTGTGGGAGAAGAGCCTTGGTGAGAGAGGTAAAGAAGAACCCAAATATCACTGTGGCTGAGCTCCAGAAATGCAGTAGGGAGATGGGAGAAAGTTCCACAAAGTCAACAATCACTGCAGCCTCCACCAGTCGGGGCTTTATGGCAGAGTGGCCCGACGGAAGCCTCTCCTCTCCTCTCCAAAAGCCTGCATAGAGTTTGCCAAAAAAACACACGAAGGGCTGCCAGACTATGAGAAATAAGATTCTCTGGTCTGATGAGACCAAGATTGAACTTTTTGGAATTAATTCTAAGTGGTATGTTTGGAGGAAACCAGGCACTGCTCATCGCCTGCCCAATACAATCCCAACCGTGAAACATGGTGGTGGCAGCATCATGCTATGGGGGTGTTTTTCTGCTGTAGGGACAGGACGACTGGTTGCAGTTGAATTAAAGATGAACAGAGATCCTGGAAGAAAACCTCTTCCATAGGGCTCAGGACCCCGACTGTGCTGGAGGTTCACCTTCCAACAAGACAATGACCCTAAGCACACAGATAAAATAACAAAGGAGTGGCATCGGAACAACTCTGTGACCATTCTTGACTGGCCCAGCCAGAGCCCTGACCACAACCCAATTGAGCATCTCTGAAGAGACCTGAAAATGGCTGTCCACCATCCAACCTGACAGAAGTGGAGAGGAAGAATCTGTAAGCAAGAATTGCAGAAGATCCCAAATCCAGGTGTGAAAAACATGTTGCATCATTTCCAAGAAGACTCATGGATATACCAGCTCAAAAGGGTGCTTCAAATCAGTACTAAGCAAAGGGTCTGAATACTTATGACCATGTGACATTTCAGTTTTCCTTTTTTAATAAATTTGCAAAAAATTTTACTTTTTTCTGTCAAGATGGAGCATACATTAGTGAGAAATAAAATTAACTTTTTTGATTTTGGCAAATGGCTGTAAAGTGTGAAAAAAGTTTTAAGTGGTCTGAACACATTTTTCATACCCACTGTTTTCTGCATTTTCTTCTTCTCTAAGCTGTCAAAGCCATCAGTCAAAACATGAACCTCAACTTCACCTCGTCTGAAAGTGTTTTTGCAAAACTGCGGAGAAAGTGATGGAGATGAAATCTCTCCAGGAAAGTTTGAATAGCTTTGCATCCTTCATGGGAAAACCATCCAATCCAAGACAATTTGGCACAAACACGGGTTACAGTGCATTCCCGTTGTCTGGGAATTCCTGTCCAGCCAACAGCAGGTGACATAATTACCAGGTAAACATAGGCTTCTCTGCTCTGCGGCTCCCTCCTTGACATTTTTTTTAAAATCTGGCGCATTTTCTACCTCTCAAAAAGACGACATGTCATGGTAAAAGTGAAAGTTTTATTACCCTATAATACAAAGCATGCATAAATATATGAATAAATATACAAGGCACAGGCCAAGACACCCACGATACCTCTGGTATCACAGCGGATGGATGGATGGATTAATATTAGTTTACACTGCGACAGAGCCGCAGAGTTTGAAAGTGAGACTAACGAGTTATAGGTAATCTCACCAGGGATACCCCACTCCTCAGCATTCGGGCTGAGAAAACAGCGGTGTCACAGCGGGACTCACACCAAAGTAGCTATATGGGAAACTATGGCAGGGAAGCCTGAATGTGGGAGCAACCTTTTGGCTGCATGTGGCACAAAGCGTCATGTGTCATGCGCCATTGCGCGGAATCATATCCCGGCCAGAGCCCGACAGCTCTGATCCTGATTATAAGTAGCCGGCTGGACTTAGTTGAGTAGTCAGCTATATGGCCGGCAGCTGTCGTTTGTGGAAAGCCCTGATCACTCTGTGATGATGCTTTAAATGTTGAAACAAGTTTGTTGTGTTGCAATGCGAAGTAGCAATTTTTGCTCGGCAAGTTCGTTGCAATACCTGATGCTGTTCTTTGTCATTTTTCCGGAAACCAAAATAGTCCCACACAACTGATGTGCTGTTTTTCTGTGGAACTAAGATGTCTGCAGAAGTATCACTTTCAGTAACCGGTTCTGAGGAGCCTGACGACATTGCTCTGGTAACTTCAGGGAGCTGATTCTAAATACAAGTGTTCTTAAGCAGGGCCACTTGCGCTGCTTACTTCATGTGACCAGATAATGTGGGAAAATCGCATGACGGCGCAATTACAAAATTGGGCTAATTAAAATTGCAATTTAATCGCAAATGCGATTAATCGTTCAGCTCTACTGTAAAATAAACAGAAGTGAGCTTGTGTGGACACATTATCATGGAGTACTTTTTAGTAAAGACACAGTCATATCCATATTCAGACATAAAGCATCACTCACTTCGGCCAGATCTGTTGCTAATGCTCAGCTGTGCAGTGGGCACCGTGAAGACTGTGACAATGTGTGGAAAAGGAGGCGTTGAAGACTCCTACAAGGCTCTCTCCTAATGCTAGAGTTGACATTTACCCTGGGAGGCTGTAGGCTGTGGCGGCTGCTGCTCCCACAGAAATGATTCAATCTGCCATGCAGAATGAGATCTATCCTGATAGATGTAGACAGCTAGGACCAAGAGATGTCTGGGGGCAGCGTGTGCATACTGAATCTGGATTTACCAACACAGTATTTGACACAATGTTACTTGAGCTATTTAGGACCTATGTTAGCAGTTATCTAATGTAGTACATGATGGACAGAGACACAAAACAGGAGGGGTATGTCAGTAGGATCAGCGAGTATCTTCCATCACATGCTTTTTTTTTTTTTTAAATTGAATAACACTTTTACCCTTAAAACTTTCAGACACCTTATCTGTAACCACCTCATAACAAATTTTCTCCATACCAACTTTGCACACCAATTAGACATGGCTAAAATTAGCTCTTGTTCTGTCTGTGTTGTGAATCGTGGTCTCATATTTATTCCTTTTTTTTTTCAAATAACAGTCTTTGAACTACAGTACCAAACATATATTTAACAATTAGGCTGCCAATCAAACCTTCTGACAAAAGGAAAGGATGAAAAGTTTAGGAACCCCTAAACTGATTGAATTTCATCCTACAAGGCTATGTGTGCCAAAGGTCACCACTAAATATTTAACAAATGCAAACTTATTGGTGGTGCATAAAAAAAAATCTCCAGCGTCACTATGAGAATCTCCTCAGACATTAAGAAGAAATGTCTGAAGAAATTGCTTTCTTTACCAAGCTTAGGAGTTAAATTTAGCTGGAGTGGTGGCAAAGTTAACAAGAATGCATCTTCCTTGTGTGTTGCTGCCTAGTCATGGACATGGATCATGGATAGTTGTTTATCTGTTTTTGTATCAGAATTATTATGATTGAGACACATTCCAGTTGAAGAATAACTGAATACTTTTTTTAAAACTTCCTTCAAGGTTGTCAAAGTTTTCAATATTTTTTTTTTTTTTTTTTTTTTTTTTTAAGATTTGACTGAAGATGCAATGCATGTGGTCTGTATGTTGCAGTAATGCTTGATAATATCTATAATGCAGTTATAATAGGAGGTGTAATAGAAACCTCATTTTCCCTCCAATAAACTACAGCTAAGAGGGCTGCTTAAAGGTAAGAAGCACTTTGGTAGAGAATTTGACTGAAATCCAAAAGTGTTAACTTACTGATGGCAACAGAAGGAAATTCAGAGATCCTCTGGAGGCCATAATAAATTTATAGCAGTTGCACTCTCTATAACCTTGTTAAGTTACATAGCCAAAGGTGACTGTAAGACTTAACAAGTGAATAAAGGACAGTGTCTTTTTTGGGGGGAAGAATTTAATAAATGCACGTCAGCACCTCACTGACAATCCCACTTAAGCTAAAAAGGCTGTTATCATTAATATCATCATCATCATTATTCATACTGGTAATAGTATATAGTATTGCTGTAACATCAGTTAAGTTTCTTATGTTAGACACCATCTACAATTGTTGCTTTGTGGCTATCAAAATTGCAGATTAATGATCAATAATGACTCATTGCTGTAAACTAAATGTGGCTGGTTGGCCCTCTCTCCTAATGCGTAGGCTCAGTTACTGTTCTATCATTATTTATTATGCTATTTTTGGGACAGCTGTCAACCTACTCTAATACCATATTCATCAGAAATGTGGGCTTATCATTTGTATTATCTTAACACCTGAAATATATTTTGCTGGCACATAAAATGGGACATTTGTTTGTGAATGTCAAAGCTTTCATCAAGATATTCCTCACATACCTGGTCAGTTGCAACCTCTTTATGTTCAACTGTCTTTTTTTGTTTAACATATCTATTTTCCAAACATTTAACGCACTGTATATCTGTTCAATCCTACACATTTGATGCAGTGAAATACTATTGTTACTGCCAGTATTTCATGTGGTATTTCATGTTTATTTTTCTCAACATAAAGAACATTAAGCAAATTATTAATCAAAACAACAAAGTAATTGGCAATAACAAAAACAGAATGTCATCAAATTTGACCTGGTCATATTTGACTTCATTTTTCACATTAATTACACAACTGCTAGTTTTCTAATACGTTTTTTGAAGCTACAATAATCCATCAGCCAAACAGTGGAATGAATGTACTGAACAAGAATCACTATACAGTCTTTTCAACTTTTAACCTTTTGTGTGTGTGTAGTTTCTGCTGCAGTTCTGCTTCATATTCAAATGCAAGTAAAGTTTAGTTTGTGTCTGTATGATCTTCTGCTTACCACTTGACCACTGGGTGCATATCAGAAATAATTAGAGATGTACACAATTAATCAATTAGTTGATTGGTTGATTAATCAGAGTGGCACACAAAGTTGACAACAGTTTAAGAGCAGACTAATTGTGTTCGGGGCAGGAGGAGAGGTTAGTTTCACTACAAAGAGAGGTGGAACTAATGCTCACAGCGCTGTGTGATAGGAATGGCATGACCTCTCTAAAAGCCAGCGAGTGTCAGGGAGAGATGCAGCGCTGCTAGTGTGTGCAGGTCTGAGTGAGAGCAGAGCAGAACAAGTTAGCTGTAAGAAAACTCCTGTTTAATGGCAAACATACAGTGTTTGCTACAAGCTTCAGCAATAAATACCACAGCTCCTCTGGTAGCAAGCTGAGTCCCATGTCTGCTTTCCTGTTATTTTGTGAAGTGAGGGGGTAACCCCCAAAGCCAGCTGCAGCTTCGGCCCAGGAGGAATAATCTCCCGTCTCTTGCAACCAGAATTCAGGGGTGGAAACAGAAAAGGTTTACAGCTGTTTCTGCTGAAATTTGCATCCTTTTAGTAGAAGCACGAGACTGGAGCAGTACAGTTACTAAATTGAAACTGTTGCACTTCAGAAGTAAATACATAAGAAGGAAAGAAAATGAAAACTGACTGGCTTTGTTGTAGCTTAATGCTCATGTGAGGGCCCCTTTGCTGCATGTAACCTCCTCTTTCTCTGACTCCCTTTCTTTTTCTTTACCAGCAGAAGCATTTTGGCTGTCTTTCTGTGCTTAGGAAGTTTATTAAATACCTAAAAACAAGACCTCAGATGAAGCTGAAGTCCATCATCTTGATGTAGAGGAGAGACATGCCCTGCTACCTGCTTTGCCATTTGTATTCTCTGACTGGCATAAAAGAGGCAGCAATGAATAAATACTGCACCAAGTTCATAAAAGTATCCTTCAAACCTAGAATGAGACAGGAGGCAAAACCATCAAAGGCAATAAAACATATGGTGCAGTGACAACACATACATCACTCCCTACCTCCACGTGATTCTTTGCTTTGTTTGAAAAAGCTTCTCCTCTCTTGTTTGCAGGTGAGCGCTGACTTTATAAGTCTTTGAATTCATGTGACAATGTCAACAATGGCAGGGGACAGGATGATATAAATTGGCACCAAAGAAAATCAGATAAAGGAAGGCTGACTCTGTAATAAAAAGAGTGCTACCTTAATTAGAAGTCGTAAAGGACACCTCAATTATAAGAGAAAATACAGTATTCAACTGATCAACCTGGCAACTATCTTACATAACACTATCCTGCCAAGCATAAATTGTAAACAATTATACTGTATATCCTGTACTATTTTTGTCAAAAAATATTCCAGATATACAAATGAAAAAATACTATTGATGGATTTCCTTCAGATTCAAAACTAAATTTTGTTTATCAACTTAAAAACAATCACTAATATTAAAGGTTGCATATGGAACATTGTTATTAAAAGCTATATTTAAAAAAAAAAAAAAAAAAAAAAAAAACCTCCACAAGGCATTTGGAGGGGTGCAGAATGAAAGTACATTTCCTTAAAAAAATTACATTTAGCCTGAAAATAAACATAAAATTAATTTTTATGGGTTTGACAATGGCATTATGTTTACATCTATAAGCCAATACACGCCGCCATTACAGGTTGCCAAATACAATCTCTGTGTGGCAACAGTTTGTTGGGCACAGTTAGGCTGGCACAGGAGGAAACCAGCAGAGTCAGCAAGTCCAACAGCTGCTTCAGAGTCCTGGAGATATTGTTATCTGTCTCTGAAGAAGAGTGACCTGAGAAGAGCAAAATCTGGAGTAAATTTAGTTGAAGACTACACTAAATGGACCCACATAAACGTTTTCCACGGCATCAAAATGCGGAAATGACTACTTTCCTCCTGTATCGGTAAGTTAACTTGTTTGCTAATGTGGCTAATGTTAGCTGTCAGTTATAAACTCTTCTGCATTACTTGTTGCCATGCTGCACCCTGTTGGTCACTTGTCGTATTGGCAGTGACCCTGGCATCCCAGCATCTGGAGTTCGTTTTCTGCTGTTACAACTACAGCCTAGACACACCTGACGTCGCTGTTCTGTCCATATTCCACATTCAAGCTTTAAAGGTGCCATGACATCAAATTTCACTTTTCTGGGGTTTTGGGTGTATAATATGATCTGCTGTGCACTGATGAGGCCATGTGAATGTCCAGAGTGAGAATCAAAGTTCCTGTTTATGGTCTATCAGCTTTGTCTCTCTGCTCAGAAACAGTTGAATCAGACAGCAGGCTATCATTCTACGTAGTTCTATCATTCTACGTAATTTAATTGCTCCAATAAAAGCACACTATCAAGTAAACAGCGTCCAAGTAAACAGGGTAAAAATCAAAGATTAAATGTATTGCATTTCAAGTCTGAAGTAGCAGCATACAACCATTTGTTACTATAACAAAGACTTGCAGCAGTGAATTTAGGATCTTACCAGACAGCCCACATATCAGACGAGTACATGTGTCAGTTCCTGCTCATACAATCTGTGTTGTTCTAACCACAAGTGCGAGAAAGCAATGTTTTCAGATTTTTCTCCACTGGAAAAACAAGACTGTGTTGCTAAAAAGTCTAACTAAAAGATGGATTACACCAGATTTTTTTAAAGGTACAGTATGTAAAAATCAAAGGTCAATGGCAGAAAAATGTGATATATAATTTAAAACTTTGTTTCTATTTATGTGTAGTCGCTGCACTGGAATAACTATTATGTGTTCATTTTCTTAGAATGAATCATTTATATCTACTTGCTGGGGGTGCACATATGGGGGCTGCCATATTTGTTCCACCATTTTTACTACGGTGTCACTGAATGGACAAAACAATGTGTGTGAAGTGAGAACCTTCTGAACTTTAAAACTGCTGTACCAGCTTTGTTTAATAGGAGTTAGAGACTGTTTGGAATCAGTAATGCTTTAAAAGACATTAAAAATAGTTCCTCATAGTACAGTCATAGTTACACCTGAGACCACTGATCCACTCACAGATGACAACATCTTTATATCTGGGAGAATTTTGGCCACTAACGGCCACCGTACATTCACACCAGTGCTGGAATATGAAGTCATTTGAAAGAAAACATCTTTTCTTTCAAATACCCATCTTTGCCACTAGATGGCAATAATTCTTACATAATGTACCTTTAACATGTTAAAATTTCAAATGAGTTTTCATTGGTAGTTAAAGGGACATTGTATAGCAGTTGTATATTGCAAGCAACTAACTCGTATTTCCATGCTGCATTCACGAGAAACCGGGCAGACAGCAGACAGACGCTGCATGTAAAAGCAAAAACAAGCCTCTATGTGAAAGTGGTCTGTCAGTTACAGTGACTTTAGTCACCTTCTCTGATCAAAGCCAGCAAAGGTCTGATTGTCAAATGTTTGCAAACAACATCGTGTCCGATCTCCCTGTGGTGTGGGTTGAGTTAAAAGTTATTTTGTCCAGTCCGATCTGCTCGGAGGGCCTCAGAAGGAGAGATTGTAGCCAATGAAAATGTTTATATTTGCAACTTAAAAACCTGTTTTGTGTGTGGTGTTCTGAGAGGACCCGAACACGCATGGTGTGTTCACCGCTGTGAGAAAACTCGCTTCTCTCACTGAGGAATCACGGAATCAGGTGTAGGCTACTGGATCAACAGCCAATCAAGACGCAACAGTGAACAGCTGACTAACAGCTGACCGATGGAAAAGGAAGTAAAGACAAACAAAGGAGCACACAGGCATAGCTCACGGCCCTGCTCTCCAAGCTACCTAATGCTCGCACCATACAGCCCACGTTCCCTCTGTCTCCATGACTTTTTCTACAATCTTTTTTTTCTTTGAATGCATTTTTTTTTTTTTTTTTTTTTTTTTTACAGGAAGTAAGAGGCTGAAAAGTCTGCCATGTTTGTTAACACTGAAGTCCCGTCACTGAAGTCTCATTTCACTACGTGAGATTTGGAATATTGACAGTGAAGAGCCCGATTCTCTGCAGCTAGTGTGGGGATGTGCTCTGTAGTGCACACCCCACACTATATGATCAAAAGAGAGAAATCTTGTGTTATTTATCCTTTGTAGTCATCAAGTGTGTGGTCTATGCATCTGTGAAGGTTTGAAGAATCCCTGTAGTGTGTTCTTGGCTTTAATGAGTGGAGCTATGCTATGAACAATTAAACTGTGACAACCACAATATCAAATAGGTTGTCTTACTTCCTACGGCCAGGAGCAGTATGGGTATCTTTACTGCACTACTACCATATATTCCAATTACAGATCCCAGAGACAACACTGCAGACTACAACTGGGATGCCATTTGAATATTTTACAGTCTGTGGCAGGTCACAATTTGAGCATTGTCAAGAAAAATTGCTGATTATTTTTGGCTGGACTGCAGAAGCAAACAACACAGCAGGAGTGTAAACTGTTAAGGAACTGCCAGTTAGACTGGCAAAATCATCAGTTGCATCCTTTTTTATTTTTGGAAACTGATGCTGTGACTTTAAAATTTATTTGTCATGCAGTCACAAAAGTGACAGCTGCAAGTGCTGCAAACATGTGCCAACCCAGATCAATGGTGAGATGAACAGAACCTGATATGCTCGACTTCTATAGTTATTTGACTTGGGACTGTTTGTGGATTTTAAGCCTCCCTACTAATAACAATGGCAAGGGTTAGCAGGCTTTGTATCCAGTGGAAGAGCGAGTTAATCTTTGCTACAAAGAGTTTGCTACAGAGTTCAAAATAATTTTTCACTGATCATGAGTTGTACAATTGTTTTTTGGGAGAAACCTTCTATGAAAATTCAAATGTTAGTCAGCATTGCTCATCACTGGGTAGTGTCTATTTTGCTGCCTTAACAAGCAGCAGGACATCTGTTTGTTTTCAAAAATCTAAGCAAATCTATGTCATCAGGTCACAGCAAGTTTTGTAACATCAGAACGGAGGCTTCGTGTTTGACAACAGTCAAAATTCATGCTCTTTCAAGATGTTAGCTTACTGTAACATCAATTACATCAGAACTGGGGAGAAATGCTTAAATGGGAGAAGAGGAGAGAGAGCAGAAATGAAGGCTCTGTTGGCTAGAAATATAATTCCAACTGGTTTTGACAAAAGTTTGACAATGTCAATATGCTACAGTGAAACAAGTCATCTGGCATAACTGTAATTAAAACCACAAAAACCTCCAATAAAGCAAATGGGTGCTGTTTCAGCTGGTATCTTGCCTGAGAGTGGGAACCAAGATCAGTTACAGTTCACAGATGACTGCATGCAGATTAGAAACAGATTAGCTGACACAAATGTGGAATCTCATTATAGCAACTAAGAAATAAGGAAGCAACGTTTAAAGATCCTTTAATAACTGTAATAAATTGAAAATGTTGAAGTGAAGGGGAAGATCAATTCTCTCTGGTATACAGAGTAATGTTTACCCTTCCCAGCTGAAAATCACAACATTGATGAAGGCATGACTTGAACTGGCTTACTTACCATCACCATGTAGCTTCATGCCATAATTGCCCCAGTCATATTTTAAAGTTTTGTAAGCAATGATGTGGAGTCAATATTAGCAATATTAGGAAAGTACCATTAAGACAGATATACACAGATCATAATTTGGCCAAAATATGACTTGGGCAATGGGCTCTATGCACAACCACTACTTCCTGAACTTAAGGTAGCTTCTTTATTTTCTGTCTTTCATTACTGGACAAACTGATTAATCCAGGTGTGGCTGGCCAGTTAATGAGGTCAGGCACATCCGGATTAATCAGTTCGTCCAGTAATGAAAGCCAGGAAACAAAGGAGCTACCTTAAAGGAACAGTCCATCCACAGAATGATGTGCGTTTATTTAAATACCCGTTAAATATTTTTGAAGTGGCTCCACACATTACTCTTCCCCTCTGCCTGGGAATGAATATATATACATTTAGTGTATTTTGGTAATTAGATTTCAGTACTATAGATGCCGTTTAAAAAATGAAAACAAGTGGCTGCATACAGCTTAAAGCGATAACACACAGGCTAGAGGGAGGTGTTTTGTAACTAATACATTTTTAAAGACTCATTCACTAAAACACCATAGAAATATAAATTTTTTTTTTTTTTTTTTTTTTTAAAGGATTTTTGGGCACTAGTGGCCTTTATACGACAGTGTATAGCGACAGGAAAGGGGCAGAGAGAGTGGGGAGTGACATACAGCAAAGGGACCTGGACCGGGAATCGAACCGGGGCCGACTGCGCTGAGGAGCTGTAGCCTCTGTTCATGGGGCGGCTGCTCAACCAACTGAGCTAATCACCGCCCCGAGAAATATAAATTTGTCATATTTACAAGCTTTAAAAAAGTTCCATCTTCCACTGAACACAAGGGACCAAACTAGATTTTAGCGATGTTGCAGCTTTTGAAACATCCAAACAGAATTAAAACTAAATACATTAGTTGGAGCCTTTTAATTAGTTTTATGAAAACTTAAACTTCTGAATTTATTACCCCCAGTAAAACCTGCATGCCATGAAGTGTAGTGAGACCCAATATAATAATCTTACATTAGATAACAGTGGAGATGGGATTTAACAGGTGCGTTTATCTTGTTTGAGTCAAAAAGAGGCAACTTACACAGAGTTTAAATAATATATAACAGTCTAACATTAGCTAATAGTAGAGATGGAGTTAGCAGCTGCATACATCTTTGTTTAGAGAGGTGCTGAGAGAGCACCGCTCTCTGTGAGGGGAGGGGGAGGTGGCATGGAGCAGCACGAGCAGCTCTCAGGAAGGGAGGGGGAGAGCAGAAGCGTGCAGCAGAGGTTTCTTTTTGCCGTTTGAAGCAAAACTAGAATTTTTATATCGGCCACATTTTGGCTGATGCCGATTAATTGGCCAGACGGCAAAATCGTCCCGTTATATCCACTGGCCGATATATCGGTTGGGCTCTACTCTTAGCACAATGTAAACAGCGACTTTCTTCTTCTACACTTGCATTATTGGCAGAGTAGGCACTGAACGGCACAGCTTCCGTAGTGTTGTGAACGCGCACAAACTCGCAAATAGAAACGGCAATGTAGTACTGTTTAAACTATAAAAATATACTAAATGATGTAGTTTTGAGTAAATTATGAATGCTACCCACTCAGGACACTTGGATTACATTAGATCAGCAGTATAGAGGAATATTGCCATGTTTTTGTGGACTTTTACGCACCTTTTTGGCTCAGTCACTGGTAAACTCCTTTATATAAAAGTTGGGGGAAAATGAAAACATGTCCAATCTCCTTCTGCATTTTGGATATTCAAAAAGTGCTCCAGAGTCTTGTTCAGCATGAGGGTGAGTAGAAAATGAACGCACATCATTCTGTGGATGTACTATTCTTTCAGGAAGTGATGGAGCTGTGCATAGAGCCTATTTGCTATGACGCTAATGACATGCAGTTAAAGATTATTTTAAAAGGAAGCAGACAGAACTCAAAATAAAGAATTTCAGATGAAGGTTAAAAGGTGATGCTGCAACAATATAGAGTTTAGGAACACTTTAGATATGAAGGCATTTAAGGATATTATGTTTCTTAAAATAGGTTATAAGAAGCACCCAAAATACAATGGAGAACCTCCAGATGAGCAAAATATTATCATTAATTTATCTAATTTATTTCTCCCTGCCCTGTGTTTTAATTATCAACTATTTGTTTAACACTAAATAGATACAAAAATAATGAGGTTATAAAAGGAAAAAAAAAAAAAAACAGTTGAAAATGAACTCATCGTGACAAAAGTTAACTATAAAAGTACACAAATGCAGAGGGTGTGCATTTTGGCCAAAGTGCATTAACTGCAGCATGACGATAATTCAGAGCAGCTTGTCCTCATTAAGACTTAGCAGTCCATCCCATTGAAGCTCCTTACTCTAAGGGCAGCTTAGTCTTTTCATCCTCATTTTAATATGAACGTCAGCCCTGTCTCCTGCATACAACGGCAGTAGTGGTGGTGACATGGGCCATCCAACTCCAGGGACCTCTAGTAACCCCAAACACGTTGGGTGATGTGAGGTCAGCTGTAGGATGTGCCAAGCATATACCAGTTTATTTTCCTTTATTTTGTGTTTGATGTCATAGGATAGGGATACCCATTTACTAGACTTTGATCAATGTAACCTTTGCTTTAGTTGTCACAATATTGCTCAGAAAAGCTGCAACTGTTGAACCCGATCTAAATACAGGACGTCTCATTTTCCTACTTGTGATCTTTGTTAAATTTAACCTCATTCATTCATTTTCTGTACTGCTTATCCAGTTTAGGGTCACGGGGGTTGCTGGAGCCTATCCCAGAGATTATCAGGCAAGACGTGGGGTACATCCTGGACAGGTCATTAGCCTGTCGCAGGGCCAATACAGAAAGACAACCAACCATTCACACTCACATTCACACCTAGGGGCAATTTAGAGTAACCAGTTAACCTAACATGCATGTCCTTTGCAGGGTTCTTGCACCATTTTAAAAGTAAAATTTAATGCTTTTTAGGACCTTTAAGACCTTGCCAAATAAAATCTAAGACCCCGGCTAAAACGTTATAACAATTTCCTTTGAATACCAAACCTTTTGCTTCCTACAACGGAAATCAATACTTTACATTTCCCATTGGTCATCAACTAGGTGCAATATTTAAACTATGCAAAAAGACTTTTTAGGAGATGCTTTTTTCGCTCTCCCATCATGGGAGCGTGAAAAAAAAAAAAAGGAGGGGGGGGGCACCTTAAATTTGTTTAGAACATCAAGACAAGGACAAACTGTCAATATTGTCTTTTGTTTTTCAGTGTTATTATGTTTAGTTTGGTTTTCAAATAACAGTCTACAACCAGACATGAAAACAGCTCAGGGGTGAAAAAGTTGAGAAGGATACAACCCATCTAGGGCGGGTCCGAGGCATGCTACCCCATAAGACAATTCTCCCCCCTCCCCTGCGGGAAACAACCGCGTGCTGTTGACTTCCTTTTACTTTCAGCTGCCGCACTTCGCTGCTGTATTTCCACCGTGTCTTTGATTGATCGTGTCTGTCTGTCACCGATCACTTTTTCCACAAACTTTCCTCCTACATCCACCTCCTAAACTGCTTTGATTACGACCAGTCGCCATGTTCTCTCACCCCGCAACAGGATCCAGCACACTTCAGCCGGTTAGCTCTAACAACCGCTAACAACACAGGAAGCATCATAGAATCGCATCACTTCCTGGTAGTTTTTTTTTAAGCTTGTCTGACACCGCCATCTGCTGGATTAGATTAAAACTACCGAAAAAATGATCATGAGCCCTTGGTACTCTCTGACAAGCTCCACCAGAGATTAAAATAGCTCCGCCGATTAAAACCCTTAATTAATGTGGAAACAAGTGATTGGCAGTTAACGTTCGGATTTGAATTAACGTGGAAACATGTGAATGGCAGCCAGTGAGTTAACAGGTAACTTCCCCATAGTTACAGCATGACAGTGTTAACATGACACGTTCATGTGACAGCTACGTGCTGTGACGTCACGGCACATTTCCAAACTGATTATTGAAGAGAAACCCATTGAGGACAGGAAAAAGTTAAAAGCTCTGATCAAAACCGTTTTATTTAGAGAAGCTGTGCTGAATATTCTTATAGATCAGATCTCTGATAACGTGCTGACATTAATGACACAAAGTTGCCTACATCTGCAGCCATGGAGGCTTCTGCTGTGCGCGTTCCCACGACATGCACGACGTTCTCGACATAACGCGCTGATGAAAAGGAGCGCAAGACTTTCCATCTCCATCTTCTCGGTAGAGCTTTAACACTGATATTAGTGGCTGGGTTTCAGGTGGTTGACGTGTTGTCTGAGCGCGCGCTGGGAGACGTGGGCTCACCTAAGGATGTGCGCATGGCGTCGCATCACAGAGAAACAGAGAAAAGCGGCACAGAGAGCAGCGATGACATGCAGTCAAGTAAATCACATAAATAACATCAGACCGCTCAGCTAATTATCAAAGAAGTCAATCAGCAGCGGAGTGTGAACAGATGCTGCAGAAATACGTTAGGACGAGCCTATGTTTCTGAGGGAGGAAAGAGTCTGCACGCACACCCACTGTACTTTCATGTCAGTCTCAACACCACCAGAAAAGCCACTGGATTTGTCGGTCGCCTTTTTGAGGGGAAAAAATTGCTAAAGGGGTCTGAAAACTGGCTTAATTGCCACAACGTTGCTAAATTGGCAACACCGCAGACACACCCCGATAGCACCTGTAGCCGACGTAAAACAGCTGTTTAATCACGCAAACTCTCATTGACACAACCGACACGCCACTTAATCAAACGCAATATTAGATGCTTTATGGTGGGGCACTCGCTTTCCCATCGGCATTAAACACACCGGCTGAAAATTTTATACCTACAGCTAAATTTATGGTAAATTTAAGACTTTTTAAGACTTTAATATCCAGGATTTAAATGTAATACTTTTTATGACTTTTTAAGGACCCGCGGGAACCCTGCTTTGGATGGTGGGAGGAAGCTGGAGTACCTGGAGAAAACCCATGCATACATGGGGATTCCACTGTTGGAATTGTTTGAACCCCTTCCCCAGCCGGGACTCGAACTAGCAACCTTTTTACTGTGAGGCTGCAGTGCCAACCACCATACCACCATGCAGCGTGATAATATTCATTTTCATTTTGTCACCTTGAAGTCTTCCCAGGCTTCTTAGCAGAACACTAACAATTACTCATAAATTATGCCCTGACAGTAGAAGCAGGGTTCTTTCACCTGTGGGTTAATCCTTCCAAGGGCTTAGCTTAATTTTGTTTACACCGTTGAGATTGTCATCAAGACTTTCCTAACTTCAAAGGTGCCTTTTATGAGATCCCACTATTAACTAAAAGTAGAACCAAAACAAGATCTTGTGTGTCTTTAGTGTGGTTAAATGCCAACATCTCATCAGGGTCAAGATCAGGAGAAGATACTGTAGTCAAGAGCCAAAAGAAATAATGGTGAGCTAATGCTTTCACAGACTTTCACTAAAGAAAGTTGTAATGTGGCTGTCAGCTGAACTTTGATTATGTTTAGAAACAATAATGCATGATTTAATCAAACTAATGGCATTTGGAAAAGAAATGCATATACGTACAGGTACTACCCAAAAAATTAGAATATCCTGAAAAAGTTCATGTATTTCTGTAATTCAACTTAAAAGGTGCAATTTACATATTGTTTAGACGAATCAATATATTTCAAGCTTTTTGTTTGTTCGGATGTTGCTGATTAGGACTTGCAGCTTTAGAAAACCTCAAATTCAAAAACTCAAAAAAATAGAAGACTGTGAAAAGCTCCAGTATTGAAGGCTCAGAGTGTCACATTCTAATCAGGTAAGTAATTTAAAACACCTGCATAAGTGCCCCAAGCCTTTAAAAAAGTCCCTGTCTTGGTGTAGAAGAATTCACAATAATGGGGAAGACTGCTGATCTGACAGTTGTGCAGAAAACCATCATTGACTCCCTGCACAAGGTGGGAAAGACACAAAAAGTGATAGCAAAAGAAGCTGGATGTTCTCTGAGTGCTGTCTCAAAGCACATTAATGGACAGTTAAAGGTTGAATATGGAAATTTTATTAAAAGCTATATTTTTTCAAAAATAATACCTCCACAGGTCGTTTGGGGGTGTACAGAATGAAAGTACAACATTTCCCAGAAAAATTATATTTAGCCTAAAAATAATTATAAAATAATTTTTACGGGTTCGATAATGGCATTTTATTTACGTCTATAGGCCAATACACGCCGCCATTGCGGGTTGCCATATACGATCTCTGTGTGGAAACAATATTTCGGTCATAGTCAGGCTTGTACAGGGGAAAACCGTGGAGGCGACCAGTGAAGCAGCTGCTTCAGAGCCCTGGAGATATTGTTATCTGTTTCTGAGGAGGGAGTGACCTGAGAAGAGCAAAACCTGGAGTAAATTTAGGTGAAGACTTCACTAAATGGACCCACATAAACGTTTTCCACGGAGTAAAACACTGAAATGGCGACTTTCCTGCTGGATCGGTAAGCTAGCTTGTTTGCTAACATGGCTAACGTTAGCTGTCGGTTATAAACTCCTCTGCGTTACTTGTTGGACATGCTGCAGACTGTTGGTCACTTGCGTATCGGCAGCGAGCCTGGCATCCCAGCGGCTGGAGTTGTTTTTCTGCCGTTGCAACTACAACCTAGACACACGTGATGTCGCTGTTCTGTCCGTATTCCATATTCAACCTTTAAGTGGAAGAAAGAAGTGTGGAATAAAACGGTGTACAAGCCGGAGGGCTGACAGCAGCCTGAAGGAGATGGTCAGGAAAGGGCCATTCAAAAGTGTGGAGGACTTCATAAGGAATGGACCTGTGAGCTCCATTAAGTCCAGAATAAATGCAGCCGTCTACACAGCTATTTTGGAGCACTTCATGCTTGCTTCAGCAGACCAGCTGTATGAGGATGCAGACTTCATCTTCCAGCAAGACTTGGCACCTGCCCACATTGCCAAAAGTACAAAATCTTGGTTCAACAACCATGCTTGATAGGCCCGCAAACTCACCTGACCTGAACCCCATTGAAAACATGTGGGGCATTGTCAAGAGAAAGCTGAACAGGAAGAGACCAAACAATAAAAAAAGAGCTCAAGGCTGTGATTGAAGCATGTTTTTCATAACACCTGAGATATCCCAGAAGCTGGTAGCATCCATGCCACACCGGGTTAAGGCAGTCATTCAAGCAAAAGGGGCCCCAACCAAGTACTAAGTACAGATGCAAGATTTTACTTTAGGAGGCCTGACTTTTTTGTATTTGAAGTCCTTTTTTAATTGATTTCATGCATTATTATTAGTTTTAGAATTTGAGGTTTTCTTAAGCTGCAAGTCCTAATCAGCAACATTCAAACAAATAAAAGCTTGAAACATAATGATTTGCATATTATTTGTCAATACAATATGTAAATTACACCTTTTAAGTTGAATTATAGAAATACATGAACTTTTTTCACAATATTCTAACTTTTTGGGTAGTACCGCTACATGGAAAAAAAAAAAATCAATAGTTTGTGGATCATATTTGACAGACACCACTAGGGAAGTCTGATTGTTTGCTTTGCTTTGCATATGATCATTAATTGGGGGCAACTTTACTTAACCTAAGCCACATTATTTGAAAATATCCTTTAAAGACAAAACTAGCTGTATGGTCATTGTTAATTAACTTGCTTTGCTATCATACAGTCACTTAAACTCAGCTTGTGATAGAAAATGATCAAGTAAACCTGTCAATCTCAGCACCATTAAAGATAGTTGGAAAGCAAGGAAGTGAAAGTTGTGGTAAGGCAGAGAAGGTAGAGGAAGAGTTTTGAGGGGTTGAGAACTACACAGCAGGGCCTAATGAATACAAGCTGGGAGAAACATCATTTCTACCGCAGTTTGGGAGAGAAATCCTGCAGATTGTGATGAGTGGATGAAAAATACAGAGAAACAAGTGATAAGAGATGAGGCAAGTAAAGCAATTACTGTGCGTTAATTGCTCTCATTAAAGGATATGGAGCAGATTTAGTCGGCTCCACGGTGGACGATTCAAAGATACATAGTAAATGTGGACAGCATAGTTGGTGTTGTTCAAAAGTTACTCAGCATACAGTGGCAGGTCTTCATCTGATAACAGCAGAACTGATAAGACCAAAACCTAAAACTTCCATCTTTGTGATAAAAAAGTAGAAATAGCTTTAAAGAGATTTAGAGATGAAGTAGTAGATGTCTAAGAGTGTAGTAGTGCAGATGAACAAAACAATGGTGTAAGAAGAGAAGGTGAAGAGGTAAAGTTAGAAAGACAGTTTTAACACACAGTGGCACTAAAGATTTTCTATTCATATGCAAAATAACTGTATACAGGCATAGTAATATATCGTCCATATAAACAGGGACAAAATAATACAATGAAACTGATGTGATCTAAACTTCCTGTGTGAAACCAAATATCCACTCTGGCTGAAAAGTTGATGGCAGCTTGCAGCACTCTATTTTTCATCTTGTCCATCTCATAATCAAGTTTCTATTGACTAAACACAGAAACTAATCCTCCCGGGTGTTTAATGATGGCAGCTATTTTCTTTGGGAAATCACATTGTGGGCAGTGCTCCTGACAAACAGGGGTCAACTCAAGGTGAAATAAGACTACAAAGACAGCAGCAAAGGAAGGGAAAAAAGAGTTTTTTTTTTCTTTTTGTGCTTCATAGTAACCCTCACAAAAGTTTCATGAAATGTCTTTCTATTTACAAAGCACTGAAGAACAAACTTAGCACACTGCAGCTCATAACACAGTTTAAAATGCAAATTACTACCCTTGGCAAACCTTTAAAACTAAAAGATTCTTTGCAGTTGGATAAGAAAATAAAGCAGCTTCTGCGTAATGGAGTGCTGTGGTGTGAATTAGGGCACATGCAGACTGAAACGGGTAGTAATTAACAAGAATGATATCTCGTCCCTCCTCCAACTGTGAGCAAAGGGAGCGGTGATATCTGCTCTGTCCAAAAACAGCCTAATCGTATCTCATTTTCTGCTGAATCTCTGATTGAGTCAAAGGCAGGGAACTACGATAAAACCCTCGCTCTCCTGATGAGTATCAAGTGGCCATGTCAGTTAAAGTAGGTATGCTACTGGCTTGATTTGTGCACCTGCAGCTTGTTCACATACTACTAAGACATAAAAAATATGAAACTTTCATTATTCATCTTACCTCTCAATTATGTCAGCGATGGTACAGGCAAACATCTGCAGGCCCTCTGGAAGCTGCAGAGCAACTGCAGAGAGAGGAAACAGCAAACACAGAAAGTACATAGTTCTGTTAGAAAGATGGTGACATGCTATTTAGCACATCCTTGACAGCAAGGCTAAACCTCACTGCTGCTAGTTCAAAGAGCTCATTGCAAATGGTGACATTTCAGGACTATATTAGCTCTGCCATGGTAGTGCTGTTGGTTTATTTAAGCAGGTGACAGGCTGCTGGAGAGTCCAAAACAATTACCCAAGCTCCAACTCTAAAGCTCACAGTCTGCCACTTGCATCATGCATAACACTTGCGCTCATTCTGCCCTAAAGTCAAGCAACCAATTAATCTTTGTAGTACCTGCTGATGCTGTTTATGTTGACAACAGAAGAACAACAGATCTATTGATATATGACAGAGGAAAACCCAAAGAAAAAACTTAATTTTTTGCAGGGTTTGCAAAGTGCTTAGTGAATCTGTGCAGACAAATTCTGCACTGAGAGACAGCCATGTTTTT
Source organism: Atherinomorus stipes (assembly GCA_023101725.1). NCBI lineage: Eukaryota > Metazoa > Chordata > Actinopteri > Atheriniformes > Atherinidae > Atherinomorus > Atherinomorus stipes. The sequence goes on from JALJCO010004425.1 coordinate 1,017,325, forward strand.
TTTTTCTTTAATAAAAAAGGCAAAAGGGCCTGAAAGCACAGCTTTTCTATCATCTTAACTGCACCCGCCTGCAATCAGGGACTATTTCCTTTATGCATATTCATTCAAAGAGAGGCTTCTGCTAATGTAAACACATAGACCAGCACTACAAAAAAAGCTCTCAACCTAAAAAGGAAAAAAAAAATAAAAGGAAAGTTGAAGTGGGCAAAAAAGTTTAACATTTCTTTTCCATCAAACTCTCAATAAGGACCAAGTCAGCTCAGTAAGCACAGGGGATCTGAACTACATTTGTTCAAGATAAGCTTTTGCAAAAGAAAAAGAAAGTTACCATATGGACTGTAAGAAACCTGTTAATGTGAATCTAATACTATGGTTCCATACCAAATAAAATATTCAGTCTATGATAATTTATCCATGCAAACCAAACACCCACTACACCAACAGTAATGCTGTAAGACAGATCGTGCTCATCAGGTTAAAAATAAATACAAAATAGAAAAAAATGATGATGAAAATGAAATTATTTTCCAGCAAATACTCAGTAATGTACAGACATGTAACATGTTGTTAAGATACATCCAAGGATACAATGAGAGATATGATTAATGTTTCTTGAGATCAGGTGCTTTGGAGTCTCACATCATACACCTGTAATACACCTTAGCTCAGAGGCTCCATCCGGAGTTATTCACTCCCAGACTTGTGACCCAACAGCACTTGTTCACTTCTCGGACCTCTTGCCCAAAATCCACCAAGAGGCTCTCTCTGCTGACTCTATGGTGGACCTTGTTTTGCTGCTAATGTGATGCCAAAAAGGATGTGGATCCTGCAGAGGGAGAGCGCAGCAAATCTTCTACTGTACACCCTACGTCCATGGGCTCACAGCAGGCTTTCCAGCCCCTTCCTGTGGCATTGCTCTACTAATCTCTGGAAGTTGGACCAGCCTCTTTCATGCGGTCATCTCAAGGGACTATAAACTCTACCAAGAGGACTTGCTTGGAAGAGTCAGATGTTAGCACTACGTGTAGCCTCGGGAGGCTGATATTTTATGCTCTGGGAACTTATACTACCTGCCCAAATCAACTTGCAGCTCCCAGTATGTTGCGGCTGAGAGCAGGCTGACTGATGGTGTTGGCCTTGGTTTTGGCCTCTCTTCAGTTCTGACAAAGGAGATTCTCCTCTGGCTGCACAGGCATTTATTGCTGGCCACTGAAGTGGAGATGGCAGCCACTGATTTTAACACCTGATTATATTGCCAGCAGTAGCGGCCCGCTCCAAGGATAATAGGGCAGCTGTTTAGATTGTGCTCCAGTGTTACTCTCCCAGGGGGCGCAAACATGTTGAAAAATCACTCTTGCCCCACAGATGCAGATTTGCAGCCTCTCAATGCAGTCAGACCAGGTTCAATCCAGCGACTCCCTGACCCGTTTTCTGATCTACCTACTGTACGAGGGCACTAGAGCCCAGAGTGTTAAAAAAAACTGAACAAATATAATGACAGAAAAAAAAAAAAAAACACTCATGTGTGGAGCACACATCAGAGGGGTCAAACATTATCTAGAAGTAGAAGGTAGAAATCCTGTCGGCAGTTGTTCCAACCAATAACGAAACCAGCTGGGTTTAATTAGCTCCACTGCCATGTAGATGTAGATGAGTTGTTCGTGAAAATGCCCATTTTTAATGAATTGGCAGATCCGAAAACATGGCAGAATTACTACTCTCATAGTACAATAACTTTTGACACCTCTGCAAGTTATACAAATAGCATTTCACATGCATTTTAGGGTTTTCAAAAAGAATTTATAAAAAATCATTATTACCTCGGCCAAGGAGGTATGTTCTGGTGGCGTTGGTTAGTTTGTCTGTCTTTCTATCTGTCTGTCTGTCAGCAACTTTGCGGAAAAAGTACTGGACTGATTGACCTGAAATGGGGGGGGGGGGGGGGGGGGAGGGAAAAAAAAAAAAAAAAAAGGTTTAATTGCTTCAATAAGAACACACTATCAAGCAAACAGCCCCCCCCCCTCCCTCCCCCGCCACCCCTCTCTCCTTCCACCCTTTTGCTCTGCTCTCACCCCCTCCCTCGCTGATTTAACTGCGTCAGTGAAGCTGACTGAGCTGCTCCAATGACTGAGCAGTCAGGTCTGGGTTTTCAAACAAATGGATTTAAAAGAAAACGTCTGCAGCAACACTGAGGGAGGCGACCACAACCTTGTCATAACCTGTAAGTTTATTTATTTTCTAAACGCTGTCTTGTCTGATAAACATAACTCACTGTCTGAAGTGCCCATGTTGCTAACAGATAGCCTTTAGCAAAGTCTGACCGCTAGGGCAGCTTGATCTACTTTCTCTAAATACGGTTATAGCCAATTAAGGTGTAGCCTATCAAAATGAAGTCAACTTGGTCTCCAGGTAAAGCTGCATATCATTATCACATCCAACTGCATTACTGAGGAAGGGAGGTCTAGCGTGCCAAACCAATCCCCAGCTGCAAAAAGTGACGTTTTCTTTTTGGAGTATTTACATATGCAGTAATGTCACCTACTGTACATGAACCAGTTTTTACTGCTGTCATAACTCCTTTAAGTATTTGTTTCTTTTTTATCCCCTGTTGTATCGAAAATGGTATCGAGTATCAAATACTTTTTTAGATATCGATATCGAGTTTGAAATTTTAGTATTGTGACAACCCTAGGACATACTCAGCTCGATTCATAATCATCCCGCGTTCTTTTAGATCAGATGTACTGAAGGAATCAGATCTCTTAAACAAGTCACCAAGAACGGCAGCCATGAGGCGCGGTAGGAATCAAGTGAGAGCGAAGCGATCAGCTGATTTCTGGGCACTGCGGCAGCAGATATAACAGACCACAGTGAAAAACATAGTCTGATTATACTGGGAAAAAAAACAAAAAATTTTAAGGGCATAAAAGTTGGACATTATCTGTTGCATGAATCACAAGAACATGTCTACAATATATATTAAAAGGCATCAATATCTGTGAGCCAGGGTTTTACAGGATTACCAGTAGCAGTTTCAGGGTGTTTATAGAGCACAGAACATTTCCTGCTCTGACTGCAGTTGAAGCTGAGAGGCTGCTGTGCGAGCACAAGACTCGTGTGAGGGTCATGGGGGCGGGGCCTGCAGTAGCAGCCGCGGCTCATTGAGAAGAGTAAAAAATATGCGCTTTCACACCAGCATTTCCTGGTGTGCGGATCTCTTCTCCTTATCTTATATTCCACTTTTATCCAGCACCAAGTTCTTAATACCTGTGATGTGCGTGACACCACCATTTACTTCATTGGGATATATGGCCACATGGGGAAGCAGCTTGCTGGAGATCTCCGCCATTTAAAACTAAAATGGTGGGGGGAACATGCTCCTTGATGGAGCGAGTTTATTTTTTCCACAAGTCGATATGACTGTTTTTGTGATAATTTGTAGCTGAAATCAATATTCTATTTATAGTACAGCCCTTCTCAACAGTTCTTTGCTTCACTATATTTCCTTGTTCACTCACAAAGCTGACACGCCTGTGTGCTCGGCTGTGGATTGAGGTGCAATTAAAAACAATTAAATGTGGGTTGAGCTACAATTAAATGATGTACTTTCACCAGAAATGTCTGATATCCTGCTATTACCTTCTCTACCAGAGTTAAATATCTAATGGTATTATCATAAACAATATGGCATGGCACAACCTTTTCTATTTAAATGAGAATATAAAACATCTACGTATCCATCCATCCATTCCTGCTGATCTGAGGTCAGGTCTAGCAGTCAAATGGGTCAAAATGAGAAATTCAGACATCCCTCTCCCCAGCAACACTTTTCAGCTCCTTTTGGAGGATCCCAAGGCATTTCCAGGCCAGAATGGATGTATAATCCTTCCAAAGATTTTTAGGTCTTACCCAGGGTCTCCCCCAGTTGAATTCGCCTGAGAAACCTAAAAAAAAAAAAGAAGTTATCAAGAGGCTCCTAATGAGATGCTGAAACCAACCTCAGCTGACTCCCTTCAGTGTGCAGGAGCAACAGCTCTACTCTGAGCTGCCCCAAGATGACTGAGCCCAACCACCCCCTAAAGGAAGCTTATTTCTGATGCCTGTATCTGCAAGCTCATTTTTTTTAGTCCAAATCCTGCGTCCATTGTTGAAAGCTTGAACATAGACAAATCATTAAATCCAAAGCCATGCCTCTTGACCCAGTGAGACATCAGCAACCAGAATCCTCCGCTCCATCCATATCTTGCTCTAATGCTCATGGACAAGATCCAAAGATACTTAAACTCTCCATCTGAGACAAAGACCCACCCATGACTCGGAGGAAGCACTCCACCGTTTGTTACAAAGTCATAATCTTGATTAAGGGTCTTTAAATTACCCAACAGCTGTAGTCTCCATATATCTTCCTAACTGCATCAATATCTAAGCAAGAATAAAGGTAGCTTGTACCCAGAAATATAATGCAAATCTTTATTTCCATCAAAGGGAGGCAACATCATTACAAAGCCATAAAAGTAACAGATTTTTACTTGCTTTTTCACTCTCATCCATTTATTTTGACTTTATGTTCATGTAGCTCAGAAACAAGCTTAGTTGGGTTGGTTGTTAGGGTGAAGCAACACAGTCTTCTAGTTAGATTCAAACACTAAAATTACTTGCTGAGGGTAAAGAATCAATACTAATAGGTTGGATTAGTAGAAAAACATGGTTTGGGGTTTAACATTATCAATATGGTGAAACGACATATGTTTTCAAAAAAGTTGCATATTTTTAATCATAAATATAGCACTCGTACATTTATCGTACATTCATGAATACTCTGCAGAACCCAGTTTGACTCCAGGCGAAGGTAAATTTGAGTTTATAGTCCGACTCTAGCAGCAGTCTTATTCTAGGTGTGTTAGTTTTGACTACTTCAAACTGCTTTCATGTACACACTGTCCACACACTCAGCACTTGCAGGAACTGGCTGAGAAAGCTGGGACTTTGAGTAGAGCAAGAATGCTCTTGGAGGAAGAATGTATTGTAAACGTCTGTAGACTTGTACTCTGTTGAACCGGTTTTCCTGCTGCAGCATAATTAATGACATAAAAGACAACTGGAATTATATGGATTCATTTCTCACCAGTTGTTTTATGAAGAATTTCCACAATATCAGTAATAATGTGTCAAAAACTTAACAGATGGGTTTTGGAGCAACGTCACAGATAGGATGCGCACGCAACCAGGGGGCAAGAAAACACAGGAAAAGCATTATTGAACTATGAGAAGATGTGTGTTTACATGCAAAGACTTGACTTTTAATGCAGATCAGGCCATGATATGATGTGAAAGTGTCGAAGAAATACATAATGTTTGAGTCCTGGTGTTTGTTCGGTTGCAAAAGTCAAAACGTTCATGCATGTAAACAGTTGAAAATGGTGAAAATAGGACAATGGGAGTGGCTGTCTTCAGGCCTTCCTGACCCTCTTGCTCCTTGAAATGGAGGGTTTCCCTGTCACGCGCTGTGCGGCGCCCCAGTGGTGTGATAAGAAAATCGGAAAAGAGGTGGGACAGCCTTGCTTCGTAATTGAAATGCGTCCACGTGGGGTTTCTTGTCATTGGAAGGAGGTCCCTTGGGGGGTGTGGGGTGGGTGCTGTGGTGGGAAGGGCTTTGTGGAAATGGGGGGGCGGAGCTTCCTTTTGCGGGGCATGCGGAAGGGGGGAGTGCGGGCAGCCTTGTTAATGGTGCGAAGGAGCGGAGAAGAATATGGGAAAGAATTAATGAAATGACCATGGAAGTACAACTTAAAGAAAACCCTCTTGGATAACTTCTGCAGGTTCTGACTACATGATTTATTTAGTCTTTCACCATGGTCACCATGTCAGATTAAGCCACCGCAGTGGCAGAAATTATTCCTGTGTTGTAGTCAGGAGACTGGTACCGTAATAGTACCAGTATCATCACCGCAACTTGTCATTGATCAGTTCAACAATGAAAGCTGTAAACACTGTAACTGTGTGTGACAGCAGTCCTCTGCTAAGACACGGAAAATAAAAAGAAGAAAACCTGATTGTGGAGCTGTTTACAAGCATCCACGTCGCATAACAACGCATCCCAGAGATTTAATACAAAGTACTGGTCATAAATCAGATGGCGTTTGAGTTGATACCGCTAGCTTGTTAGCGAGTCTGTCTACTGTCTACCAGGATTTCATACACAGTAAAGCACAACGTAACACAAGCAACAAGACCCACTAACAGCAACGCAGGTGAGTCCCTAACAGGTGTAATCGCCTCCTTTCCAAACATGGTGATGATGTCGTCTTTACCTGGTTTAATCCCAAACTAGTGAAAGTTGCTCCTGTATGGAGGTGGTGAAGACACCGGAGCAGAACCTGCTGTAGACAGCAGACTGTTGTGGCCGATTTTAGTTTTAACAAAGAGTCTAAACGAAAGTTTGAGCCGCTTTCTAACTTAAGTTTTTCAGGCAAATCTCAAATGAGGTCCAACACTAATAATAAACATGTTTTAACAAGAAAAATGCTGTTTCCGGGTGATGACTCCCTTGCCAAGTTAGTATAATGGTAATAAAAACACAAAACGGCAATGCTGCGTCAATCTTTTTTTATTCGTCATCAAAATACAGATTTACATAATATAATTTAAAACACAATGACCTCTGTTTGTTTGGTCAGGTTACTTTACATTTTTTATGAATAATACTGTATGAGTGCGTCTACGGACTGCAGTACAAACACAGGCTTTTTGCCCCCTGGTTGCGCGAGCAACTGCCAATGTTTGCAAACAGGAAGCCCATTTATAAAGTTAGTGTTTCTTAACAACATGTCATACCCTACTCACAAAAAGTTAGGGATATTTGGGTTTTTGTATGTCAGATTGAACCTAAAATCCACAACAACCTTTCCAGGTGAACTGAATTAGACCTCCTCTAAACTTTTCAATGCACATGTACACTGTTCAATGGTAAAATATTTATTGCAGATCATGCTGTTCTCCAAAAACTGAAAGTTGAATATCCCTAACTTTTTGTGAGTAGTGTATTTGCCTAACCGTCTAGAAAGCCAAGCAAAAGACTGTTTGGACTCCAATAAATGGTAGGCTATACACCCTTTTCAACACTGACTTGAAAGAGGACCAGAAAAAAATGTAATCATGAGGACTCCTTTCCACTTAAAGTTGTACTTCCATGGTCATTTCATTAATATTTCTGTGTTCTCCATTATTATTGAATGCATTCTGCATCGTTTCTGTTTAAAAAAACGTTCTGGTTGCTTTGTATCCAGCTGTATTTAGCCCCGTTTCCACCAGCGGGTCTGGGTCGGGTCGGGCCGGATCGGTACTCGATTTTTTGCGTCTCCACAGATAAAAACTGGGACGGGTACCCTTATATCCGACCCGACCCGGCCTACTTTTTTGGTACCCTTCGGTAGGGGTACTGATCTAACCGATCCGGACCAAAGAGGAGGAGCTAACACAAAGCAATACATTGATTTGTTGAAAAATCCCACTTCCCGCGTGACCAAGCGTAAAAACAAAGCCAGGGTGACTTCTTTTTTGTTTCTGTCACGTGTGGCGCGGTGTTTTGGTTAAACAGCGCTGCACAGCGATGATGTCACGCGATCACGTAGCAGCGCTGTCCAGCGCCTCCAGAGTGGGTACAGGTTGCTGTGGGGACGCAGCGTGAAATCAACACATCCGTACCAAAACCCACCCGATCCGGCCTGGCCCGACCTGACCCGACCCAGACTCGCGGGTGGAAACGGGGCTTTTGTATACTAGAACAGAGGCTTGTGGTCCAACGGCAGGCTTTTCTGGGTCCTTCTCATGAATCGCCGTCTGATTGGCTGGCTCCCATGAGTGTATGAAGGAAGCTCCGCCCTCCGCTCTTATTTCCTTACAGACAGAAAATAGAGCCGACAAACAAGTTTGTTCCGCCATGCTAACAAACAGTTAGCTAATAAGCTTCTCAACTCCGAAGCTACAGTGGAGGGTTACCTGCCTTCCAATGGACAGATAGAAACCCCACGTGGGATACGCTATTTGCAATGTGACGTAGAAGTGCAAGGCTGTTCCCGATTTGCTCTTTCTTCGTATTGTTTCTCTGATGAGAAAGCACAGCTGACTGGGGGGAACGCAACGCTAGCAAGTCAGCATGTGTAAGTAAACAAGGGGAAACCCTCCGTATTTCAGAAGGAGCAAGTTAAACGGGTTTTCAGTGGAAGGAGGCCTTTAAAGGAAACTGTTTTTGTAGATACCTCACAGCTTAACAATATACAGTGGCAAACGGGGATGTTCAATATTGGCTTTTTTTTTACTGACATCCAATATACTGATATTGTCCAACTGTTAATTTCCAATATCAACCGATACTGATCTATGCAACCACCAAACATGTGGCTAATCATAATGTTTTTGGCAACTTGGTTACTTAATCAACAACTTAAAACCAGACATATTATAAGCAGCTTAAAAAGAAGTCAGCCTATAGCAGCAGTAGCTGCACCATAGTCACATGTCTCTAAAAGGAATGCTGGGATATGAAGTTCTTTCAGAAACGGAGTGAGTTTTCTACAAGCTGAACAAATGGAACAACAAGATCTTGTGAAATTTTGTTAGTAAAAATGTCGATACAGCGCTTTTTAATATCAATACAATATTGCATCAAAAAATATCATTTAATTTCAGTGTATAGATATTTTCTTACACCCCTAGTGATGCATGGCCACGAGTCTTTGTTGTGTCATTAAAAACGTAAAGACTGATAATATACAATAATATCAGCCATCTCTATCAGCAAATATTAAGAAGAAATTAGAATAAATGTACTGTACATCTTTTATCCATGCGACTGCACACTCTTCAGACTCACCAAATGTGACTCTGAAAATATCTTGAAATATATTTTGTGGTTACATTAAAATATGATATAACTTGCATCATGAATTCAAAAATGTTTCAGTATACATTAACTGTGCTCTGTTATCATCAAATAAACATGATTACATCTTGTCATCACACTACAAATATATAGATGAAGTCAAACACTGTATAATCCCAAAGGAATAAAGGAAAAGGAACCAAAGCATGATCACAAAAGTCAAATGTGATACAGATGGGTGGGGGAATAATTACTGTGCAGGTGGCAAACCAAGTTCCCTGTTTCTTTAAAAAATATATATAAGTGGTCTAATATATAAAAAAGAAAAACTGGTAACGATTCAGGATATAACTAATGATAATCTAATTTGATTTGTGATCATATAAAAGTTCATTATAATATTCTAAAACCCTATGTGCAGCATAATTTCAGCAGAGAAGAGAACAAACTTAAAAAGCACTCAGAGGGCACAGCAGTTTAGTTCCCCCATATGGCCCTATCACACAAGAGTCCTTCATAAACTCCTGGATCCATTTTTAATCAGTTCTTCCTTATGCTATTATCAATTTCCCTGAAACGCCAACAATTGCATTATGTCCTTGACAGAAGTAAACAGAACAATTCCAATTAAGCCGTTTTCAGACTTGCATTGCGGAACGTGAGCGGTAAAGTCCATCCGCTCTTTCAACGGACTCGTCTTTTCAAACATGCCGCTTCGTTGCAGACTTATCTGCTTATCCACTTATCGGGTGCTTTCAGACATCAGGAAATGTTGCGGGAAAGTCAGCACAGCCCCACTCTCCCTTCAACTCTGTCCGGAACATTTCCTTGTGCATATAGCCAAAACAACGTGCCGCAACATTTCCGCTCTTATGACATGGGGTCCAGCCGGTACATGTCCGATACATCTCCGGGTTAAAAGAGCGGATCGCATGTCTGAATGCAGGTGTAATAAAGGACAGAGTCCGCAATATTACCGCATTCCAGTGCAAGTCTGAAAGGGGCTTTAGTCAGCTGTTGTTTTGTATGGAGCTGCAGTCATCATGAGGAATAAAAACTCTATTTTTAGTCCTCATAGTGACTTATAAAGACTAAAAAGTGTAACCCCAGGAGAATGTATACTTTTCATCCCCTTAGCATATATCTTTAAAATCTAAGCCTAACCATTAACATTATTTTTAACCCTAACCATGCAATTTTAACTCTAAACCCCAACCATTTATGCATGAGATTAAAGTGGGTAAGGAAGCAGACGAGTGAAAGGACTGTGGAAAAATCTGTGCTGGATAGCTCTAAGTGATTTTTTGCATTAAGTCGGGACAGTCTATGTCATCCTGCAATCGCCCCCCTCTCCTGATAACAAAAATCAAGGGTGTTAAATGTGTACAGAAGTCATGCAGTCTTCTGCAGAGCATCTTTTAGTAACAAGAACATAGGTAGATGTGGCATATATATGTGCTAGCTGTGAGCTCCATACTGACCAGAAAGAATAATTTTAACATCATGATACAGTATATCATCATTGTGAGACAAAGACATATTTACTGTGTTGATTTTATGAAGCAAACCACCAATAGTCATTAAATCTGATATAGAACTTATAAATCTCAGCTTTAAGAACGTTTTGTCAAACTCATGATTGGCAGTCAATGCCTACCACAATTATTTTCAATAAACCTGAGGGATTTTACTGTATGCCATGTACTGCACATATTAAATCTGCACAAAATTTCAACTGTTCATTGTGAGGTAGCTTGCACACAAAGCTAGCACCTGATGATGAAGGCTTTGTTTCAATCAAGCATGACATTTTCTTCCAGTCAAACTCTGCCACACCTTTCTTGAATCAATCCATCAATGTCTCAGTAGATACTTGTAGCTCGAAGCCACTGAATTCAGCACAAGATCATTTTCACATGACTAGGTCAGAAACAATTTTAAGACTTTGGTGCCAGAAAACATTAAATAATAAAAGATGTGACAGACAAAAGGCCAAGGAGGGTGAGGGAGGATGTTCATGAGATGGAGTGATAGATGGATAGATGCTAGGAGGAGGAGTGTGAGGACTTCTTGCTGATTAAAGGTTAAGGGATCACCAAGCACTCATGGAGACAGAGAGATAGGTCATTACCTGGAAAAGGGCAAGTTTATTAACACAGAAAGGTTTCAGAACCCACCTCTTCCAGAGCTGACAGAAGCAAAGAGCTATTGCTGTCTGCTGCCCCCCAGTAAAAGGTGAGTCAGGGGCTAGTGCAGGGGTGAGCCTGGCTGTGAGTGTGTGTTTGAGTTTGAATGCGCATAAGATAATTGCTTTTGACTTTAGAGACACATTTAAGTTCAAACAAGCATGGCACCTCACAGACATCAAAAGAGGAAAAGAAAGTTCATTGAATGGCTTTGATTTAAAACCCCCCAAAACAAGAGTTCTTTTCATAGATATACCTCAACAGGTGTACAACCTTCTCATTATTCAGAGAAGGAATTATTTACTTTATCCATAAAGTGTCAATCACCAGTCATCTCAATTTGTTGATATATTTTGTTGCAGCACTGTAGCTGCCGAGTCAATTACAGAGCTACATGTTGGATTACCAAAAACAAGCAATAAAGAGAGGAAGTGCAGGAAAGACCAATTTATCAGTGAATGGCAGACTGAGCGGACAAAGCCCAGGGCTTATTCAAGAGTTTTCAAAGTAGTAGTTCTGGCCAAAACAGACAAGAATAAAACTACAGATAGGGTTTTATCTCATAGTAAATTCAACTTCTTAACCTGGACATATGTTTCTTATGATCTATGGTGTGGACCACCATCTGTAAATTAGTACTGTTCTGAATTATGTACTATTTACTCTTGGCAATTTCTTTTTTTTTTTTTTAAACTTGTTTTTGTTTTGTTTTTGCCTTAAATATGTTTAAAAGCGTGAAAGCATTCAAGTTAGTAATTATAACGGTATTAATTGGCTAAATTTAATTGTTTTATACACTATATTGGTGTTAAATTTGTGTAAAATTGATAAAAACGGAATTCTCAAAAATTAAAAACGTGAAAACACCGAAAATGGGAAATATTAAAAAGGAATTTTAGAAAAAATAAAATGGATTTCATAGGGCTCTAGGATAGTCACGGGTGTAGAGATTTCTGAAGTCAGAGAATTACTTTTCATAAAGAACATGCTTTGTATTTTTAAGTATAGTAGCATATCTGGGGAGTTCTTAGGAAAGACATTTACTTTCCATGGAGAGCGTGCATTGAATCTCGACAACAGGTAGAAACTGAAGGGATCACACATAGACTTGGCTCATGGTGCAGTCAGAACAAAACATAGCACGCCACAAAGCAGGATGGGAAACATGCAAATACCCTGCCCCCAGCGGGCCAATCACAGCAACCGCTACAATTATAATAATACAAACTAGTTTTTAGATTTAGACATTTAACTTCAAAGCCTAAGCCTTAGCCACAGACTAAGAAGTGCAAGGAGGACTGCAGGAAAAAGTTGGAGAGCCAGCTCCTGCAGAACAACGTGTGGGATGTGTGGTCAGGAATGAAGAAGATCACTGGATTTTAGTTAAAGGGGGATCAGACTGATGGAGGTCTGGACAGAGCTAACGAACTGAACATATTCTTCAATAGGTTCAGTTTCCCCCTGCCACCAACCCAACACACCACACACCCTCCATGAGCCCACAGCTTTCCTGTCCCACCCCCACTCTGTCACCCTGCAGCTCAGTCATGGACCTGAACACAGCCTCATCTCCATCCACATCAGGACATCCTGAGACCTCCTTTGTCTCCACCTCTAGCCTGACTGTCTCCTGCAACCAGGTCAAGAAACAACTAAAGAAACTGAACCGGAACAAGGCTGCAGGTCCAGATGGTGTCAGTCCCCGAGTTCTTAAAACCTGCTCAGAACAAGTATGTATGATTCTCCAGCACCTTTTCAACACCAGCCTGAGACAGAACAGAGTTCCTGTGCTGTGGAAAACATCCCGTCTTGTTCCAGTGCCTATAAAACCTCAACCAGCTGAACCAAATGACTACAGACCAGTTGCCCTGACATCTCACATCATGAAAGTCCTGGAAAGACTCTTAGTGGCTCAACTTAATAAGCAAGTCAACACCTTCCAGGACCCATTAAAGTTCGCATATCGTAATGGGCTTGGGGTTGAAGACGCCATCATCTTCCTGCTTCAGAGAGCCCACTCTCATCTGCACTAGTCAGGCAGCACTTTGAGGGTCATGTTCTTTGATTTTTCAAGTCCCTTTAATACTATTCAGCCTGCTGTCTTATGTGTGAAGCTCCATAACTTCCAGGTGGATCCCTCCACAAACACCTGGATTTACGACTACCTAACAAACAGACCACAGTTTGTGAGACTGAAAGGTTGTGTGTCTGAGATGGTGATCAGCAGCACTGGAGCACCACAAGGAAACTGTAGTCTTACCATTCCTCTTCACACTGTACACCTCAGACTTCCAGTACAACTCTGAGTCCTGTCATCTGCAGAAATACTCTGATGACTCTGCAGTTGTGGGGTGTATCAGTGATGGACAAGAAGCCGAGTACAGGGAACTGGTCAATCAGTTTGTGAAATGGTGCGGTAACAATCACCTCATCTTAAATACCAGCAAGACTAAAGAGATGATTGTTGACTTCAGGAGGAGCAAGAATAAGCAGCATAGTACATACCTGTCTACATCCTGGAAGAGGAGATAGAGGGGGTGGAGAACTACAAATACCTTGGAGTTCAGCTGGAAAACAGACTTGACTGGAAATGCAACACTGACTACACATACAAGAAAGGTCAGAGCAGACTCTGCTTGAAAGCTGAGATCATTCAACGTCTGCACCAAGATGTTGCAGATCTTCTATGTCTGTTGTGGAAAGTGCAATCAGCTTTGCAGCCATCTGCTTGGACAGCAGCATCAGAACCAGAGACCTGAAGAAACTAAACAAGCTGATCAAGAAAGCTGGTTCTGTGCTGGGGATAACTCTGGAGCCGCTGGAGCTGATTGTTCAGAAAAGAATGCTGTACAAGCTGATGAAGATGATGGAGTATTCTTCCCATCCTCTCCACAACACAGTAAAAAAATCACCAGTGTGTTCAGTGGGAGGCTGCATCAGGTTAGATGTAGGACGGATATAGAAATTTATTCCTGCCAGCAGCCATCACCCTACACACTAAAAACTGCTGGGTTATTTTGCTAACCCAATTGCTGGGTTAGGGACTTTTTGTGTTAGGTTGGGTATGTTTGACCAAAGGTTGGGTCAAACACTTTGACCCAGCGTGTTGGGTTGGAAAATTTGAAAAGAGCCTTGTCGTCCCTCTCTTCAGTCCGCCATCTTTAACAAGACAATGACCTGATCAGACGACACTGAACCGCTTGAAATATGGCACGGTAAGAAAGTCTTTTATCTGTATGAAGATGTGGAGCTGAGAATGAATTAACGTGAGCTAATTTTAGACATTTATCTCAACACACTAATATCTTTTTAACTGTTAGCTTTAGCTAGCAATCACAACTGCTTATGGGTACCAAGACACCATGCTAGCTTCTAATCATTGGCATTCGACTTCTCATTTTTTAAATTAAATGGTTACTTTAAAGCTAAGCAAGACTCTTTCTACAATTGAAGGGAAATTTTATTTCGTTAATTTCTCCCTCATTTCTATTTACAATTGTTTAAATGCTCTCCTAAATTCAGGTCATGTTCGAGTAGTTTTTACTGCTTCCAGCCCGCCAGAAGATGGCAGGAGCAGCCCAGTCAGTGAACAGAGGAAGCTAATACTGTCAGACTGGAGGGTAAACGGTGGCTTCAGGCTGGGTAGGTCCGGGACCTCAGTACGATTGGGCGGGGATTTCTGAAAAATGTCGGACCTTTCGTCGCTTCGGTTCGCGGTTGAACTGCACTAACTGAAGCGGACCAAACCGCATGGTTAAAGCATTGTAGTTAAACAACTCCCCGGTAGGGGGCGACGCTCCGTAATACAACCGCTGATGAAGGTGAAAAAGCAGGAAGAAGAAAACCGGACTTCGTGATTTAAGCGGAAATCTTTCTGCTTCTAATTATTTGCCCACTCCATCTTTGTCTACACATGTTCCAGTTGTTTTTCGTTGTTGTTTTGACCTCAGCTTCTTAAAAAACGCGCTGTTTGCTCGATTTTTCCGCCGAACCAAACGACAATCTACCCAGCTTCCTCCTACTTCTTCTTCTGCTGCTTTATTGTGGCCGAGTCGTCACTTCCATTAGGTGCGCTGGATAGTCTGTTTGCAAGTGAACTGAGACCCCCGGTTTTCAGGCGGACCAGAGTCCGGTTCTTATGTGCGCAGCAGAGTATGGTTGGTGTTCAGACTGCAGCAAACGAAGCGGACTATCCGTGGAGTCTGACCACGGTCCGGTTAAAACGTAGTATCTGTGGAAGAGGACCACGGTCCGGTTAAACGGACCAAACAGGCAGAGTGTGGACGCAGCCGAAATACTGTTCACTAAATAGACTGTTCGCTGAGCCATTACCGGTGACATAGGTACACAGATGCCCATAAATACTTGTTAGTTTGTTTTCATGGTTTGTTTTCATTTTCAGTTACATTTACACTGGTATGTGTGGAAATAGAGGGAGGTTAAGCTAGCTTCGGTTGCTAATACTAGCATGTCGCTATGTTAGCTTCATAGTTTTACTCTGGTTAACGTGACGTAACAATAGTTTACATGATGTTTTTCATGTGATATATAAAAGTTACTGAGTGTAGTAGACGTCAACAGGCTTTTTTCCCGTTTGTCTTGACTACTGGCACTATGGTCCTTGCTAAAAGGGAGTACTCTGTCAGGCTAAGGAGCAGAAACAGACTATAGGCACCTAAACACTCATTGTACTGTTCTGTTTTATGTACAGCTTCAAAAGCTTCATCGGTCACTGTGGAAAAGCACCTTTCCCAAGTTTAACTACAGCCAAGGACGTCCCAGGGTAAGAAACAGATACAGCAATGGTCTGAGACTGAACTGAACTCATCCGAGTTAACTGTGACATGATGTGATCATGTGTGTTGCCCCGGATGTTGTCTGACCAGGCAGAGACTCAGATGAAAGTGAGATGGCCAGTATGCTGTGAAAGGTCCAAAGCGTTTCCACTGGAGAAGAGGTCACTGAAAGGGACGGTGAGTGAAACAACCTCATGAAATGTTTTAACCTCTAAAGATAAAACAAGCTGAAATATTTGCCACAGATCCACTTAAGCGTCCTGCTGGTCTTCCATCTGTCTGATATACTGTTGTAAAAATCCTAAAGTACTAAATTGTTTACACCAGTGCATTTGGTCTAACATTTTACTTTATGCTTCATGTGCATTTGTAGGAAGTTTGACAAATATTTAACTTTTCACAGCTCTACAGTGGCTGTTGGTGCTCCTCCTAGCTGCATCCTACAGAGTCAGAAAGACAACTGATGCTCCAGGTGACGTCCAGCTTGTGAGTAGAAATATACCGTAAATCCTCTAAAAGTGACTGTGTGGTTTTTATTAGTTTCCGGGCACTGAGGACCGGGCTTTTATTGGAAGGGAGGGCTTTTATTATTAGAGAGGCTTGTATTTCTATTTTTCAAATGGATCACAATGAATAAATCAACATTTTGTCAGTTTGAACTAGATCTGTAACAGTACAAGTAGCTGTGTCGAACCAATCGGTAATAATGATATAATAATGGATTCGATTTATATCCCGCTTTTCAAGGCACTCAAAGCGCTCACAGTAGGTCCATTATTCATTCACTCCTCATTCATACTTGGTGATGGTAAGCTTTGTATGTAGGCAAAGCTGCCCTGAGGCAGACTGATGGAAGCGTGGCAGCCATTTCGCGCCTACGGCCCCTCCGACCACCACCGGAACATTCACACGCATTCATACACCAGCAGTGCCCCCACTGGTACACTACTCTCGGTGTGGCACGACCCTGTACCGACCTGTTGGGCGCAGGATTTGTTTATTTAGCTCTTAAGTGTTTTTTGCGTGCCAACAGGCATAATTGACTGACAGACCAGTTAAAGTTCACCTCCCCTTGGTGCAGCGTGCTTACCATCCTGTTTCCAACAACATGGCATGTAAGCTAGTTGAGCTAGAGGAAGCGCCATCACTGTCTAGAAGCGCCTTGGTTTTGATGAAGAGGGTGGAGGAAGAAAGAAGTTGACAAAACAAAAGCAGCATGCCGACTCAGTCGGGATTGTACACTTCCAACATGTTAACACATGTAAAGCGACACCACACAAGTTAGAATGTCACTGGTACGACTAGTAAACAGACTAATTTAGCGCAAACAAGTGTAAAAACAGTAGTATGCCTGAATAAAAAAAATAGCATATATAAGAAACAATCTGACCAATAAAGTAACCTGCTGTGATGTTTAGTTTTTGTGATGAGGATAAGTGAAATGAAAGTGGAGCTGTTTCTGTTAAATGCTGCTCTTAAAACTCAGATGATGTCACTTTCAGAAGTGAAGGCATATTTTATTTTTAATTTTTCATTAAAAAGTGTAAAAAACAAACAGCAGGATTTTATTTTAAAGTATTTAATTTATTTATGGTTATTTTTTTCATTCAAATAAGATGGCAAAAAACAAATAAAACAAATAGACTTGATGTTAAATTTTAGTGAACTTGTAAATAAAACATTTGTATTTTTTTCTACTACTGTGCCAAGAAAAAAAAAACAATATGTGACTTGTGTACTGAGGTACATACCGAGCCGTGATTTTTGTGTACCGTTAAAACCCCTAGTTTGAAACCAGTGAAATGTACTGGGCTCATTTCTTGAAAATTGCTGCATAAAAAACTTAAAACAGTGCAGTACAGTACAATCACCTCTTTTGTGTTTCTCTCGCATGTCATGAATCCAATCGATAAGCGCTGTCTCCAAGTCCTGGCTGACTTTTTCCCTCCACTCGGCTTTTCTCAATTCTGGAGTCCGGACAGGTTGTTCTGTTGCTTTTTCCAATACCTGATTTGTCTTGGGTCACAACATCGAAGTGTTTTGCAGCTTTCGCTCCAGAATGTTTGAGTGCATACTGCAGGACGGGTTCTTTCATTTCACACTAAACTTTCTTCTCTGTTTATCGGTGCCGGTAGTCACCATGTTGCTGCTGTGTTTTGGTTTAGATTCCTCACTCTGCAGGAAGAGGGTGTACAGTGTTCCTGCCTTCGTGTCAGCTAGCTAGGGGTGGGCATAGCAAACAGCAGCTCATTGTTGCCAACTTAGAGACTTTGTCGCTATATTTAGCGACTTTTCAGACCTCTCTAGTGACTTATTTTCAAAAAAGTGACTAGTGACTTTTTCTGGTGTTCATGGAGACACATCAAGTTTACACTGTTCATCGGATGCTGCCTGCCGTCGGCTCCTCCCTCCCCTGTTTCCTGGTGCTCTCACTTTTTACGCTGTCCCTTTGCAGACAGCAGCCCTTCCGAGTTGCTGTAAGATGACCACGCCCCCTCATCCAGATTATTTCCCATGATGTCTTGTGGCACAACTGGGTCTTCTTTGCACCATGACTCAAATGTGCATGTCACCCCTTCAGTGCCCTTGTAAATGAGCAATGAAGCATGCCAAACAATATAAATATATATATATATATATATATATATATACAGTATATGAAGTGTTTTTAAATGGTACCGCGCGACGATCATCTGGCGCGGTGATGTCATTTAGCGGTCTCCAGTGACATGTGGGCCAGCCAGTAGTGACTTCTCCCCCTGAAGAGAAGACGACGGAGCAATTGCCTCTCATTGGAAAAAGGAGGCTTGTACTGGAGGGACGGAAACCATTTAAGCCCCGTTTCCACCCGCGGGTCTGGGTCGGGTCAGGTCGGGCCAGGCTGGATCGGGTGGGTTTTGGTACGGATGTGTTGATTTCACGCTGCGTCCCCACAGCAACCTGTACCCACTCTGGAGGCGCTGGACAGCGCTGCTATGTGATCGCGTGACATCATCGCTGTGCAACGTCGTTTAACCAAAACAGCGCGCCACACATGAGAGAAACAAAAAAGGAGTCACCCCAGCTTTGTTTTTACGCTTGGTCACGCGGGAAGTGAGATTTTTCAACAAATCAATGTACTGCTTTGTATTAGCTCCGCCTCTTTGGTCCGGATCGGTTAGATCAGTACCCCTACCGAAGGGTGCCAAAAAAGTAGGTCGGGTCGGATATAAGGGTACCCGTCCCAGTTTTTATCTGTGGAGACGCAAAAAAACGTGGACCGGCCCGACCCGACCCGACCCAGACCCGCTGGTGGAAACGGGGCTTTACTTGTCTCAATGCTATCCCCAGAAATTAACGGAGGGACAGCTTGTAATAGAATAGAGGATGTACTGTAAACATGGGACACCAGTGATTGTTGGTTTCAAGATTTTTTATGCCCTCTTTGTTTTCATGCTTTGCAGATTGGAGCAGACATGGTGAAATGCCTCATCCAAGGATGTTCTTATTGTGGCGGAGGAGTGTCAAGCTGCCCAAGTATAACTGGTAACAAATAGGACAGCCATTGAACACCCATCTCATTCAAGTGCAGTTGAGGGGTGTTGTGAAACATATTTTTACGCTATATCAGCTTGAAAGTACCATCTATTAAATAATTAATTTGAATTATCTTTTTGTTTTTCATTTTGTTACATTGTATTTTGCCTTGTCAATAAAAGCCTGACTGAAACATTATATGTGTTAATTATTATGACATAATTTCAGATTTAGAGTAGAATGTCATTTTAACCCAATTGTAAGTAGTTTAATAACCCAGATTTTGGGTTTATTTTTTTAATCCACTTTTGGGTAGCTTTAACTATAAAGTTGGGTCATTTTAACCCAATTGTAAGTAGTTTAATAACCCAAATTTTGGGTTAATTTTTTAATCCACTTTTGGGTAGCTTTAACTATAAAGTTGGGTCATTTTAACCCATTTTTTGGGTAGAAAATATAACCCAATATGCTGGGTCAAACCCATAACCCAACCTCGCTGGGTTAATATAACCCAGTGCTGGATCGGTCCATATTTGACCCAGCAGCTGGGTTGCAGAACAACCCAAATTGGGTTATTTTTAACCCAGCAGTTTTTAGTGTGTAAAGAACAAGACTGACTGACTTATTGTTGTTATATTATTATTTCATATAAATGTTGTATTGTTAAAACAAAAAAAAAAAAAAAAAAAAGAAAAGTGAGCTTTTTGCAATGTTGAATTTCCCTTCTGGGGTAAAAAAAGTATTTTTCATTTTATTTTCATTTCATAACATCATTTGTTAATTAATAAATAGCCAACGCTATCTGTTAATTTTAACACCAGTTAATGTTATGGAAGGGCCTAGATGTTATGGAAAATAGTCATTTAAGTACCCCCTCTTAACTTCCTCAGACATATGTGTAAATATGAGATCTGTTCAGCAGGCGTTGTAGGCTAATGTTAATTGCATTGACATGGTTATCTCCCATTTTCTCATCTTGTAATAGTCAATCAAAATACTATTCATTTTCCATAGTTATAAGCCTAGCTGTTAACTGTGTTAAAGCTCATATTGTCTAAAGTGTGTTTATCATGTTAAACTCTGCATCAGTGTTAAAGTGCACATCATTAATGTTACAGCATAACTTAGCGTTCCCACATGCAATAGTATATGATACTGCAGTTAACTGATTCTTTGCATTCTGCTAATTAGCATTTCACTGTGATGACAATAAAAAGAATTGAAATTATTATGAATATATGAGCTACTAATATAGTTTGGTAATTAGAAAAGTAAGTAAGTAAAATTTATTTATAAAGCGCTTTTCACAGATAAAAATCACAAAGTGCTGTACATAAAGAATAATTGGTACAATGAAATAACATAACATATTAAAAGAACATATAACAGGAACATAGGATAATAGAATAAAACCCAGACAATCACCATCAAATCAACCAAAAGCCTTCCTAAATAAAAACGTCTTCAGCAGTTTTTTAAAAGTTTCCACAGAGTCAACCAGACGCAGGGACAGGGGGAGGTCATTCCAGAGTCTGGGGGCTACAGTCTTAAAAGCCAGGTCCCCCGGGGTTTTAAAGCGGGGTCTTTGGGACCTTCAAGAGATTCTGGCCTGAGGAACGGAGGGTGCGCCCTGAGGTATAGGGACACAGCAGATCAGTAATGTACCGGGGGGCCTGGCCATGCAGTGCCTGGAAAGTCAATGTTAAAATTTTAAAATCAATTCGGAATTTAACCGGGAGCCAATGAAGATTTAACAGAATAGGGGTGATGTGGACTGTTCTGGATGAACCTGATAAAAGTCTAGCAGCAGAATTTTGAACTAACTGGAGTCTTTTGAGTGTTGTCTTATTAAAACAAGTAAAAACAGAATTACAATAATCGATACGCGATGAAATAAAAGCATGAATGATCATTTCAAGGTCTGCCCTTGACAACATTTTCCTGACCTTTGAGATATTTCTAAGATGATAAAAGCAGCTTTTAGTAAGCTGTCGGGAGTGACCCTCTAAAGTCATAGCCTGGTCAAACACCACACCAAGGTTCCTAAGGCTCGCTTGGACAGACGAGCCCAGAACACCAAGGCGGTTTCTGATCAGGGGGATCTTTTTGTCCGGGGCGATGATCAGTGTTTCTGTTTTACTTGAATTTATCTGAAGATAATTTGAGGACAACCAGTTTATGATGGAGGACACGCATTCCAGGAGCTCGGATAAAAGGTGAAATTCTGAATCATTAAAAGAACAATACAACTGAATGTCATCTGCATAAAAGTGATAAGACATGTTTTTTAAAACCACGAATCAGCTGACCAAGAGGCTTCACGTACAGCAAAAACAAAAAGGGGCCCAAGAACAGAACCCTGCGCAACTCCGCAGGACAAGATCGGACACACTGGACATGACATTATTAAAGGCGACATTGAAGGTTCTACCTTTTATATAGGAGGAGAACCACTGGAGGACAGACCCAGAAAACCCCACCCCTGATTCTAATCTATTTAGCAAAATACTGTGATCTACAGTATCAAAGGCAGACGACAAATCCAGCAGAACCAAAACCGTATAGCACAAAAATTGCATTGTATATTATACACTTTATTCTACATTATGCATCTATCTCGTTTTTTCCTTTTTACATTATTTTAATTTATTTTTGTCTTGAAATCATGTGTTTATTATCAGACTGGTGTCACATATTCCTCTTCTGTCTTCAGATGTGCTGCTGAGGTTTCTCAGTCCCACCATTGTGAATTCTCCTGTCATCTCCACCTCAGAACTACAACCCAGCAAGCA
Source organism: Atherinomorus stipes (assembly GCA_023101725.1). Taxonomy (NCBI): domain Eukaryota; kingdom Metazoa; phylum Chordata; class Actinopteri; order Atheriniformes; family Atherinidae; genus Atherinomorus; species Atherinomorus stipes. The sequence goes on from JALJCO010004425.1 coordinate 1,039,496, forward strand.
GCAGCATTAAGCGAGTTCATTTTTTCGTATTTGTTTCTTGAATTATTTTTTAAGTATTTTGAATGTGTACATTGCTTTATCTAAATAAAAGAATGTCCAAGAAAACGCTAATAAGTTTTGTGAGTGTATGTATACTAGCAGTGCAAGTACTGTACTGCGATGCAAGAGGGCGCCACATAAAATCTTGTTATGGCACCAGATTGGTTAAGGCTGGGCCTGCCTTCAGTACATCTGATCTGTAAGACATCCAATTTAGGCTTGAGCTGTGTGGGTGAAGCTACTAATTGGTCGGGGCGTTTCTGCTGGGTGGTGCCTTCCTGGATGAATTTGCATAAGAAAGACAAGTTTATAATGTGTGACAGACCCGCGGGAAACCGAACATATTCAATGTTCAATTTTGTTAGGGTACCAAAAAATTTTTGTGTGAACGGTAGAATGGGTGTTAAAATTAATTAAAGTCTTAAGATTTAAATAACTTGCAAAATGTCCAATTTCTTTATCCGAATAATCTTCAGAAGAAATTGCTAAATTACTAGATTACAAAAATGATAGATCACTGCAGCCCTAGTTGTCATCAATAACATGCGCAGTAGGCCAGTATGATTAAAATCTCTACCATTGGCCAAATTTATATTGTTTCTACCGTATACCAGTTATACCGCCCACCCCTACTTTGACACACCACCGACATTAGCATTTCTGCCCCATGGCAGTGTATACCACCACACCATAAACCATAAACCATGATTCAGAGCCCAAGGGGTTGACCTGCATTCGGACAACCTAGAATAAGAAAATTTAAGATGTCTTAGACCTCAATGACTAGCAGTATTAGATTTTTTTGTCTTATTTTCTTATTTTCTCTGACACTACAAAGAGCTACACCGGATGGTGTTGTTGTCTTGAAGCTAGAAGAAACATCTAAAGAGAAAAACTCCACTATGATTATGATTGTGATTATAATGTCTTCGAAAGGGGAAAAAAAAAAAAAAAAAAAAAAAAAAAACTCCCTGGGTATTTCATAACCTCCCAGGGAAATGTATTCAGGATCCCTTTATGTCTCATTCAAGTTTCTTAGAAAATACAGGTAAGAAGTCTGTGCAAAGCTGAACAACTGTTGTAAAATACAACATCAACGCAGCATTACTAAACTTTGGCAGGTTTCTGTACTTTGCTGATCGCAAACAAAAGCTAATCCAACATCTGTCTTGCATCCTTTCTCTTCTCTGAGCTCTATCCATGCAGTAAAAGTCAGTCCAAATGTTGACTCCTGTCTTTTGCTTACTCTGTTACTCTCTCTTTCTTTTGCTCGCGTCCTCCAATAAAGCTCTCTTGCATTTCTTTGCGGCATCAGCCTTTGAGCATGTTCAAGACAACCACTATTTTGATATCCAGTTGCTGCCCTGTGATAAGATGCCATAAAGCAAAACACAGCTGTCATGTGATGGCCTGGGCTGGGGAAAAAAAAATGTATAAAGCAAGGTTCCCCAGCCTCGGGATGCTGCAGGGCAACAACGGCTCCAGGAGTGTGCAAAATAAATGTCAGTAATTTCCTGAAAACCAACTGAGTCCTATATCATGAAAAATCTGGAAAAAACTTCTTGAAGATCACAATCTTGCATGCATAATTCAAAACATTCTCCTTAGAGAAAAACATGACACTCAGTGTGTAATAGTAAGAAAGCTGACGGCCAACAGCAGAAGCTGAAGTTGCTGAGGAGCTAAAATGCAAAACAACACTGAATTAAATTCAGGTGAATAATTAGGCAAAGCCAAATACAGGTTTCCACTATAAATAGAAACAAAAAAGTAGCAGTCAATATAAGATTCTATTGTGTGTTGTTCTTTAGTGCTTAGTTTCAAAAGAACTGGGAGATTCAAGAGGAGTTCAAAGGATGACAAAGAAGCAGATGGGCACAAAGAGGAGCAGAGAGGGACAGGGGTGATAAGGTGAGTTATTCTCTTTGAGTTCAGAGAGAGAGAAAGCATGAGCTCGGATAAAACAAGGAAGCATCACAAACAACAAAAAGGGAGAGCCAGCAGGATGCAGTAAACCACATGATCCCAACAGAGAAAGCTGTGAAAAAGAATATAAAATAAGATGCAATCCTCTTGGGTTTACATCTGCATATTTGGACTTGAGGCAGTAAGGGACAGACAGGCCCCACATTTTGACATTTATACTAGTGACAGATTTTTTTTTTTTTTCCCCTCAGGCTGGGGGCAGCTTCGAAACGTTACACCATGACCTTAAAAACCCCACATTAGAGCAAGTCAAAATATGCATGTAGGATTGAGTGGAGCAGAAACTGAAGTGCGGATGCTACTGAGTGAAAATGTCATAAAGTATCACGCACACAGCCTGATGCTGAAATTCACACACAATCTTCTGGAAAGAAGTCACATTGCTAACAAAACATGTGTCAAAAAGTGTCAAAAATGACCCAAACTACAAAACTCTTTGTGAAAAGACGAGTGCTACATTATTAACTAATAGGGCTGTAACGATACCCGTATTGAACTTGAAATTGAAATCACGACACTGACAGCCGCGATTCTGTCTCACGGTGGGAGAAGGCAGGATCACGACACCCACCAAGCCCAGTTCAGACGCTCTAAAACTCCTCAGATCGCAGAAAACTATTTGACTTTTTTTCCCATCAGGCTACAGACTATTGTAGCATTCAGTTGCTAACCAGACAACACGTCTGTCTTAAAGGCCCTATACCTGATTTTATTTTAATCTCTCTGAGTAGAATGCTTTCTACGCGGTATATGTGGTAAAAGAGGTAATTTCATGGAATTAAATCACTCATTGATTGCGTATACGCATGAATCCAGGGGCCTCATGTACAAAGAGTTCGTACGCACAAAAACGTGGCGTACAATCATTTTCACGGTAAAGTTGAAATGTATCAAGAATGAAATGACGTCAACTTCATGGCTGGCGTACGAACGTTTCTACAGCTGTGGAGACTTTGGTGACACTTAGAGGCGACGCTGGAAACTGTTCTAAGAAATAAATGTGAAAACGACCAGTCCCCGGACTGAGTGATGTGGTCACACACATAAACAGCCCTCATAAACAATTAACACCTGCGTCTGCAAATAAGAGTGGATATAAAAGCGCAAATTGGTGCAAAAAAATAGGCTCCTGTCCAGCACCGCTGCTTTAGCTGGAAGAAGACATTCGAAATGGTGCGATGTGCAGAGAGCGTGTATTCAGAGACCGAGAAGATTTACTGATTTAATGATAACTGGCTGGTCAGCTGCTTTAGGTTCCCAGAGAGAATCTCTGTGCGCAGAGCTGAAGCCAGACTAGGGGTGCAACGCACCCAGCTGCACCTCCATGCGCTCCAGCGAATAAATTCATTTATATGCCGATTTATTTATCAATGTACTTAATTTGTGAGGACATCTATAGGATGATCTGGGTAATCACTTAACAGTATTTCCAGTGACATCGGGCTGTGAGGAGGTGACTGTATAAACACACGTTTCACAAATATATATTTATTTACCTTGAGAAAAACCGGAGTCAACCACGTGAACTCCAACCACCTCTGAAAGAAGAAAAAGCAGTCACAAGCAGCCGTCCTCTGAGTCACATCCAACTTGATGTCAGACCACTTCTTATTTCGGCTCGTGTGCGCAACTCCAACCCCACATCTTTGACCGCTTCACACACTCTCCCATTCACTTTTCTGTTGGGGTGTGATGCCGGACAACAGCGTGCTAAAGTGCACATTTTTGCACATTTATACTTAAACAAGCTGCCTCAAGTTTGTTCTCCCTGAATTTTTTTTTTATTTTCATTCACTGTCGTGCTCATATTATGTCTTTCTGATGGTGCAGAGAGGAGAATCCCCGGTGAAGATCTCATTTAAATGTCATTTGCTAATTTATGTTGGGGGTGTGGACTGGGAGGCATCAGGTACTCCAACATGTGCGCTCAATTCCACGTTGATTGGGATGTACAAAGGAAAAGTACTTGGATCCATGCATGCGCACAGATTCATACATCTGAAAACTTTTGTGCGTAAGACGTTTTCAGGATTTGCTCGTAAAGTACGCCAGGTTTCAGTAGAAAATCCACACAACTCTTTGTACATGAGGCCCCAGGCCTTTTTAGTATAGGTTTCTAACGCTGTTGTGACGCTCTTCTCATGCCAATGCGGTTCGTTCTACAGAAGTTCCGGTTTCCTATCAGCCACTAACAGTGTTTCCTAATGAGGAGCGCCCTCCGCATAGCGCGTGCACGGCAGCACTTGTAAACAGAACCACATGGTGTCTAGAGAAGGGAAAGTCGCGATACCCCAGCAAAACAACCTGAAAGCATCAAAACTGAGGAGGAGAGAGAGTTGAAGTGCTGGAGAGACCAAAGAAAGAATGAAGTTTGTGTCCTCGGTGGATTGTACTAAAGGCAGAGAGCAGCTGGACGGTGTCGGACTGAATGTGGACTGGAAACATGCTGTTATCCAACTGGACAGGTATTTTTTCAATGACTTTCTTCTTAGTAACATTTTATATGTCCTCGGGTGCTGGCGCTGCCTCTGCTGGTCTACCGTATATAATATATAGTGATATTTATACCGTAACGCAACAAAGCTTTACATCACTTCCACTCGCAGTGGCCGGTTAAAACTTTATTAGGTTTTCATGTTGTAATGTCGCCTATAACATCATAACGCATCATAACTGTGCATCTGTTTACATAACTGTAGTTACAGTAAGCTACCGGTTATGACAGAAAATGTCATTTCGCTGATCCGCAGCCATTTACTGCAACCAGAACAGTAAATTCACTGGAAGATGCAAGTTTTCTCTGGAGAGTTTCTTTGTGCACGAGTATGATATTGTGCACGTTATTTCATGCATGTCGAGTGGGAGGAGAGAAAAAGGAGAGCAGGAGCATTTCTCACTGGGAGAAACAGTTAGGGGCGGGGCTTACAGTTCAAACTACACTGTTCACCTCGCTCATGGTTCGCAAATGTGAAAAATCAGGTATAGCGCCTTTAAACATTTGTTTTTAACAGCATTCCATACCATACTGCTGGGCTTGACGAGGGAGAAATGAAAGTTAGTGGAACAGAAAGAAAGGACTGAGAATGTGGAAGAGAGAGAGAGAGAGGAGAGAAAACACGAATCCACTTACACTCATTCTGACCAAGAATGGTGGAAACAGCAGAAGGAAGTCTTTTTGTAAATAACGTCCTCACTGTGGAGTAGGGCCGGACAATTAATCGAATTTTAATCTTAATTTCAATTTTGCCTTCTCACGATCATAAAAACAATGTAATCAAAGAAAAACAATTAATGTTGCGTGCAGCGCCATGTGTTTGTAAATGCTATATGCTATTTTTCGTTCATCACTGAAGCCAGAAGAATCCTGAAGTTAACAGATTGGTGGAGTTACAGGAAGCAAACTGCAGGGAGTATAGAAGAGAAATGCATTCAGACTGGGTATTCATTTTTATTGCTATTATTTTAATATATTATTTTATTCCTTTACTTGTTTCTAATTCATTTCTGGTTGGTTTTATTTGTTTTTGTTAAGTTATATTTGAGGTTGAGTTTTGGTGGTTCAATAAACACTTTTTTTTTTTAAATCAATGAATAATCGTGTATATTAATCATGATTTCAATATCTATCAAAATAATTGTGATCTTTATTTTTTTCCATAATCATCCAGCCCTACGGTGTAGGAGTTTATTTGGTTTAAAGGAAGCAGTTTATGTGCTGTTGATCTGTATTGTGAGATAGATATAGCTCAGTGGTACTACATTTTAATGGCACAATAAAATGGTCTTGAAGGCCATTTAGGAAAAACCTTTGTGAACCTTGCAGGTAAGCAATTGTACAATAAAGTCTTCAAAGTAGGTCAAAGCATATGAGCACTCACGGATGGCATTTTGAATGAAGTGTAGCACAGACTCTTTCTGTTTGCACCGCTCAATGCTCTCTATCCTGTTCATTAATATATTCCCTGCAAACTGCAAATCTATCAATTTTGAATGTGTATTAATTAAGCGGGTAACAATAAAAGTGGATGTACTGATTTTAGTTTCATGACGTGCTGACACTGCCAATGAGGATAAAAGAAATGATGATGACAAGCGTGGTAGGCCGTGCGGTAAACTGATGGCATGACAATGTAAGACAAATATCCTTCAACAAAAATGTAATTTTAGCTACATCCCGGCTAAATAATGTGACTGTAAATTAAAACCAATCCTCTTATGTAAATAAAGGGCTGTTTACAAGACATATGCAGATCCTTTGCTTCCATGTTTCTTCATCCAGCCTCTGATCCGATTCAGTCAGTTAATTTAGCAGCCAATAGTGCAATTTAAAAGCCTTTACCTCACAGTAATTCAGATTTCTGTGTACACTGCTGTCGACATACTTAAAGTGATTGTTAATATTGTGGAATTGTGACTGGTTAAAGCTTTTGTGTCAGGCCAAATGTCCATACAGCGTTTTTCCAATAACATCAGCTCTTTTTAAGCCATCCATAATGAGATGAAAGCATACATCACTGCCTTTTTTGTAGACAATCACAGTTAATTTGAATCAGGTGTACTGGAGCAGGAAAGCACATAAAATCTATAGGGCAGTGGCCCCTGAGGACTGGAGTTAGAAATGTCTGTTGTAAGCTGAGGTGTGGGAATTTTTAGGCAAACCACATGTGAAACAGCAATGATGTGATTATAAATGATTATTGATGCAACTCCATGCATCTTTTTTCCATGTGAAAAATTGAAATTGAGTAAACTTGAATTGATGCAACATTGGCTGTGGCTGCAGTTTTTTCTTTCTTTTTAATATCAATGTCACATTGTGCACCATGCATCTATTACAAATGCAGATTACTGCACTCATGGGGACATTTGAGTGAATAGTTTGCCAATGTTCTTATCTGAAGCTTTCAGGCAACACTATCACCCCTAAAAATACTATATTAGTGAGAAATAAATGTGGAGAAGGAAAAAATTATGTGTACATGGATACTGAGTTTTCTAAACGGTTACGATTTGTTATCCGTGTACATGTTTACATGCGTAGATGTTGACACCCACTGTAGAGAACAAAGAAGACAAAACATATCAAGATGATAACTTACCTCGCTTAGCTTTTGCTTGTCTCACTCGCCAAACTGTTTTATGAATCTCAAAGTTGTAATTTTCGGGCAGAGCTTTGATTGCGTCCTGCAGCTCGGGGTCTTGGAGGATTTCATCTGGAATTTGATTGGCTACTCGCCGTGGGCCTCGTACTGGACAGAAAATCAGATTATTGAGCTGTTAGCAGTGTGGCAAACTTATGGGTTTAAAAAAAATGTAAAAACATCAGTAAGGGTGGGTGATACCAAAATTTATCCTGTCGATACGATACCAGCAGTTTATGGATTTTTTTTTAAATTTATTTATTTATTTTTATCGATATTGATATATCGATACCCATACTTTTTTTCCCCTTAATAGAAAATCACATGATTGTACAGTTTGCAGTAATATTGGCAATATTAAATATAAGTAAAAATTGAAAACAGAACTACTGTACTGGAAAGAAATGCTTTCAAAACAAAATAGATAATTTTGATGAGTAAATTAAGCTAAAATAAGATTAAAAGCCTCTTTTTTAGCCATCAAATAACTAAGTGAAAATCAAATAGTGTGTTTTGTATCTGTAGAGTGCTATCTCGACACTTAAAACAGCACCAAATCCAATAATTTTGTCTGGCTGGTATCGACCAACCCTAAACATCAGGCCGAAGGTTTGTTTCCCAATTCCAAACTTAAGAATAACCAGCAAATCAGGACCATGATCTATATCATAATCAGAAACAAAACTAAGTTGTTTTATTCATGCAATAAAGAAGCTTTTTTAAATTCTTCCCCATCTGTTTTTTTTTTTGTTGTTTTTTTTACATTTTTAACGCCACCAAGTAGGTAATGTTTTCAGCAGCGTTGGTTTGTCTGTCTGTCACTGTCTATCACTTTGTCTGTCTTTACGGAAAAAGTACCGGACGGATTGACCAGAAATTTTCACCAGCCGTGTGCCCCAGCCCTAGAACGAACCCATTAAATATTGGTGGTGATCTGGATCACCTTCTGGATCCAGGAATTTTTATCACTGGAGACAGTTTCATCTTATTTCATCTTATATTCTTGTTACCGGTGGTCCCCAATGCTTATGCTAGCATACTGTAAGTCAATTTTTTTGGGGAACATTTTTTTGTTTATGTGTCATTTACACAGATAGTCTTGCGTTATAACTGATGTGCCTCTGGTGTGCTGTTGAGTGGAAACAATTGCTATTAATGACAGACTAGCAGATTCCTATTGACTTATGCTAGCATTAGCATTGGGGAACACCGGTAACAAGAATATGAGATGAAATAAGATGAAACTATCTCCAGTGATAAGTAGGACCCTGGCTCTGTCGAAAATGAGGCCCTATGTCAAAAATCCTGAACTTCCCCTTTAAGATGCCCTTTGGAAAACTTTGCAGATGTGCAAGCTGAGTCCAAAGATTCCTTTAGGCAATCTTTTGTCTACACCTAATAAAACATATTTTTGTGTAACTTCAGTGTTACCACTTTGGCACCCCTGCTTTAATGCTGCGTTCAGACCGACTGCGGCAGGGGCATCGGGTTTACATGCAAAGTCTATGTAAACACGCGTCAAGGAGCATCGAACCTTCTTGCGGCATGTTTAGGCATTTGCCGCACGTCAGGCATAGCAATGCCAGAATTGGAAAATCTGAACTTTTGACGCAGGGAGTCAACCAATCAAAGAGACTCAGCATGTCCCAGTGCCGTGACGCGCACACACATTTTCTGACAGGACGAGAAAAACAAAAGAGACCCCATGGAATGTCTTCACTCCACGGTGACAGTGGAGGATAAACTGTGATCTGACTCCGGTCCCGGGTTTCCAAACGTCGGGTTGATGACCTGCTGTCCCGATCGGATTAATGAGCTCATAATGCAGCCCCGATGCAGGACTGCAGGTTGTTAAACTGGGCCGGATAGGATGAAAGCTAAAAACACCCCCTGTCGGTGTGCGGTTCATGGAGTACACAGTGAAAATAACTAAACTCAGAACACCTCTGAACAGACTGCTGAATCCAGACACGGCGCAGAGACGCCCGATACATCGTTCTCTGGCCTTGTGGAGCAAATAAAGCCAAGCAGCTGCTCTGTTTCATCCACCATTATAGAGAAAGGAAGAAAGTCTATGCCGCATTGCATTGTGGGGGGTCTCCGCCATGCTGGTTGAATGGTTGGTTGAATGTTTACCCTTTTACCAGAGTTTGTTGTTGAGACCGAGTTCCAATTCGAAGAAATTTTAAAATATGCTTAAGTCTAAAATAAGGACACGGATTTACCAGGAGACTTCATCTACAGAGGCAAAAAACCGTTACGACAAAAATGGCAATAATTAACAACCAAGATCCATATTTAATCCAGCTAAGAGTAGTTACAGCCAGGACAGGACTCACTCCCACCCCCGCATTTTTATGATATTTTTTCCCCATCTGGTTTGTGGTGTAAGTACCTACAAATCAGACCAATTTTGGAAAAATCCCACGAAGCTTGCAAACAATTAACCAGCAGATGAGAGCAGCAACTCCAGGTATTTAAACCTCTGAACAACAACGATTTACTCAGAGGAAAGTGAAATTCAACTTAGAAAGCTAAAGCACAAGTACTGGGCATTAGCTGAATGTTGTCATTACTGGTGACTAGTTTGTCCTGAACTTTAGATGAGTTTACAGACACTAATAATCAGGAATTACATAAGGGATACTGCCCGACGATATGTCCACTATGAGAAGTTAATCAATTTCTGGTAATGGACATTTTAAAGGGCATTATCCCGCTTACACCATGGTCACAAGCGAAAGAAATAAACGTTAAGTCAATTATAAATATATAAATGCTGGTTTTTTGCCGTTAAAATCATAAGTTTTTCCACAAGAAGTGACTGAGTAAATTATTTACTATCCCTACTTGTGATGCATTGCCATGGTAACCAGCTGTGGCCTCTGAACCTGCAGCTCGGTCGTTCTGAAAGACTGTAGAAAATAGGTCATTCTGCTGCTGCGAATAATAATAACCAGTCCTGATCAGAGGGAAGTGAGATGTCTGTTTAACGTGATGTTACGTGATGCAAAGTTTGATTTCAGAGGGACTGACGGAGCCCAGTAAGCCCGCAGGCTGCTTTCACAGCGATGCGCTGTCATGACAGCAGTTGTTATCTTCGGGATTTGGCCTTCTTTCTGCTTCCAAGCAGGAAATCTATGAAAAATTTCTCCATTTACTTTCTCGCCTTTGTTATTTCTCGCAGCAGTGCAGCAACAGGTGACACAGCAGCACTAAAACTGACTAACACAGATGTAACGACAGAAGGCAGACGCAGTCACAGACTCAACTACGTCCATTCACTACTGAGTTTATTTATGCAACATGGCGGCGCTATCCCAGAATTCCCGAGTGATGACTAATTTTTTCCTTTCTCTATGCAAAGAGACAGGCAAAGGAAAACAATCAGGTCCACCACAACACTCTAGACGCTGTTGCCCCGCGACAACAGCTTTTTCGTCTCAAATGTCAGCGTCTGATTTTATGTGAACCAACGTCAAACTTGGGGCGTCAAGTGCGTTTTTGCCACCGATGATGCGGTCGGTCTGAACACGCCATGGAAACATGTTTATTTAACTCCACTTTAGATCTGGGGGCAGACGTGGCACGTTCAGCTCCGTTTAAGTTTACCTGAAAGCGAACAAACCCAGATTTTCACTTTGATTTTGATTGTAGTTTTGTAGCAGCAGCTTGACGCAAACATACTACTTCATTTTCGCCATCTGGATCAAGTCCAACGCTTGTTTCACATATGTATCAATGTCCTCAATTACAAAAAGACTAAGGAAGGAGAATGCACAAAATGACAGGAATTAACTTTAAATGTTTTCAATGTTTTTAATTTCAAATCATGCTTCTACTTTTTGTTCTTCATAAAGTTTTTCTTTCTTTTTTTTGCACCCCGCTGTAATGCTTTTAATGTTTTATGTAAAGCAAGTTGAATTGTCCTGTACATGAAATGTGGTATACAAATAAACTTGCCTTGCCTACAGCAGAACTAAAGGTTTACATGAGAGAAGAATTATTCAATTCTTAATTTAAAATGGGATAAATCAACCACTTAATTCGAAATTAAGTTTTATTTGGAATTATCATTTTCATTTGGAATTAGGGGTTTACGTTGTCTTTTTTCTCCCCGCTTCTTAAGGTGGAATTAACTTTTATTTGGAATTAAACTCATTTAAACCCAGTCAATGTGGCATTTGTTGGGTGAGATGCCAGCACCTCTAACCTTTTAATTACTCCTGATATCTGTTTTTTTTTTTTTTTTTTTTTTTTTTTTTTTTTTTTTCTTTCTTTCTTTCTTTCTTTCTTTCTTTCCTTCCTTTTCTGTGTGAAAGACATTGTTCAAAGACAATATTTCCATAACACAAAGAAAGTCTACCTTGTTTTGTGGTTGCGTTCAGAGATTTATACGTTAAACATTGCATCAATTGTCTTTGTTCATTGAAATAAGATGATTAACAATATTCACAACTAATGTATAGGCCTACGAGGTGGATGCACAAAAATACAAAAACTATTACTTTGCCACCTAATTATATGAGGATATGAAGGAAAAATTGACATATGTGTTTCTTTGCATGTAGAATTAACTATTCAGACATTCTATATAAAGTTTTAACTTTCTATGAAGATAAAGAGCCGATGGGTAAAGAAAGAAAGAAAGAAAGATAGAAAGAAAGAAAGAAAGAAAGAAAGAAAGAAAGAAAGAAAGAAAGAAAGAAAGAAAGAAAGAAAGAAAGAAAGAATGAAACTGGCCCTGTAAAAATACAAAATAGAGTTAATCTCGTTTCTTTGCAGGGAGAAATGGTGTCATCTTCCCCGTCTGCCTACCTCACTCATCCATCAATCAAAACTCTCCTATCCTCTTCACCTTCCTCTTAGCATCTAGGAAATCTTCTCCTCTCCTACTCTTTTCTTTTCATGGTAGCACTGAATCTGTGGGGTCTTAACTCAGGGTTATTCACATCGTGAGACAGAATCATGCGTCCAGAGCGGTGCGGAGTCATCTTCTATCAGCTAACGTAACAGCCCAGATGACCCTTCATATCTTTACTTCTTCCACACTTAAAATATTTTGCACTGAACCAGAAAATTCACTCTAATGTAATTGCTGGAATAATCTCTGCTGCACCTAATAATGTTGATAAGCCGATTAGAGGTTCCTATGCGAGTTTAAAATGACGAATAAATGCTCGACTGCGACAGCCATCTGAAATCTCTCATCCTGCTGCACAGATTCATGTAAAAAAAAAAAAAAAACTGAAACCGCTGACTGGATGGTAACAATTAGGCTACTTTAAGAACAAATATGTTGAATTATGACCAAGCACACTTTGCATCTCTTGTATCACAGTCAGGCTACTGTGTTTACACGAAGAACAACACTTTATCGTATCTTACTAGCATAGAAGCTGAGTTTTAATAAGGTGCTGACAAAAAACATCCATGTTTCTGGATTTATTACTTCATAAGCAGCAGTAATACTAACCTGTGGGCTTTTTCACGGGAACTACCTGCACTTCAGTCGCGGGCGCGGCCATGTCTTTTTCTCCCAAACATGAAACATGTGAGAAACGGAAAGGCGAAAGTAATCGAGTATAGAAGATAGTCAAGACAAGCCGAGCTCCGATGCTGCTGATGTCACTGAATGGGATGAGTTTACAGATCATTGCAGCAAAATAGTCTTTCGTTCAAAATTCCGTATCAAGTTTTAAAGATTGAATTATATTAAATTCAAAAAGTCAATTTAATACCATATTTAATGATTATGTACATATTTCATCAAATATAACATTTTTACATGTAGGCTATGCTTAAATTAATTACATTTCATGCATTTTAGCCTATGCTCACAGACGTTTTAAACCGCTTTATTTGTACTGTAAATAGAATAAAATCAATCTGATAGCATGCATCTAATTTCAACTTACATATATATATATATATATATATATATATATATATATATATATATATATATATAAACTGTTTCCAGTTTAATTGCATAATTTCTTTTCACACACACACACACACACATGTGTGTATATATATATATGTATGTATATATATGAATGAATGAATGAATGAATGAATGAAAAAACTTTATTTATCCCAGAAGGGAAATTCAACATTGTAGAAAGCTCACACTTTTTGTTTGTTTGTTTGTTTTCCATTTTTCTTTTTCTTTGTTTATATATATATACATTATATATATATATATATATATATATATGTGTATATATATATATATATATATATATGTATATATATACATTGTGTATATCAAACAAGGTCATTTTAACAATTCATTTAAAGTGGCTGTTTCAAAATGCATGAACAGGTTTACGAAACGGCGTCAGCAAGTCTGAATCATTTATGCTGAATGCAAGTTTTTTCCCCCTACTTCTGTCATATCATATGTATTATAGAGACCTGTAGTGTCAGGGAGCATCCTGGTCCGGCTGGCGCAGGCAGGGACGGCAGAGAGAGGGATAGAACAGCATGCTGCCCGGTGGAGGGGCTGAGGCTGTATCACACTTTCTCCCTCCCTGGGCGCACCAGCGATCTGATCCAAAGGTGGGAGCAAGGAGGCAAGAGAAATCTTCTCAGACAAGATCACAGAAATGTAAGAATTACGAGAGGAGAGCTGAAAAGGGAGATTTTAAGGAAACCGACGGCATCAAAGTCTACATTATTAAGGAGGATTTGAGGAGTCTGCGTTTATAATCCGACATCTGAGGCGGAATGTGAATCCAAATAACTTATGTTAATTAGAGATTTGAACAAATATGATGCGATTTGAACGACTTTGAAGCACCGGGAGAAGAACATGAGTGTGGCCACCAGAATTTAAATATTTGTGGGTTTTGGAGTCCGTCTGTTTTCACTGCCGACCTGCCACCAGAACTGATCTGAAGCCTGTATGGTCTTTTATGAGGCTGAAAGGAGTTGGCTGCCAGCGGGTTGTGTCGGACAGCTGCGCGTCCATGCTCAACACAAACACATTGGAGTTATTTATCGGACTGGGAGGATCATCTTAGAGGGTCTGTTTCACAGTGATTGTCGTTTAATTTGCAAGCTTCGACTGAGGTCTACCAGACTTTATGAGCAAGGAGATTACTGATCATCAAACCCACGACATTCTGCAGGGCAACTCAATTTAGTGGCGCGTACGGCACACCTAAGGAGTGACAGCTGACATTTGCGTGACGAGACACGAAAAGATCCGGATCAACTTCAAAAGTGAAGTAGGCTACACAAGTTTAAAGGCTGGAATATAAGAATTGATGATTCGCGCAGGACACGAGACGAAATACACTTAGACCTGCAAAATGTTCAAAAGGGGTGAGTAAAGTCTCAAGTTTTGCCCTAGATTAACTCATTTCCCAGCAGGATTACGCCTGACATAAATCGGGATGTGCCTTGTGTCCACTGCTTCTACTTCTCACGCTCACAAACAGATGTTTAGCGTAAACATGACACGTTTGCACCATGCTGCCCTGCAGATGTGTTGTTACAGACGATCCGCCATTAGAAGCGCATCTTTAATTCGCACAACACGCACCGAAGGTCTCTGAGAATTAAATATTCATCTGTGTAAGGATACATTGGGACGACAGTGTGATATTAATACAGCTGATGCCGCACTGCAGTTTATGAGTTGTACCCGGGTCACAAGGCTATCTCCATAAGCACTGCACTCAGCTGGAAGATTATTATTTACTGCAGGTCAGAGCATTTAAATGTGATGCAGCAAACTGCAAGATTTTTCTCTGCAGGCTTAGACTATATGAGCTTTAAAGACCTTAAGCACCTCGTAAGAAAAGATAAAGGCTCCCCAAACTTTTAATATGATACTTTACACATTCACATGAGACCACACTCTTACTTGATAGCTTTTTTTTTTTTTTTTTTGCCTGAAGAACTGCTTCTTTCATATCAGGTTTTAATTGGTCATAGAGCTGCATAACTGTCTGCACAGTATGGAGAGCAAAACCTCTAATGAGAATGAATTACAGTACTACATGCTCCCACTGAGTTATTATTGAGGAAGTGATATAATAGTGAAATTAAACTGTTTCTCATTTTGCTGTGGCCCCCTTGAGACCCCCCAGGGACTTGGAGATCCCTAGACTCCACTACAGCAACCACTGCATTTGGCTTTATGTGCAAGACAGACAACTGACCAAGTTTAAGTATCGTGTAATCTTTGCAAGACAAATGCTGTACAGGACATAGTAAAACCTTCAAAAAGCCACGCACACGCGCACACACATACACACATATGCACAAAACATACATCCTTGGTGGAGGTCACCACAAAACACCCACCGACATGTGTTGAGATTGTATTTATTTAGTCTGTCTTGTGAAAAACCATCTGTTAAGAGTGTGTTTGTTTCTGCTATGTGCCTCGGGGGCAGAGAAAAACATGTTTTTCTTGCTGCCATCAGATCGATTATTGCTGTTCCAACAGTGGAGATAAAACACACCATAGTGATAACTGCTTAAAGCAAAAACAGCTTTGGGGGAAGGTTAAATTTTTATACCTGCTTCCTGTCAGCTTTTCATACTCAAAAAAGCCATTTCATTGCACTGTTTCAGAAGACGAGTTGCACATCTGGATTTCTTTTTCGAGAACTGTAGCTTGAGTCACGATGAATATTCTCTTTAGATTCAGCATACGTGTTGGATTTTGCTCTTTGTCGGCCTTATACTGCTTAATGGCGAAGTGATAATTCATTATTATCAGAATTCCAAGAACTCCCCAAAACATGATTTTCCCCAGCAAACATTTATTCTCTCTCTTCTATCTCTCTCTTCATTCTGTTCTATCTCAGTAGAGGGTTAAAAAGGCAGGTGCAGAGCTAATTTGCATTCAAGGATTTTGCACTCCAAGAATTCCCAGTTCCTCCTCTGGCCAATCTCTCTCTATATATACATATATACTGTATATGTGTGTGTACACGTGTGAATCAAGTGTCTTACCGCTGCACATTACTGGACCAAAAATCACTTAATTCAAGATGAATGACTTCAAAGTAAAGATTACACCAGTCTGCCAAAAGTGCTCAGTATGCCAACACGTCTGAGTCTACAACAGTGTAGGGGAGGTGCGTCAGCTTTGGCAGGAACAGTTCTCTGGTGAATTTGATTTTTTTTTAATTTTTTTTCACTTAAAATAACACATTCCAGGGAGCCTTCCTGATGCATTAGGTGTAGCATTTACCGTGACAGATCCACTATTCATAAACATAAAGAAGGAGAGTCATGTTGCAGCACCTTCCAGGCTCGCTGTGCCTGATAATCGTTTTCATGAGGTAGACAGCAAGTGTTATAATGATCCAGTGGTTCCCACTTTGATCATGGATTGGTGCATCTTGACTACGACATAGTCTGATCATGTCCAAGAATCCTTAAGGAATGTCTGAATGTGTTTAACATTTGTTGTTTTGTGCATTCAACTGACAGTCTTAATATATGTTTAGCTTATAGAATGTGTGAGTGAGTTGACTTTTGGATACAAGTGTACATTTATGTAGCCATGCAAGCACACATGGCCTTACATCTCTGTCTTTACTTCTGTATCTGTCTTGTTTTTTTTTTACAATATTCCTTGATTCTCAAAACCAGTCAACCACAGACTGGACACAAGGGATGATCTGTCAGAGCAGCTCTGAGATGGAAAGGATGTCCACTGAATTCACGATGCTTTGGCGTGCTGTAATTGCTGCTACATGTTATTCAGGATTATAAGAGGCTCAGCTGAAGCTTTTCCTGCTTTGGCACATAACGAATAGTGCAGGCAGACATAGACAGGTGGTTCTCTCACATATCTTTCACAAAAAGGAAAAGCATTATATAGGATGTTGTCATAGTTTTGCAGGTTTTTGCCAATTCAGTAAGAAGTGATAACTCTGAGATCTTTGAGTTGCTAATTTAAATTCTGAGTAGCTCAAAAATCCAGCTTGCAAAGATTTGAAACTTGCAGGAAAACATCTCAGCTGGCAGGACCTGTGCTGTAGTACTTCTAGTTTTTGATATCATTACTGCAATGTGACGCTATTGCAGGAAGAAAAAAGAGGGAGAAAAAAACTTCTAAACTACTTTTGATGTATGTAAAGAGTAATTTCACCAGAGAACGCATAGAATAAGACTGTGTTAGTCCCTGAGGCATAAAAGACATCCAGAATGTTTTTGTTCTAAGATTGCTCCACAAGTTGCTCCCATTAGATTTGGCTCATTACTGGCCTCTGTGGAAGTGGGGCTACAAAAAAAGCTAGAGCAGTGTGGAGCAGTCTGGATTCTGCAAAGTTTGCAGGCAGACAGTGGGAAGAGAATCAATAAAATCTACCTTTGATTATGTTAATTCTGTTAATGTCTTAGTCCTGTGATCAGTTCATAGAACTAACATATCAGTGACCTTACTCCAGAGCTAGTAAGTCAGGCAATTTCAAAATTTAGCAGTGTCACTATAAGAAGGAACAATACATGTTGATTATAAACCAGGAGGGCAAATAGCATTTACAGTAAGTAATCTTCTTTCTCACAGGTTCAGAGTTGGAAAGCTTTGCCAACAAATAAAAATAACAACAAACTGAATACTTGTGTAGTCCAACCAGGGACAAGATCTGCAAACTAACCATGTTTAAAAGTACTATACATACTGCAACAGTGCCATTTTCTTAAAGGCGCAATAGAAGATGTTTTTGGCATTTCAGAAAGTAAAGATTGTTAGTGAGTTTTTGAATAAAGCGCATCCGCAAGACCAACCTGCTAGATTCACAGCTTCCTCCCCCGGCCACAGAACGTGCACAAGCCACTCCGGTGTTTAGCAGACAGCAGGTACAGATTCTCCCATCAGTCCCTCCACAAAGTTGCAATGCTCCAACTTCAAATATAAACAGAAATTCAACCAAACACAAATTATTCAAGCAGCGAACCTTGTTCTCCTGCTAATATGAAAAATTTGAGATTGCTACATTTTGTATTTTATATATTCCACCCCTTTGTGTTTATTTTTATAGTTACAATTGCAGCATTGCAACTTAGGGACTGAACAAACGCAAGTAAAACAGATGTCGTCTGAACGTTGCTAACTGCTAGCAGAATGATTGTTTGCGACCCACTGGAAACATCAGAGTGCGCAGCATTACTCTCTCCAATCAATCACTCTCATTGATCAGTCTTGCCTATTACCTGTAGAATTGATCGTCAATCACTCTGACTACGGTAGTAAGAGCAATTGACAGGCCACCGGACAAATGAAAAATGTAAGGAATGCAGCGATGATAAGCGGATGTTTTTCAGCCCCATTACTTTTACAGCTGATGTATAATAATATTTATGTATTTACAGCTTTTAATTAATCATAGTGTATGGGGTAGTGAACCCAATTTCATTGATTATTGTAAAAATGTTGAAAGAAACATCTTCCATAACACCTTTAATGTAAAATTGTTTTTCATATACTATCCTTGTCAAAATACTTTGTTAGCTTTATGGCTTCACATGGTCAGCATTAGAAATCAAAACTACTTGGTTAGGGTCAGAAAACAAACATGGTTCAGGCAACAGCACCTGCTTTTTACAGCATGATGGTCAACCTCATGAATGCAATTTTACCTTTAAAGTGATACTGTGTAACTTTTGACCCAAATATTAGCCAAATAATATATTATAAAATTATTTTTAATGTAAGTAATAATAGATGATTTTTAGGGTCAATATAGAGCACTAGATGCATGTCTGTGCTGCGAGGGGGCTGCCATTGTAAACCAGACATTGTAACTTTGCAGGAGTGGATCTCTCATTGGATCATGTAACCTGGAGCACTTTATGGTTGATGACTTCATATCAGCTTTTTTCAAAGTGGTCTGCAAACTAGGGATGGGCGATTCTACAACTTTTCCTGTCAATGCGATTCTACAGTAGTAGTTAATGGTACTTTTTTATTGATACTTATACTCTTTGTCTCTTAAAAGGAAATTACATGATTGCAAAGTTTGCACTGATATCTTGAATGAAAAGACAATATTTAAATACAGTATTAGTAAAACTTGGGAACAGAAGTCCTGGAAAGAAATGCTTTTAAAACAATAATAAATTATTTTGATCAGTAAATCAAACAAAAATAAGATTAAAAACTTCTTTCACTTATCCAATAACGAAAGTACAGGTTAAGATTATTTAAATTAATTCAGTGGAAAATGGTCAAACACAAGATGTAAAACAGTATAGTATAAATTTACCTTAACATAATGTGCAATAACCCGTATTAAACCACTGAAAAATAAAAAATCATCATTATCAATAACAGCAGCAGCATCATTGTGACATCTGAATGGCTCCCACAATCATGTGACATAGATCTGGAATGTTTCACACAAAATTTCATTGCCTAATACAAAGTGAAAGCAAGTTGCATGTTTTGCATCTATACAGTGGTATCTCGATACTCCAAAACAGTATCGAAACTGATATTTTGTCTGGCTGGTATCGAAGTATCGACTCCACAGTATCGATATACCCATCCTTACTGCAAACACGATTCCAAAACATAGATAGACTGTTCATTTCTATGACAGTTGTGGTGTCTGTGGGAAGTTACAGGTTTAGTGCCCATAGTGGGCAAAAGTTACACAGTATAACTTGAAGGAATAGTTCAGCCACAGAATGATCTAACTTTATTTTCCACTTACCCTCATGGTGAGCAAGACTCTGGACCACTTTTTTAATATGTCAAATGCAGCCGGAGATCAGGACGACTTCTCGTTTCCCCCCAACTTTCATATAATGGAGTTTGCCAGGGTCCATAAAAAGGTCCATAAAAGTCTACAAAAAATTGTCAATATTCCTCCATACTGCTCGTCCCATGTACATAATCCAAGTGTCCTGATTGGGTAGCGTCCAGAATTTACTCGAAACGACGTCATTTACTATATTTTTTAGAGCCTAAAAAGGAGTTTTGTTTACTTCTGCGAGCCCCAGTTTACAATGTTTAATTTGTGAAAACATGACAGAAGGTAATGAAGGCACCCACGTGGACAGTACTCTTGAGATTTTTCCCCCTTTAAAAAGGACAAAGTAGACATTTAGGCCCATTTGGGATATTTTTAAAGGGGGGTGGGGGGGATTTCTATTATACCGTGAGAAAAATGATAACCGTGAGCCTTTTGGTCACAATAACCATGATATGAAATTTTCATATCGTTACATCCCTAGTCTCCAAACAGAACTATGTTTCTGCCAGGACAAACAGATGACTGTTGGGCTTGTAATTAGGAGGACTGTTTCTTCGGTTTACTAAATGACTGAATTCATATTTAGAACTTTTAAACTTTCTTCAAGCAAAAGAAAAATGGCACCTTTATAGTGACAGTGCAATCTGACCCCAAACAACTAAATGCAGAAAACAAATTATGTCATTTGTCCCTTCAGGTATACATCTTTCCTGCAATGTGATTATATTAGATAGATGTTTGCAACCTACACACAACTGTTTATGCCCTGGCTGTAATGCCACATTTAATCTACCAGATAATGTTAAACAGACTAAAACATGCAAAACCAGGTACTTATTGTGAAATGTGTTGCTGATGGCTTAAAGAACCTAGCGGTGCATGCATGCATGCACATATACTTGGTGGGGTTCGCGTTTTGTTTGTCAGGCTTGCAAGATGAGATAAATTAGGACAAGCATTTGCACAGAATTTATTTAATGTGATGAGCATCCATAATGAAATATAAACCCAACAGCTTAGTAAGCCGTATGTTTGTTCACATGCACATCAACTAGGAAATATGAAAACCCCTTTAGCTAAAATTTTTTAAGTTTGTATCATGAGCATAAAATCCAAAACGAAACAATAAAAAAGACAGTTTGTTCCTGTACCTTTGGTGCACACAGACAAGGAAGTACTGATTACAGCACAACAACTGCAGCACAAAGGAAACACCTGTGGCCTCTGCTCTTTACCTTCCCAGCTCTGCTCACTTGTGCAGGTTGTATCTCATGCACATGTGTCAGTGGCATCAGAACAGACCCTCAGCCACCAGCAACACTTCTGCTCTCCACAATATCAAATAAGCACAGATGAAAAGGGAGCTCCCTTCAGTCAGGGAGACTTTTTCCCCCCAAAGTATGATATGAATAATAACCATCAAGTGCTGTGTTGACATTTACAAAGGAAAATATTAAAATACTCAAAACAAATGCTCGCCTTTTTAGGCACAAGGCATAGCTGTCTGCAAAATAAGGTCACACACTGCCCAGATCAAGCCGAATGATTTGCACAAAATTTGCGCAAGACTTATACTGGCCCATCTGCCATTGCACGTTGCAAACTTTCAGCCATCTTCAAGACCCAGAGAGACTTCTATTTAAAGAGAAAACATTTCTTGCTCATATTATCACCATCATAATCCTCTCAGACTGTCGGCCTTGTGCTATTGCGTCCTGTCAGCTCTGCATTGTTGTACTTTCCTGCGTGACTTGTGTTACTGCGCGGGTGAGAGGCAGCGTGGACCGATGACTGAGCGTTAGGAAGAGAGGGAGCTTTGAAGAGAAGTGCAGAGGATAACGTAGCGAGGAGCAAAAATATAAACCTCAAACTGATCCTCTAAATCTTTTTAAGCTGCCTGAAAAATAGAAAGTAAATCTGAGTGGAGGATGACAGTTTTCCCCCAGCCTGACACTTGTTTAGAAGTCTAAATTTTAAAACCTTTTACACTTCTGTTTAAAACAGTAGTGTAATCAAAACATCAAGTAAATGCACAGAGGTGAAATATGTGAGCAAAAACTAGGTTTTTCTTTGTTTTTGTTCAAGCTATGATTTGGTAAGAGAAGTCAAAGAGAATAACTCAAGAAACTGACCAATTGGTATTCTGAAGATCTCTCCTAGAAAACACAGTCTAAGATAATTGACAGAGAGACATTACCAGTTATTGGATAGCTGAGTTGCATTTATTGGACTCCCAGGCAGTGCACCCCAGGCTCTGTCAGTGCATTCCAAATGTCTGATTTAGCCAAAGGAGATTCTTGAAACCCAAAAGCCATTTATTTAGTGCACAATACTTAGGAGTATTTCCACAGAGGACCCGGGCACTTTTTGATCACAACACCTCAAAGAAAATAGCTAATAATTAGCAGGTATGTTTGCATGTGTGAGGAAGACAGCGGGGACCGGTCGGTGTGTCCCATCTTTATCATGAACTGTTGCCTCTTTTTGTTGTTTTTTCAGGAGCCATTTCACACTTGCCTGTCAACCATTTCAGGATGAATTAGGTCATGAGGGCTGCGAGTTCAGAAGTGGATGTGACGCTCTTGTGCAGCGCAGGGCTGTTTTATTAATGCAGTCTGAAGAGGCATCTGAACGATTAACTCCACACAATATTTGGACTTTAAATAGGAGTCAGAGGTGAAAATTGCAGAACGTGCGCTGAAAAATCCTGCCCTTCTTAGCTTGCCCTGTTAAAAAGAAAAATCATCTGATTCTGATGCAAACGCCATTTTCTTTACTTCTGTTGTGGAAATGAGATGCAAGGATGGTCATTAGTGGATGATAATGAGGTGGAGGAGACAAACAACCTAAGCCCTGTTGGTTTTTCTGATATTAATAATTAATTTGTGATTAAGTGGCTAATTGGAGTTTAAAGGTCAATGTCAACTAGAATGCCATGAGTCTTAGAAGACAGGAGGGAGGATGGGGGAGAGGCTGAGGGAGACAGTCCAGGAGACTGTTGACAGTAATCCCAGGGGCTCTCCTGCTACTGTGACAGCTCTGCCCTTCTTGAGCTTTCCTCCCCAGGCAACATTGCCTTTGTGTGCTGAGGACAGCAGTTCAGCTACACCAGCACCTGGGCATCTGCCCTTTTGGCATTGAAAATGTAAAGTGGCATGTCATCAAAATAGAACAGAGTCCAAGAAAATGGAGTCGCTGATGTCTATCCCACTTCAAAGTTGTTCCTTTCATCTGATTCTTGGCAAGTATGATGCACGTTATTTTGACTGTGTGTGATCTCACCAGCATAAGGCAGAGATTCACCAGGATGCATCGTCTCCTGACTCCTTGCATTGATTTATCTTGCTTATTATGCCTCAGATTATTCTTCCATTCCATCTACATCACAGTCAGAACTCATTTAGTTCAAGAAGTTTGACGTGAAAACAATCGCTAATTCAGTCTCCGGAGTTTGCAGGTGTTGAGATGCTTCCAAATAGGGCTTTCTGCCTGGGCCGCAAGGCAAATTTAAAACACTCAATGGGGAATGAGGGAGAGGAAGAAACGAAGGAACCATCATCTCTCCATTTTCAAAGGCCTCTGTCTCTGGCTCTGGAGGTTCCACTCACCTGCTGCTCCACAGCTCCTTGTCATCCCTGGTGTTAATGAGACAAGCTATTGTCACAGTCACATCTGAGCTCAGTTCATGTAATACCCATCGTATCTGGGTTCTGGCTAAAGTTATCTGTGCTCAGATGTCTGCCATGGCTCAGCCTGACTTTTAGGAAAAATAAAGCTGCTGGTAATTGCTGCAACCTGTTGCAGAGCATTTAGATCTGCAGAACTACTTCAGGAATCATTCCAACATTTTAAACCACAACATTGTAATTCACAGTTGTGCTTGAAAGTTTACACACCCTTCCATTAAAGGCAGAAAAAAATATTTAGATTTTGGTATTTTGGTTCAGTTTTTATAAGCAAAGTGCTTTAATTTGTCTGGGACAGTTTTTTTTTTAAAAACTATTTCTTTAAAAAAAATCAAATCAATATTTTATTTTACTAAATTATAATTTAGTAAATATTTGTTCATTATTGCTTTTTTCAGTTTCACGTTATTTGAATTATTATTGTGAATTTAGCCTTTTCTTTAAAGGTACAGTATGTAAAAAAATCAAAGGTCAATGGCAGAAAAATGTGATAATTCAAAACTGTGTTTCTATTGATGTGTAATTGCTGCACTAGAATATCTGTCATGTGTTTATTTTCTTAGAATGAGTCCTTTATATCTACTTGCTGGGGTTTCACATATGGAGGCTGCCATATTTGTTCTGCCATTTTTACTACGGTGTCCCTGTATAGACAAAACAATGTATGTAAAGTAAGAACCTCTGAACTTTAAAACTGCTGTACCAGCTTTGTTTAATGGGAGTTAGATACTGTTTAGGATCAGTAATGCCTTGAAAGACATTAAAAATAGTTACTCTTAGTACAGTCATAGCTACACACAGATGAAAACATATTTATGTCTGGGAGAATTTTGGATACTAACGGCCACCATACATTTACAACAGTGCTTGGAATATGGAGTCATTTGAAAGAAAACATCCTTTATTTCAAATACCCATCTTTACCACTAGATGTCAGTAATTATTACATACTGTACCTTTAAGGAAGGGTACAGTATGTAGACTTTCAAGCTCAACTGTAGCTCACTTTGGTTAATTCTACTGCAAACTGAGCTTTGACATTTCCTCAGATTCATCTGCAACTTTAACCACTCATTTAATCTGTCACAGTAGTAGAGTGGTACCTTATCATAACAAAGGACTGACCATAAAATCAGAGAGATAAATGAAGAGGAAAATGGCTGACTGAAGACAGAACTCAGAATAGGGTGGAGTTGTAGTAATTAATGTAAGCCAAGGTCTTCGATAATTATACATCTTCATGCAAATCCACGACAATTGTCTTAAAATAGTCTGAATTTCAGTCATTTACACCAGCACTAGAATGTTTTGACCTATTTTGGGATAAGGGTGAACTGGATTTACTAAAAACGCCTATTTCAATTTACCTTCAATGATTCCTTTTCCATCCATCTGCCTAAACTAGAGTCAAAAATATCCCGCTGTGGTTAAAGCCACCTTTATCAAATTGAACTCTATTTCTGGAGCAGAAAAGACCTCTCTCACCCATCTCCCCATGTGTATTTTAATGCTCTAAATTAGACTGAAGTCCTTGACATTTTCCAGTTTTTCTTTTCTCCAGCCTTGGCCCTCACTCATGGAAACCATTCAAGCCAACAAGACCTTGCATCATAAAATAACTGGGCATCAAACTCACAATAGCGGTGCAAGGTGCTGTTTTGTGTTGCAGAGATAAGCTTGTAATTATTCCAATATTTCAGTAAAGTGTACAAAGCCCCAGTTGCTTTTGCATGAGGTGGCTCGTGACACATGGTGCATGTTTAAAATATCTTAGTATTGTGCTGCATTGCATCTCTGGCCTCCTTAACTGATGTTGCAGTGCTTTATTCTTTCTCTTTTTTTTTGGCATGAGGTGTGGCTGGGGAGACTGCGTGAGTATGGAGGAACAGAAACAGTTGTGAAATGGAGAGCAGGTTGTTTTAAATTCCACCTTGATCCTCCAGGAATTCAGTTGTGCATCCTAATGAAGCACACCATTCATTCACACATTGCTAAGTTTAAGTCATCTTGCTCCTGACCATTATTTGTTCTAGTGCTGGAGTAAAGCAGTTTGTGTCACTATGCCATTAGATATAGATGTTTTTTTTTTTTTTTTTTCTCCAGTCGTCTTCTCCTTTTATATATTTATTTATCTACAGTATGGTTTAATGCTAAGTAAAAATGGAAAGCTTAGAGCTGTTTTTATGAGGTTTCTATCCATCTGCTGTGGTTGGCAAGGGACCTTGGAAGAGAAAGCTGCATCTTGCCCAGCCTGCAGTCAAAAAAAGAGAAAAGGAGAAAAAAAAATGTCAGGCTAATAGATAGTCACTACCATGTATGCTGTGTCTCATAGATCCTGCTCCCAGTCAAAGCCTCAATCACGCACTATTCAGTTCCTATGGGAGTTCTGGGAACACAGAGATGCCACAGTCTGACAGGGAACACTGCCACGGCTCTGCCCCAACAGCCCAGTATAAGATCACTGTCTAAGCCATGTGCACCTCTGACAGCTCCAACTCTTGCTTAAACTACAAATATCTTTATTCCCTGATGGCTGGAACAGCCTACAGTTTGCCCTCAGCAATCGTGCTAATATGTCTCCAGTCCCAATGCAGAGACCTGCTTGACGTGAAAGTGTATTTTAGAAATGGAACGTAATCTAGAGGGTAAATATAGCAGATGTCATCTGCTGCCAGCTCTCCAGTGAAACAATAAACAGAGAGCGCTGGCGGAATACTGGCTTGTTTTATCACTGAGCTGGGGTTACATAAGATTTATGAACTGCCATGGTGGTAACAATTCTATGTAAGAGGGGATTGATAGTGTTTGGTGCTGAAATTCCTCTGGCTGGGGCATTAACTCAGCAGATTTGTCCCTGTCTTCACAAGTACAGCCTTGTCAATTATTTAAAAGAGCAAAACAACAGCTAGAAAAAGACAGCACTTGGAGTGTGAAAGTCATTTACACATCTTTATTCCCATAAGTGTTTTCATGTGTTTATGTCATAATAAGAGGTGGTCTTTCATCCCTGTGTTTGTCTGCTAATTCACACCATCACTGACATGAGTCCCCTCATTCCTCAAAGACAAGGGTGTCAAGGGAAAACAAAGGCTCATTGAGGAGAAGGAAACATAAAAGAAAAGTGTTTCAGGACTTGTTCAGTTGCTCACTTCACAGAAGCGGAGAAGCAGAAGACTTCATTATTGTACCTGAGAGATGTAGGGCCGAGAAGAAACGATGTGAGCGCGAGGACAGGAATTAGACTCTGTCAGGGCTCTAATGGAAGAGGCAGGTTTTGTGTGTCGGGGCTTTTCTCTCAAGTGATGGATTGGGAGGTTAACCATTGCTATGAGCTAGGTAGCCCAGTAGACAGCATCCTCTGGAGCCACTCTAAGGACAAAGCCCTTTTATAGCCACCCAATCTCAGACTTGATACCAAATTATAACTGGGGTATTTTTCTTCCTGTGGTATATGTGGACATACTTTATGTTTTGACCTTTTCTGAATCAATGGAAACCATTTTCTTTGAGCAGTTAACTTCTTAGATTTACTTTTACAAACAAAATTAGAAATTTTTAAAAACTCCCAAAATGGTTTAACCATAGTAAATGTTAAAATGAAGAAAATATCTCCCAAAAATCAGATTGCAGAAAAAGGGAAATACCTGTGAACAAATTAATCTGTTGGATTTTTTTTCCCCTTTCTTCTATCTTTATCCCATCACTCTATGAAGTTAGCTGGTGTCCATAAAGATAAAACTCTAAATGAATTCGTTTGAAATGGCTAATCCAGCTGTTGCATCACGAAAATGCGATTTACACACTCTTCCTTTAGTGATGAAGATAATGCCGTTAATCATATCTGGCAAAGTTGCTTGTTTTTAGGTGCTTTTTTCACTCTAAATTGCCCCTAGGAGTGAATGTGAGAGTGAATTCTCTCTGTGTTGGCCCTGCGACAGACTGGTGACCTGTTCAGGGTGTACCCTCTCGCCTGATAATAGCTGGAATAGGCTCCAGCGACCCCGCGACCCTGAACTGGGATAAGCAGTACGGAAAATGAACGAATGAACGAATGAATGAATGAAAAACATGTCTACTTAAATCATTTTTTTTTTTTAGTTTGGGTTGGAGTTTATTTATTAAAAAAGGAACAGTGCATATTAATGTACATAGAAAATGTAAATATGCAGGATTAGCAAAGTTAATTTCCATTCTTAGTCCCTTGACATTTTTACATAGGCCTTTTACTTACAGTACATACATGACCGTGTTGGCTAAGTACTTACCTTAAGTACTTAAGTAATACCTTTTAAGGACCTAAGTACTTCCATTTCTTAAGAACCACACAGTAGATATCTACAAGTGTATCAGCTGTATTAAACTTTGTTTTGTACTGAATGCATTCACAGATGCTGTGGGAAAAAAACAGAGCTAATATTAAATGACATTTCCAATAAAATGAAACAAACAAGCATAAAGAGATGCAGAGATTGTAAAGGAGGGGAGAAAGGAAGGACGGAAGGAAATGTGTTGTATTAATGAACTATATATGGCCTATAAATAGCAGATTGAAATGAGAAGCTTATTAACGCCCCATCAGAAAAGCCCATTTCCATGGAACAGAGTAGATGAGGCTGCACTGCAGTTAATTATTGGGGACACGTGCTTACCTATTGCATGTACAAGCTCACATTCACTATTGCACACACTGGAAGATGCAACCTGTAGTATTAACAGCCTTGAGATAAAAATGTAAAAGTCATGTTACACAAGACAGCATGGTGGGGAAGTTGAACGATGATTGATGACTGAAAGACAGACGAGGTCACCTCTCTCTAGACTGACATATTCTGTTCAGCAACCTTTCTTTTGCAGTTCTCTGTTATAAGATATGCTGGTCCATGTTGGCTGCACTAAAACTTCATATTATTTAGTGTCAGTGTCTTGGCTCCGGTTATTCCAGAGTCTTAGAGTTTGGTCATTCATGAACTGCGTGATGTTACTGGGCAGAATTGGGGTTAAGCTACAAAACAAAGAATGAAAATAAGCATTCTTGTGTGTGGGTTTATGTGAATTGTATCAGAAGAACAGCTTTGGATTGTTTGGACTTGTGAAAAAATGGAAGTGGACATTGAACAAAAAAGGGAAAAAAAATGGGGTGGCAGGATGATTTGGTGGGTACGGCTTCCTCAAAGCAAGAGGGTTCACATGGTTTCACTTCCCACTCTATGAAGATGCATGTTTGGTCAATTGAAGTTTCTTAACTGACTGTAGGTATGAGTTTCAGTGTGTTGTTGTTGTTGTTGTCTTTCTGTGTCAGCTGTTGTGGACGAAGGACTTGTCCGGGGTGCATCCTGCCTCTTAACTGGGAGTTAGCGGTTGGCAGTACAAAATAGATGAGGTTAAAAAGGAAGTAAAAAGTTTGCTTTACTCTTTTTTTTAGGACATTATAAATAATTTGTTAAGAAGGATGTTGTGATAGATTAATTTCATGGTTGTCCAGGAAACAGAAATTCATTATTCCCTAAAACAATTCAAACCAAGCAGTTTAACAGACTTATAGTGGCTGAAAACGACCAGATGCTAAGAATAGTGCAGAAAAGTTTGTTTAGCTTTTGCTGCAACTTTGCAGCAGTTTTCTGTTACAGGTACAGTAAGTAAAGGTAATTGGTAATCCAAACATTTTTAGAAAGAAAAGAAGACCAAAAGTGATCAGTAAATACTAAAACCTGCAGAACCACTGTGATGTCACACTCTGGGTTGTAGGGTTGATCTTTTGAGCTTCTTTGAAAGTGAAGTTATGAGTGAATGGTGGATTCTCCTATTGATATTTAGCTTGACAACCTCAATGTAGCCCCATCCCAATGCACACCCTTCTCTATCACCTCTTTTGCTCAAAAGAAGGCAATAATTAACAGGATAAACATGATGCTGTATCAAATAAAATGTTTAAATAGCCCAGTAAAATAGCTCTACAAGTCTTTTATCCATAAAAACCTGTTCAGGTAAAAATCTAGGGATTTTAAGGAGTTAATCTCATCACATAAATGTTTGTGGAAGTCACAAATGAACTGAGATTTGGGGCTTATTTCACCGAAGACTTCTATACAAATAAAGTGACACCTCAGGAGTTGTTCCCTGCTGGACTTCTAATTGAAATTCAGGTTTTAAGGGTTTCTACCCTTTTTAAAAGGAAGGCTGCATCCAGGTGATGGATAAAATGTAGAAGAGAGACCTCTTCTCTGTAGAACATTTCAGGAAACTGGGCTTGCTTCCAAATATCTCACCTTGTTTATGATGTAAACATCATCTGTGTCCCAAAGTCTCCATGCAATACAAGCTTCATGATGTGGCAGTTAGAAGAAGAAGCGCTCACATCCCAATCTGTTCGGGCTCCCTCACAGCAGGCCCCACCACACTCACTGCACAGGTTTGCAGATATTTGTTAAAATGCATACATTTAGTCAGCTTCTCAGCTCTGCAAGGGGTTCCTCAGCTTATGAAACCATGCAATGATGGGACCATTATCCTGCTGATCAGAATAGCTCTTGGCGCTGTGTGGGAGCAGCTGGGGGTGATCTGGTTGCAGGTGCACACACACACACGTACATAAATATACACAAACAGACACTTTCTGTCTCTCTCTGTTGGAGAATCGCTCTATTGTTGTTCCATTCGTGTATGTATGAGGCCTCTTCAGCCTCCCACCAGCAGGTGCAAGCACTTCTATAGAACTAAAGGACTTCAATTTTCACTCCCCATACACTACTCATCTACTCATCATGGCCCACATAGTCCTCCTGATGAATGTGATATTATCATGCATGTGGGAAACAAAGCAGATTGTACTACAAAGTTCTGTTTGTTTCCACTCACAACTGTTGTGTTAAATGTTCAGTTCTAACTGAAAAAGCACAATTTTCAGTGAAGCGCTGTTTTGGTTCATTTGATGACTAACATTTCTGTTTGCCAATTCATTAGCAAAGACCCTGGCGTGACAGTGTTGGATTATTGGTCTAATAAGAAGACAGGTGGAAGGAGAATTAGAAGTGAGGATATGGATAAATGTGAAGGTCCTCATCAGGGACATCCTGTGATTGGTGACTTGGGAGAAAGACATTCAGTCATGTTTTTTCTGTCTCAGGGGGTCATAGACCTGAGTGGACTGCAGACCCACCAGATGGTACCTGAAAAAGAAGAGGGTAGGCAGAGCGGAGAGTGTATGAATAAATGTGAGGAGGGATCAGTAGGATAAGGGTGATCTGAGAAATGATGGAGACAAAGAGGGAGGATAAATGGACAAGGGGGGAGATAATGGATAGATGAACGAGTGAGGGAGGAGGCAGAGATGGATGGACAAATGAATGGATGGTTGAGAGAGATGGTCAGAAGAAAGCTGGATTAATGTTGTAGAGGGAGGATGCTGACTGACTATGAATGGATGGAGGAATGGATAAAGGAGGAAGATAGCATGAATAAATGAATGATGGAGAGGGAGGATGTACGGTTCAGGAGGAAGGAGGATAGATTTTACTGCAAAATCACATCTTTCAACAAGGAATAATGTTTTTATTCCAACAGTTTATGGCTCTGTGTATACAAGTCAGTAATGGACCTCCTCATTCCTCTTTCAGGAATGTAATCTGTTTCCACAAACAACAAGTATTCAAGATCTTTCCAGTTGGATATGATGCAGTGCTTGCTCAGCTCCATCCAGTATTCTTACTGTCTACCTTTGCACACAATTAATGAGACATGTCCGAGAATTTTGTTTGTGTGTTTGCATTTGTGTATGGATTTCTGCTGGCCAAAGAAAGCAGCATTCCCTGAAGAGCGTGTCTGAACACAAAGATCATGACCTCTCAGCACCAGTCCCGTGACCCCACTGCTCAGCATGCTTAGTCTTGCAGCTCTGTAAACACTCTCAGAGCTCCAAATTCTCCAAAGCCACAGCCCTGTTCAAGAATTGCACAAAGGAGATAGAGGTGTAACCAACAAGGCGGGGTGTTTTCTGTCTGATCCGCTGCCTTTTACAGCTTGATGCCTGACACACTTTCATTTTCAATGGCATTTAAAAAAAAAGACAGAGAGTAAAAACAAATGAATTGATCAAAATGAGCTTAATTGAATATATATTTCAGTTCCATTTGTTATGGCATAAAACATCAAGTATTCCAACAAGATGCAATTGCAATAATATCCATACAGGCAGACATGATAGATAAAACAAAAGTCATGGTAAATGGCGGCACTTAAAAAGGGACACATCGACACAAATGATTAGATCTCACCGCAGCATTTCCTCTCTCCTCCTGGCAGGGACTGTGTGCACAGCCTCAAAATGAATTATTAATGAAAATTGGGTGTTGTTAGCAAGAGTGGCAAAATCACAAGGGCTCTAACTAATTGGCAAATGTTTTTTTTCTTTTATTTTTTTTCACCCTTTTTTTCATTTCTTTTACTCTCTACTAATTTGACAGTGATAGGAAATTAAGAATAGAGGCTACATAATGAGATGTAGTTTGGGCAAGGGTCAGGCAAACTAGAACAACCAAATGGACTGATTCATTTGAGACTAAATTCAATTAGAATTTAACTCTCCATCTAAAGAAAAGCTTTGTCTGAAGAACTGTACAGGTGCCATAACAAATTGAAAAATCAAACCACGATAATTGTACAAACTCTCAGTTTATACTTCAAATGTTACAGGGTGCAGAGGCGGCAGTCCACAAAGAGAATTAGATTACTTGCTTTCATTGTAAAACTGATAGCTATTATATTTATTGATTTTTTTTTTTTTTTATTATCACAAATTAGTTCAAGAATTGCCACATTTTTTCAGATAGTTATGCAGTATAAAGACATCAGGGTGAATAAAATCGTTGCTGGGGAAGTTGTAAGTGAGCCAGAGCCATAAATTATGCTAAAATAATTCTCCATGCCACAAATTTATAGCTATTTTGCAGACATACTTTCATGTCCAGACTGGGAGATTTTGAAAATGTTGTTGGATTTTTCTCCAGCCCTTCGTTTACTTGGCCTCTTTGCTTGCTGCAGAAATTTTTCTCCTCTATTCATCCTGAATTATTAAAAAGTGTTGTGATTCCCAGTATGATTGTGAATCTGGGGCTGCAGCTCTCATCTGCACAGTCACATTTGCTTGTTTCTCTCTCTCCTCACAGTGTTTTCCTTGTCTTTCTCACTTGGTACACGAGCCAGACCATGATGCCGCAGTCCTTACACCCCAAATCTCACCTTGAAGGAGCGAGTGGGGGATTTTTAATGATTGAATCCTCAAAAAGTGGTGTCTGCCCTCGTCTACAGGGCAAATGTTATTCATCTGAATCTGTATTCAGGTCAGGGCCCTGTTCACAGGGGAGGAGAGGAAAAAAAGGGATATTTTTCTTTCCCATCATGCACCAGCAGCAGGATCCAAATTGGCACAGAGGGCTGGCCAGTTTCTCCAGGGATAAGCATCCTGTCTCCTTCCCTGACACCCTTTGAGGGAAACCAGCCATGGTCTTCCATTCACCACAACACACAAGCACACAAATAGCAACGCCCCAAGAAACCTACCCGTCCCTCCTCCTTCAGCCGTCCAATGATCCCACCTCTTATGTATTTCACGCTCTTTTAAATTGCAGTAGCTGCCAAACTTGGAGTGCCACTGACTCTTTGGCACTGCTGAAACCAGAGTAGCTGCCCTAAGAAAAGGTTATGAAAACAGCTGCTGGCAGAAAAAACAAATTATCCAACGTTATTATATATTTGAGTGTCCCGTCCTCATCCTCTTCCTCATTCTCTATTTTTCTGTCTGAATGAAGCACAGATGACACACCAGACAGCAGAGCACATGGATCAGCTGCTCTTTTGTCTCTGATTTGTGGCAGAATATTAATGCAGAGTGCACTGTCTGAGATGGATCAAACTAGTCACAAAACAGAGGGATCTTTATCCAAGTCCACAAGCACTGGGTTGTAGGGATTTTCATGTGGCATCGGCTGGATGTACACTAATAGGCCAGTACTCAAAACATGAGAGCGATCCTTAGAGACCAAGATGCTCTGAAGAAAAGAGAGAAAGACACGGTTTGCTAAATAAGCTGCTTCTATAGCTGAAAACACTCCTAGCTGAGGTACTGAGTTTGCAGCTGTATTTCTTCACTTGTGGAGTTACTTTCAATGCAAATGCAACTCATCAAAAATCTCCTTCTTTAGGTTTTAAATTGCCCAGCTATTTCATGTTTGTGGTTTAATGAGCTCAATAACTTGTATCTAGGCAAGAAATTCAAGTGGAAGCGTAGCCCAAATAACTTTGTAACTCTTGTGATACAGCATCAGAAGCAAATGAATTGCTTTATGGAAATACTCAGCAATCCAGTGAGTGGTAGATTGGAAGGGTCTGTGAAGCACCAAAATGATTATACTGCACTTATGATGCTCTTCAAGCAGATGCTTGAACTTTAATCTCAGAGAGCTTTCTTCTTTAGAACCATGAGTTAGTCCTTGGAAATATTACATTTTACTGTAAATGGAGACAAGATCCCTATTCAGCCCCAAATTCTCAATCCACTTGTCAACTTTTGAGTTTTTATTCATTTTTGATTGACAGATGTTTTTGTTACAGCTGAAAAAACATGTGAAAAGTGGGCAAAAAAGTGATAAAAACTGATTTTAAAATATATGCATTTGTTTTTCTTGCAATTTTGTCTATTTCTTATGAATATTTTACTGTGATTTTGGACCATTGAAATTTAAGGCGAACATGGAGTATTTGTCTGGCAAAGCTTATTTGCCGTCTTCCTGGCTCTTCACAGATTCTTAGGGAGATTTAGAATCTGCCTCGGCCACTCTGAAATATTGCTCTCTTGTTAATGCTTCCTTGAATGTTTTGCCTGTGTGTGAGTAATTACTGTCCTTTTGGAAAGTCCACTGCTTCAGGCCAGCTTTCTTTGGGGAACACATTAAGATAATGTTTCTCTCTATAACTTAATTCAGCTTATATTTCCTTTAATAAGAAATTATTTTCCATTTTCCAAAGATCAAAGATCATCAATCCTTTGCAAAACCTCAGTTTGACTAATTCAAAGGTTTTTGTGGTTAAAAGGTGTGATAACATTTTGCACATGCTCTTGCAAGGCTTTCATATTGGTGAAAAAGGACAAGAATTCAAAACAACATCCTCATGGTCAGAAGCTGTGTAGAAATGTTATGTTCTTGTCTTTTTGTTAGTTTTAGCTGACATTCTAGGGAACTTTATTCAGTAAAACAGGATTTAAATAACAATGACTTCCAAATTCCAAATGGTACAAACATGTTTTGGCTCAGGAATATTATATTTTGTTGTATGCATCTTGGAAAGAGACACAATAGCGTCATTCATTAGAGCATCTGTTCCCAAGTGCTAACAGTCAGCAGAAAAAGCCCTGAAAAGCTGCAGAAATAAAGGAGAAATTTAGTTGACTATAGCAGACTGACAAATTTCACACATGGAAGAGGGTGTGGATGGATGGAGGATTAACAAACATCATACAGTACAATGGGAGAGCTTTGTTTGTTTCCTGTTTGAGTTATGGCATTAATCAGTATGTTTTAAGTTTCAGAAAGAGAGTACACTAAATATTTCTGTTTTGTTTTTTGCTCTGAACAAAAAGGCAAGGACAAAAAAACACCACCATGTTTTTTTTGTTGTTTTTTTTTTAAAGAAAATCTTAACTTTCTTCTTCATTGAACCTTTTCTTTAAACTTCCATTTACCTGAATACATTAATGCAGTTAAATAATGAATTGAGAAGTAAACAAAGATACACAGTGCAAAAATAAGTAGGAGCTTTTGAAAGTAAGGGCTTTGGATTATCTTTTATTGTGATATTTCTGCAGCAATACGCCTTTTTCACAGTTTCAGGATGTTACATAATGAAAGTACAGAATGTGCAACATTTAACTGGTGTTCAAAGAAATAATACCACAGTTTCAACATAATAGAAATCACATTTGACTCAACTATTAACTTGTTTCATTATTCAGTAATAGGAGGTATTTCACAAAAAAAAAAAAAAAAAAAAAATCACAGAGGGGATGATGTCAATGTTAAAGGCCACAGGGATTATGAATTGTAGTTTAATGAGGCAGTAGGTGGATGTCGTGGGACTGTGCAGCCTAGACAGAGTCAAAGCTGAGTCTTTTATTCCGATCAATGTATGCTAATGAGGCAGAAACAGATTGTCTAAGAGAGGAATTGGAAAATGAATGTGGAGTTACAGGCTGTTCAAACAGCTACAATGAGGAATTAACAACATAATGATAATACATGTGAAAGACTGAGGGTCCAGGCATAATCAAATGTTTCCACCTGTGCAATTGCTCATAATGCAGTGGAAGGGATTGGTAATGGGGCTTTGATGAAGGTTGCTGATTTTAGCTTCAGCCTGTCATTAAGCACTTTATTTTTGCTGTGGGAGTCGCCTCTGGCTTCACTTCTTTGAATAATAATCAACAGGTTTCCAAGAGATGGAGATGCATTTTTTTGGTCTTTCTGGCAGCTATCCATGCTAACTGCCAACAGCATGTTACAGTGAACTCTGAATATGTTCACTTAATCACCTCAAGAGGAGCAGACTACTGAGCTAAATCATGGAAGGACAGGCTAAATCAGAGCTCTGCTATGAAATCCAGTGTTCTCATCTCCCTTGAGCATGCCTCCAGGGCTGGTTGTGTCCACAGTGACAGTCTGTGATCAGCTTTCATTCAGAACAGACTATTGTAGAGTCGACTGTGTAAATGGGGTAATTTTAGGTGGATGTGATAAAGTGATGTAAAATAGAAAATTAGAAACACAGATAGTATCCCCATTTATCTGTACTATAGAGTCTGTATTATGCTACAGTGCCACATGATTTTTCTTTTGTTTGGTTATAATTCAAACCTCTCTCCACAGATCTCCACACTGGTCTTGAATTATCTCCCTCTCCACATATCCACCCTCCCCTCCTCCTCTCTTGTTTGTCTCCCACACTATCACCCACTGCGCTTTCCAAACGGGAGAAAACACTTGTTTTGACAGCTATGATAACTGACTAAATGTCATATGTCTGGAAGAAAAGGATCCGTGTAGCACTGGAATTCAGCGCAGTTTCCTTCACTATCTCCATCCTCTGCCATGTATTTGTGTATGTGATTTGGACAACATGGGGTGGGTCTGGTGTGTTGTAGCTGCTGGATTTTTGTGTGTTTTTGTTAGTTTGTGTGTTTTAGGTAAACACATGGGCAATGAATTAGTTGGTACACGTGCACACACAGCTCAACCAAAAATGGTATACTGAGGAATATGAAAGATTTCTCTGTGCTGTGATGTCTGCCTGGCCTATTGCTGCACTGTTTACTGACATGCAAATTTCAGCTTCCCTGCAGTATAATGTAATAAAAACACACTACTGCAAGTGTTATAAAAAACAGCTTAACACAAGGTAACTAGCAGTAAAATATTGACATACTTTGATGTCTTGTGAGAGATGAGTTCAATAAGAAAAGACAGATGTAGATTACATTATGTCTTTTATGTAGAATTGCCAGCATATAAAAATATACTCCCTGTCATTAAAGCTATCTGTCAGCATGAGGTTGCGAGGCGGTGGAGTAATTTAGAGGACTTAGAGGAGAAATGCTGTATACTTTTGAAGAAAAAAAAAAAACATCTAATTGCCTCTGTAGATTTTTTTATTCAATTTTTCTATGTTAGATCTACAATATAAATGCAAAGTGTAGTATCACTATTTACTGACTTTAAAATACTCCCCTATGGTCTACTTAATAACATCCTGACGTACAGGAAAATAATAATCAGTATGGCACTAATTGCAGCTTCAAGTTGTTTTTCATGGACTTTGAATGCTGCAGTACCATTTAATGGCTATTAATCTATGACCACCTAATGATTTCGTATTCAGGGATGTTGGAAATGAAAAACATACGGTCCTTGAAAAGGCTATCCACCCACTCTCATGCAGTCTTGCTGTTTTTTTCTCTGAATATATCAAATTTACTGTTTGATTCAAGTGTGGCATTTTCTTTCTCTGCCAAAAAAAAGAATAAAAAATAAGAATTGTAATAAAAAAAATTGTCAGATGCATTCTCTGTAGCATCGTTTTGTTAAATATGAACAATTCTGAGCCCTTAAATGAATGTTTAAAACTCTCTGCTAATATACAGAAGGACTATTTGGTAAAATCTGCACTTTATTTGCACAAATTCCGGCACACAGTGGAGATGAGTCACCTCAGTGTGAGTGCTGAGCATCACAGTATGATATAAACAAAGGTGTTCACACCTTATCTGTTTCATTTGACAACTTTACATTGTGTTATCCCTGTAGAAAGCTCTTAAACCAACCTTTCCCCAGATTTAGATACACACCTTGAAAGGTATGAAGCAGATTCCAGCAAAGTGACATCACATTATTTCAGCATACACAATCACTTCTATTTTTGCATCTGGCAACACCCTCTATTTTTAAAGTGTGCCTCTTTGCAAAGGAGATAAAAAAAGAGAGGCATTGCAAAACCAGATGATGGGGAGAGAGAAACCAAGCATAACCATCGTTGTCAGCGCAGCAGTGGGTAGGAATATTAAAAACATTCGGCTCTTTCAGATGAGCCGGGACTCCAACTTAACTGCATTGCACAGCTTGCAGCCACAGGATTGAAACCTCCTGCACATTTCATGACTCACTGGGGGTCAAGGTTGCGGTAGCTTTTTGTGTCATACTCCAACAGGAATGGGTGATCAGAGAAAACCTTTTTTTTTTTTATTATTTTCTTTTAGAATAAGTAAACTGGTTGTGGTTAGTGGTTAAAATACAGTAAATCTGGGGTGAAAATGAAAGATGTTCAGCATCTTTAACCTTGCTTTGCTGACAAAAGAAGAATAAAGAGGAAAATCAAGTAGAAATTATTTTTGTTGCATCTTCCTTATCTGCTGAACTGTGTTGCCAAATAATCATTGAAATAGAATATTGATACAACTGACTGCAGTGGGCTTTATGCACAACAACTCCACTGCTTTCTGACATTAAGCCAGGTCCTTTCTTTCCGGTCTTTCATTAACTGGACAAATCCAGGTGTGCCTGACCTCAGAAACCATGACAATGCCCAGACACACCTGCATTAATCAACTTGTCCAGTACTGAAAGACAGGCGACAAAGAGGCTTAAGTTCAGAAAGTAGTAGACTTCTGCATATAGCCCTTTGATATGGTTAAAAAGAGGGAAAAATTCAAATTATCATCAATATCTGGCTTTGTGGTCAACAGAATTAAAGTTCCTAATTTATTACCTGACCCATAGACATAGATAAAGATGGATGATCCTTCTGCTTACGTGACCTGTTGGTATCTGAAGAGTTAAGGTGAAGCTTGTTGGGTGGTTCCTGCACCGTCATCGCTTTGCGTGTGTTATCACTCCCGGAAATACAAAAATGGGTAAAGAGAGGGGGGCTGTGAGTGTCAGGGCAAATGATTGACAGTCAGCATAGTCTGAGCTGGAGCAAGTGATGCAACCCAGAACTAAAACAAGCTAATGGAGGTAAGGGGGCTTAAAGGGATATGCCACCCCTGGGTGAAATTGAGCCTCCCTCCGCAGTCCCCTGAGTTGGACAAGTGGGCAGAAGCGTTTTCTAGCTGACCCAGTCATTCTCTAAATCTGGTTGCACTGACTTTATCTAGCTTAGCATAGTTGCTGTAATCTGGTGTTTCTAGCACCACTTGGTGAAAGTGAACTAATTGACTCGAGATTTTTTCCAATTACGTTTCGTGATCCACACATTCTGATTGAGAGCAAATGACAAGCCGATTTCACATGAAAGGATTGACTAGGTGACATTCAATAAAGGGACTGTATGCCACAGAAGTACAGGCGAACCACAGGCGAAGCAGCATGCAACCCTGTTTATGGGAGTTGGGGATGCTGTGTGCTGCCTTTGCTACTATCTGCAGTGCTTCGCCTGTGATTCGCCTGTACTTCCGGGGCATATGGTTCCCCTATTGAATGCCACCTAGTCAGTTCTTTGATGTGAAATCGGCTTGTCATTTGTACTCGATCAGAATGTGTGGGTCACGAAACGTAATTTGAAAAAATCTCGAGTTCATTCGTTCACATTCGCCAAGTGGTGCTAGTTGGAAACACCAGATTACAGTAACTGTGCTAAACTAAGCCAAAGTCAGTGCTTCCAGATTTAGAGAATGACTTGGTCAGCGAGAAAATGCTTCCTCCTACTTGTCAGGAGACTGTGGGGAGAGGCTCAATTTTATCCAGGGGTGGCATATACCTTTAAGGTAAGGCACACTGTTAATTAGCTAAAAACCGCTGTTGTAGGCTACTACTCTGCTACTGGCTGAGGCCTTCCTGGGAGCAAGCAGGGAGCTAGCCAGTAGCCGCCAGCACTAACACTGGCAGTCGGTCTGCCACCTGTCAGATTAAATACCATTTTGATGGATGACTTATGAAAAAATTCACCCCCCTAACAGTTGACATGAAGGTAAAATTGACTACCTAAATTGATTTTTTAGGTAGTCAACCTAAAACACATTTATTTCTGCTGTGAAGTTGTACTTTTAACATGGGAGTCTTTGACTTGACCCTCTTTTGCAGCCAGCGCCTATAGCGGGTGAGGGGTGAACTGCAATTTTTCAATCTAGTTTGCTCTTCTGGGTTGGCATCAGTTTTATCCACCGCAGTTTGCAGCTTGACCTGAACTCAAGAGTTTGACTTGAGAAATCATAATGCTACACTCAAGGACATGATTACACAATTACCCCTCCATTATCTCTGCATCAGATTGCCAACAGCAACAAGATGGTGCTGGCAGCAAGGATGTGCCACCAAAAACTGTGAATGATCAGAGCAGCTGATATGAAGTGGTAACATGTTGCTGCTACCCTAAATGGTCTGCTTGGCTGTCCCAGGTATGGGATATGAGAGATCAAGTCAATCCTCTCAGCAAAGGATCAACCATAGAGAACTATAGCAAAAAGGAGGCTGATGAATGATTAAGGTCTGGCAATAGTCTGTTGCCATGCCAACTATTATCAAATGCAATACAGTATCAGCTGCACACACCTTTGTGAGATAAAACGTCTATGACTAGTTTAAGATGAGTAATTGACAGAATTTCAGGCAGAGTTTTGGGATCGTGTTTCTTCTACAGCAACAAAACTGATTTTTGTAAACAATGTAACGCAGAGGTTGACCTTTTGTTTCCATTTTAAACAGTATATTAGATTTTCATTGTATCATCTTGCATTGAATTGCACTCTAGGTTATATTTAATTGCAAAATGCATGTAAAGGCTGATTTATTGCAATGGTTTTTAAGTGCAAATATGTTTTTGATCCCTAATAGGTATAAAGTTAAAAATGAAACATTCTTAATGTATGCTGTAAATGTACAAAGGTTTTAAGAAAGATCCATGCTCTCTGTCAACTTTAAGTTTTGAAAAATGAAGATCTGAACATTACTTTGTTGCAGTTATTGTGTCTATAGTTCATATAATTGTTTATTAAAACTTAAACCTTGTCTTAACAATTAAACATGGGATATTCTGAGCAATTGCTACCCAGCTATGAAAAAGTTCTCTTGCAGCCATGTATCCACAATTTAAGTACCTCTGTACAGTAAATTAAAATGACATGCCCATAAATCAGGACATGCCTATTAAAAGATAAGCATTTCCCATGTAGCTCTGTTTGTAATATAATTAAGAAGAGGCAGCTAACAGGAAAGGTAGAGTTAAAGTATAGGTCTAGAAACTT
This sequence comes from Atherinomorus stipes, assembly GCA_023101725.1. Lineage (NCBI taxonomy): Eukaryota > Metazoa > Chordata > Actinopteri > Atheriniformes > Atherinidae > Atherinomorus > Atherinomorus stipes. The sequence continues at coordinate 1,080,858 of JALJCO010004425.1, forward strand.
GCCAAGAGAACTGCTTATGCAGTTGGTAGAAGGTCATTAAGACCCTCGTTTGACTGCAGAAGGCATTGCAGAAGATTTTACTAGACTCTGGAGAAGTGGTGCTCTGTTCTACTGTGCAGCCACACCTGCACAATTATGACCTTAGGAAAAATAATTCCCTCCTCTGAGCAAAAAATTAAATCTTAACCATAGAAACATTAGGAGTTTAAAGAGGAAAAGTTGAAAAACACTCATGCTATTTGTGAACAAGTCATGTAGTTAGAGAAAATGAAACTTTTTGCTGAATTTATTAAGAGAGAGAAAATTTGTAGAATGCTGGCAGATTTTCATGAAAACAACACATTGCTGATCTTTTAGGTATATCTGTCATTTTATGGGCTTATGTTGCCTCAAGATGGGAACATTTCACTGGCAGAGGAAAGAGTGGATTCAATTAAATGCTGGGAAACGCTGAGAGAAACTAATGATCCTAAACATACCTCAAAATTCTCAAAGGACTCCATCACCAATCAAAACTGAAAGTTATTCCATGGTTGTCACAGTACCCTGACCCGAAAATCATTAACAATCTGTGGATAGACCAGAAAAAAGGCATATGTGAGACAATCCAAGAAATTCACCTTGAGGATGTTTCCAGGAAGAATGGATAAGAGTCTCCCAAACGTGTCCAAATACATGCTTCAGGCTCTTTTCATTACTTTGGAATTGACCTATGGCTAAACCATGCCCCCAAACGCGATGAGCCAATCACAGTGCGCACAGCTATCCCATACACTCGGACATTCTCTGCTTAAACGTCCATTGAAATGCATTGAAGTTAGTCCGTTTTTGTTCGTTTTTATGTGTTCTTTTTAGTTTAAAATGGTCAAACGTGTGCATGGGGTACATGCAACTCCGACACTAGGTATCCTGAGAGGCTGGGTGACAGGGTGTATTTTTTTGCCTTTTACCAAGTCACATCAAGCCAAAGTTATGCGGCAGACCTCAACATCAACTGAACGTGGATAAAATGAACAAGGATGTCTACATCTGTTCTAAGGTAAGGGAACATCGTATTCGAGGCAACATGTTGTCACTTTGCTTGAAAGAAACATGAAGTTACCTTCCCTATCGTTAGTTTAAGTTGGCTAACGCTAGCTAAACATGCTAGTTTTGGTACGTGGTAACGGTACATAAGACGCTGTCGTGTAGTACAGGTGTGGTGTAGTAACGTCGATAATGACACACCTCTGGCTTCCAAGCTGCAGCCAGACTGCTCCGCTTCCGTGGCTGTTTGATCAGTTTTTGTCAGATGATCACTTTTTGGCACGACAGCAGCCGTGCAGCAGTTTGTGCAAGAAACTGAGGGAGCGACACGAGTCACATTCAGAGATTCACAGGCTGATTTCTACTCCCAGTTTAAGACTTCTGAACAATTTCTTTTTGTTTGTTTGTATTGTTTTTATGTTTTTTAATTTATCTCGTCATGGTCTCTCTGTCTGATCACGCGTCTGTTGTCCGTGTTGACAGCTGTCATCTCCCGAGATGTCACATAGCGCCTGTCACCGAATGTTGTCTGTCCGAGTGAGTGGAGGGGGCGTGGCTTAGCCATAGGTCAATTGTAAAGAAAAAGTATAAGATTCAGGAAACATATACAGGTAGATGCAACATTTTTAACTTAATGCCTTCTGGAAATCTTTTCATCTCTTACAAGCATTTTTGCCTTTATACATCCCAATTTGCCACAGAGGTATAATCTACCAGCACAGCTTTTATGCAGATTTACATTTAAAGGTGTCAACCTGCTGTTTTACATACACAATTCTTCTTAAATTATCTTCAAATGAATTTTTAATTTTAGTTGGGTGGGACGAAAATTTAATGAGCTCATTTTAATCTCTTTTTATCCCCAACTATTGTTTGTCGCTAGAATACGTACGAGAATTAGACCTGTCTGTAAGCACGTTCACGAGGCAAACGTCAAAACCAAAAAGTTTTATCAGGACAGAGCAGGTGAAGGAAAATGATGTCCCAACAGAGAAAAACGTGATAAAAACGTAACGGTGCGGTTGATAGAGAGGATCCGCGGAGTAAAAGGGCTGGACTCTGATGAATATAAGGAGCGGACGTGTGACGTGAAGTTAACCAAACAGTGTTACAGTAGCTTCTGTAGCTACATTAGCAGCTTGTCCGTTCGCCAACCACCGTTTACTGGCCTCTTACACAAAAGATAAGTTACACAAGCAGCAACACTTACAGACTGCACATCCTCACTGATAAATATAATCCACTGGTCCCTGGTCGTGCTGTCCCTCCTGTTAAAGCACCGAAAACTGCTGAATTTCTGCCGAGGCAACTCAGCATGGCAATCTCCCCCCTCCTCCTTGTCTTCGGTGTCCTTTCTGACAAAGCTCTACTCTGTGGCAGGTAATCAGCTGCCTTCAGGTGGTGCTAAAGACGCTAGCTTAGCAGCTTTTTCAGCCTATCTAGTTCACGTCATAACAGCTGATCATAACGACTCCACGGCAGGTAATCAGCTGCTTTTAGGTGGCGCTAAAGAGGCTAGCTTAGCAGCTAGCATCCTCTCTAGTTCACGTCATTCAGAGAAAGAAATCCAAACCGCGTACTGTGGAGAGTGCATGCTTGTGGCCGATTCTGGTGAGAAGAGAGCGCCTGCACTCAAAGACGAAGTTACTTTCACTTTTCAGACTTTCTGGCACGTTATAACTGAGGTCCTGTTCCAATACACATGTTTTAACATGAAAAAGTGGGATTTCCGGGTGATGACTCCTTTAACATTAATCATTAAAATCATTTGTGATTCTACAAGTCCTTAAAGAGGGGGTTTCATGTCACATAATTCCCTTTTGTGGCACAATCAAATAACTATGTTGCCTTCAGTAGATTTGAAAATACAGTGTATGTAATAAACAACCTAAAGAAATGTGACATCACTCCATTTCTGTATCTGATGCTTTAAAAATTCACTGCTGTCCCTGTAAGATTCCTCCTGCTGTTTCTGACATGCCCACTCCACTCATCACAAGACTCTCATGCTCTGGTGGGGAAGAGCTCAGCAAGGGAGGGGGAGGAGCTTCGTGGTATCGGAGGTGCTATGTAATAGCAGCCGTTCTGGCAGCCATGTTGGTTTCCACAGGAGATTCAGGGATTTTTCAAATATGCGTGAATGAGTCAAAGTAACCCACGAGGCATGTTTTATGGGGAGGAAATGACATGATAACATAATAAAAAAGGTTTTTTTATGTTATGTTACCCCCAGCCCCCCACTCCTTAAAGGATAACTTTCTTTTTTTTCAACCTGGACCTTATTTCTAAGAGTTCATATGTGCATTTACTCACCAGTAACTTTGAGTCCTTCGGAAAATATAACGTTGAGTCGCCCTTCGGCGTACATCCAGTAATAATGGCGGAGACAGGGCAGTCACTATAGAAGGCATTATCTGCAGCAAAACTCCTTGATTTTCACCAATACTTTAAGTAGAATTAATGCACGCATGAGTACTATTGTCCTCTGAGTTTAGATTTAGCTTTCTGTTAGTTATCAGGGTGTTCTACACATTTTTTGGGGCCACGAGTCCACGATGCGTGCTTCTGTAGTACGAATGAGAAAAGCCGCTCGCTACCCAGACAACAACAAAAACACAATTTGCGAAACTCTGAACTCACAGGAAAATAGTACTCATTGGTTCCTTCATTCTAATTGAAGCATTGATTAAATCATGGAGTTTTTGCTGTAGATAACGTCTAATATAATGGCTGCCCCATCTCCCATTTTACTGGAAGTACACTGAAGGGTGATTCAATGTAATTTCTTTCCAAGTTCTCAAAGTGATGCAGAAACTTTACTGGTGAATAAATGCACGTAAATACTCCTAGAAATAGGGTCCAGGTTGAAAATAAAGAAAGTTATTCTTTGTCTACATTTTAAGCATGCTTATGAATGCTTGTATCTTATAGCAGAACTCAGTAACTTTTTCACCTCAATAAATGCTTGTCAGAATCCCTGTGGAGCTAAACAAAGTGTTTATGGAGTGATTTGATGTTTCCCCACGGTGTCTCTGGCCTGTAAGCGGCACTTGCAAGTCTGCCTGAGCAGACCCGACACAGATCTTGCGACAACAGAAACCGCTGTATGCAATGGCATAATTTCCACGGGGGATGGGGGGTTTCGACCCCCACCCCCAATAATCAGATCCAGGTAATATACTGTAACCCCCCTAAAAAAAATAACATAACTCGGATTTAATAATCACATTCATGATCTTTTATGGACATCTTGCTTATTTTTTTCATTACCTACAATATTTTCCAGCAAAACAACAGCATCTTTAATCATCTGGTAATGTAAAGCACCTTCCGTCCTCTTCCTCCGCCGAGTATTTGGTGTTATCCATACCAGCCACTTTCTACCTTATTGCTGTGTTTGATGGGAGGGGGAAACGGAAGACCAACAATGTAAAGAAGACGAAAAGGTGGTCAGACAACATAATTCATTGTTGATCGACATCAACCGATAATAAAAAAAAGAAAAGAAAAGAAAACTGATTGACAAAAGAGGTAAATACATGCACGTTCGTCTTCAGGTGTGCCTCCATCAGCACTGCGGACAGAGGACACGTCGGAAAACACAGCAACCACTTATAATCAGACACATGTGAGTGTTTTACAGTCTACTAGAGACCAGGACGTGTCTGGTCTATTATAGGAGAACTGAAGCTCCTCTAAAGTTTTGTGGATATATTGTTTTCATCATAAACTTTCTAACGAAGCCAACATGGACCCTCAGTAGTTCCCTGTTAGGCTGATGCTAACGCTGTTATTTCCCCACTGTCTGTGAATGCAGCACAACTTTGAAACGGTAGTTTCACCCATATGGCTTCACTGTTTTAATCACCTTGCTCCTGGTCGCGTGCTCATGGACGTAAACTGGATAATTTCCTGGTTGTAAATCATCCTCGTTATCTAAGATCTGAACTTCAGCGACTCCACTGAATGAACCGGTTTCATCAGGACCTTTTTCTTTCATGAGTGGGTTTTTTCTTCACCATCGTTTCAGTCATTTATGTAAAATGAGTCCATGATGAAGTTTAGAAATGCAGATGAAGAGAATAAAACCGCACCCCCAAAGTTGTTGTTTGCTTGTTTGTTTCGGGTGTTCTTCACTTTATCATATAGGCTATTTCACTTTCATCCAGCACCCGATCCTCACTATCTGGGATGTGCGTGATACCAATATTTACTTCTGTATGAAGTTTAGAAATTTGACGTGACTTCACAGCGTTCAGCTGTCACGTGATTATTAAATGATTTAGTTATTATCTTGTGTCAGTAATGGGGAGGTTACCTGTTACAGGTGCATCAACACTCTGTAAGGTCGTTCATGCACTCTGAGCTTGTTTTGAATTGATATTAGATTACAGTATTAGGATACTTGTAGCTACAGTACACTTGATTCCATGTTAACATGTCTCTATTTCAGCACAGAGGGGGCCAATGGCCATCATTCTGACACCCCCAAAAAGCCACGTTGGCACTTAAAAATTTAGCCCTTAAAGATCCCATGATGTAAACGGCAGGTTAACCTACTATTATAATTATTTTTTATTATTTTGACTTCACAACATGAACATAATTTGGGTCTCAGAGAGAACTAGTTGTGGAACCTTGTGTAATATTTATATATTAATAAATGTTAAAAGATAAGTAATGCAAAACTAACAGTAACATATTTGTTCAAGAAGCAGTTTGATGCTCTTCTTCATGGATGTCTTTGATGTGCGTGTTTGATTTCATAGAAAAGTTCACAGATTTTACAATTCAAGTTTTAATTGCATAAAAGTAGATAAAAATAAACGAGATATGCCAGCAGTAGTATGTATAATAACTGTTCAATGTCCTGTAATGGGGCTGATTGTAGTGGTGAAAAGTAAATAACTAAGTTTACTATTTATTCAAAAGGAAAAGTATCACAATATACTGTATCTGTTATACAGACACCAAATTACCCTGACTCGTTTTACAAATGTAAATAATTAAATAAGTAAATAAACAGGCAAAGAATATGACCCCCCCCCCAATGACAGACCAAAGTTACGCCCTTGGCTGTACGGTACTCAGGTCCCTTATCCAGCGAGCTGCTTCTAGCGCTGGTTTGCACCAGAACCAGACTAAAAATTTGTTCTTTAGCCTCCAACGACCTAAACACTGGCGCCTGGCTCTCAAAACCAACACTTTGCTGGACCAGAGTGAAAATCCGGTTCACGTAGCTTGTGCTGCCTGTGCGTCGGGTGGAGCAGCACTGAGCCTTATGGCTCAATAATTACTTGTCATGTCCGCAAAAAGTAAATAAAAGTTTGTATTCTTACCTGCTACCTGCCAACATCAGAGAAAAATATAATCCACGGCATATTTACCCGCAAAACACGGGTAAAACGTGTCATTGCAGGAGACACAGGACTCTGCTTTGAGCAGAGGGAGTCGAGCTGCTGCTACCAACAAGTAGCACCAACAACCTAGTAAAAGCATAGAAATATATTTAGGGATCAAAATAGAGGAAAGCAGGTAGAGAAGACGTCTGTGTGCTGTGGGGGGGTAGGGGGAGTACGAACTTTACAACAAAGAAAGGACGCCACTAGGAGGAGCCCGAGCTGAAGTTACTGAGTTCTGCTTTAAATTACCGTTAATTAAAGGCCTGCTTTCTATGTCCCATTCCTGCTTTCACAGACACACTCAATAAACAAACATATTGCTGAACATTGAGTCCAGCAATTTGTTTGTCACTAGCCTTTCTGTCACATGGTTTAGTTATGAGGGTGGCAACTCCCTGAGGACTTTCACAGATCAACAACTTAAGTGGTGCTAATAATTCAACTAGGTCCCAGTCTGTGCAAGCGAACTAAATTGTCTGTTGATAAATACTTTAGCAGCCACTTTAAATTCACAGCTCATAGTATAGCACAGTGTCACATTTATCTCCTGAATTTCAGGTCATTAAGAGAGGAAAGTCTGGTACACATACGTTCAGGTGTAAAATGTTTTTCATTCATATTATTCTGATTAGATGTTTTGAGTCGAAGAATAATAATAAAAAAAATCATAATTTTATCTGAATATAGATATTTCCTAAATATGCCTAAGTTATTCATAAAATCCTTAAAATGTCTTCATTTCTTTAGACGCTCCTGGTGCTTTCACCCTGCAGTGCTTACATGTTTCACCATAAAACATGCAGAAAAATACAAATGTTTTCCTGCCAGCTTAGATTGCTCGACTCCACTTGACAACCTGATTGACCCAGACGAGGTGTTCACTCTGTGGGATGGTGGGACCAGATGGCAGGTGCAGTGGGCAGCAGTATGTCTGGCTGTAACGGCACAGGAGGAAGTGTGTTGAAAACACCACAAAGGAGAACAGGGAAGTGTCCTAATGCACGCATGTTCAGACATCTCAAGGAGAAAAGTGATGTCAAGTGGATATAAAACATGGTAGCTGTCTTAAGAAACAGATAGGGATTTGATGAAAGAAAAAGTGGAAGACAGCTGAGACAAACAAGACAAAAGGGGCTCTTTGCTGCTTGTCCTTGTATTTCTAAGTAAAATCTAGGGGTCATATTAACAGGACAAAGACAGACATAAGGTGACAAAGACAGGCCATGGCTATGTTTAGCACTGCTAGAATACTCTCTGGGGACACGGTTATAGATTTTCTTGTGCAGAAGTTCAGATGGCTCCAACTGCTAAGAGGTGAGTATACAGTCTAGACACTGCACCAGCACTGCATCACTTATTATAACAGTTTCTGTTTTTACAATGTTAGTTTGTGTTTTAAATAACTCAGGAAATAATCCAAAAATAGATTGTAATATATTTTTGGCTCTTTATATTCTGCAAATTATGAACGCATAATCTTTGGACCAAATGTAATGTCATTCTGACCTCAGCACAAGGTCCTACTTTGCTATGGTCCCTTGACCTGATACAGTGTTGTGTCAGGCATTATTTTCTGCACTTAGGAACAAGATCAGGAGTCACAAGATGCTGTATTTGAAGACTGAACATCACCGAGAAAAGATGGTGGTGCCTCTACCTAACCCACAAGATTGTGAGCAGTAAGACTGAAAAGGCAATGGCCTCACACAATATGAGCCCCATCTCCAACACAAAGTTCCCACAACTGTTCACTGACAGTGAAGATTGACAGATAATATTTAACTTCAGAAGTGCATGGTTAGTTTCCTGCAATCTAGGAAGGTAAATGATTAAAAATCATTTAAATTTTATACATCCAACGTAAAAAAACAAACAAAAAAAACCACCCCCCCCTCCCCCCAAAAGAAAAACAAAAACAAAAAAACAACAACAACAAAACACAAAAAAACAAAAACAGCAACAACAAAACACACCTAGTCACATTTATTTATGAATAAAAAAGGAACTAATTTAAACCGGACCATACTTAAATTGTACTGCAAGGAAATTAAATGAATGAAATTAAAAAAATGATTTTTTTTTTATTAATCCCAGGGGGAAATTGCAACGATACTGTGTATAATATAAAAATATACTGCAATGGGATATTTGTAGCCCCCACCCTTCTGCAGTGCTTACCACTCTAAACAGTTTTATTTTTGGAGACAATGAATATTTATAATTAGTAACTTGCTTCCCCCGCACTGCGGACTGTGTGACAATGCAATTTGTTATTGATACAGAATGAGGAACAGGGAGGAGCTGAAACATGAACCCAAAAAGTGCTGTTGTTGTCTTGTCTAATCAGACATCCCTGTGTGTGAACGCACATCAAACACTGCTTCTCACACTCTCCTTTTATTTCCTGCACCCTCTCCTCCCAGCTTGACTCATTCTTCCTCTTGCAACATGACAGTATGGGAAGGCGCGAAACAATTCAGTGAGCTGTGAGCCTGTTTACCCTTCTGTCCTCTGGGCACTCCTGCAGAGACTGTATAGTTGCATGCTACCCATTCAGTGTAGAAATATTGCCACTACTCATGAAGGAAGTGTGGGCGATAAGAGACCTAAAACAGCCTGTGAGAAAAGCCCATGACAGAGAAGGTGATGCATAACAGCTTCAAATCCGTCCCCCCCTGGAGTTTGGTTGCATGTGTCTCTGTGATTATGTTTTTTCTGATGTTCCTTTGTAAGCTGAAGAGATGGAAGACTGGACATAGCTCCGCAGAAGTAAAATACTGTAAATCCATTTCATGAAATTTAGTCTGTTGTGGGAAGAGCGTGGCCCCCTGTGATTCGGAGCTGACTAATACATTTTGAAGTGTAAACAGGGTAAGGTTTTGAGCTGTGATGAGTGGTGGGACATGAGGGTAAAGATCGTTCAGAGGAAAGAAAACCAATCATGACTGACATTAATAAGAAATGGCAGCAGTGCAACAACAATGAAATAAACCGTGAGCTGAAGCAATATAAGCGAATATCAGCAGAGGAAGTAGGAAAAAATAAATGTTATATTGAAAAAAGAAAAAGTCAAAAATAGTGAGCAAAGGCATGGCACTGAAATCGAGTGGTGGGTTTGAAGAGAAAACATGGAAGCATCGGCACTCAAAACTGTACGCTTTACAATCTGACACTGTTTATAAATGCTTCTTCATGCATTTCTTTTTCATCAGGACTGTAGGATGTAATTTGCATCTGTTAACAAGAGTGCTCCACATGGTATGCTTTTTTTTTTCCCCTTCTCCTGCTTTATCAGATCCCTTTTTGGGCCTGTTTCACATGCTCCACTTCCATTTTTGCATCATCTACATGTTCCATATCCTAACATATAATCCACAGCCCAATTCAAAATCAGACATTATGACACACAAGTTTTCACAGGTTTTGTGATGTTGCAGCCTTTCCTCTATAATTTTCCAGCTATCACATGAAATCAGCAAGGTAGATTGCACATAAAACCTCACTGTCATTGCTGCACTTGACACAAAAAGGTCCAAAATGACACTTTTAAGGTATTCTCCCATTTCCACATATTTTGGGAAATGTCACATGAAAAGTGTTGTGTATTGACCAACATGCACTTCTGAACACAGACCCTCTGCAGTATGTACTCAAAAGGAATCCTTCAATTCAGAAGCCTCACTGAAAAAGCTGTTTCACTTGAGTTATTATTTCAGATTGTTATCTTTTCTCAGAGTGCATGCAGAAAGCCGTTGGACTTTAACTTTCTTTGATTATGCATTCATGTCAGCCTTTTCAGCACTCATGCTTGCTTTCCTTTTTCCTCTGTCCCTTGAACAGAATGTTGAAATTGCATGATTTTTGAAGATGACTAACATACAGTATGTAGATTAAAGCATCCTTTACAGTAGATCCAACCAAAGCAAATAATTAACGTCACACGCTTCTGAAAGTTTAAACAAATTTGATTTTTTTAAATAACTTTAGAGGCGATAAGGAAATCAGTTTAAATCTCATGGTGCATGTGTGCCAAAATGTGGCTGGCAGTAATGTGCAGTAAACACTTATGGTTCACCTGAGCTCGTGGCAACTGAGAAGTCAGATTTGAGCTCTCGTGAGAGTAAAACCAAAGTAAATGTGACAAAAAGTTGGATTTTAAACCCTGCCAGATGATCATTTAGACTGGCACATAGACATCGATAAAAATAAAAAAAAATCTAGCTTATCTCAGTAACTGTTACTGAAATGATTCTTCATTTTTCTGTCAGGGAACCCTGGCCAGAACTGATTCAAGCTCCTCTTAAGGTTAATGCATTGAGATTTTATTTATTTTACACAAATTTAGCAGTTAAATATAACTGTTTTATTTAGTTATTTTTCATGGACGTAAAGTGAAATGATTTCATAGCAAACATTCTCGGATGTGTCAACTCAAATATAATGACTTCGATGGGCATATTTACATATTTCCTATTACGGGCGTAGCCAGAAAAAAGACATTGGGTGTGCACGAGCAATACTGGGTGTGCCAAATTTATTTTCAAGTGTTACAACTCCACGAACATTTGAAAGATCTCTCTCGAATACAACATTATTAACACAAAACATATCCACACGATGTGTGCATTCTATCAGTAATAGTCAACAGTAGTTTAGAGCAGGTCTAAACATTCACACGTGTGACATACTTTCAAATAAGTCAATGACAAAGTCATAGAAAAAACACGCTTTGTGTTAAAAAAAACAAACAACAAAAAACACTACAAAAGCATAATGGACATTGAATGCCCATTGAGATACAGTAAACATATGACACACTCATGTGTGTACTCATGCACTCTCAGAGCCATAATGTATCCCCATTACGTATGATCATTTAACCATCTTAACACAAAGATTGGGCTGAGCAGCAGAGTAAAGGACACAGCGATATCACTGCTTACCTGTGCGCATTGCTCAGCTCTTAATTTAAAGGGAAAGACTGTGGCATGGCCTTGAACGTATTTATTATTTCATCATGTGTGTCTAATTTCCATCTGGCTGCCATGTTTTCTGATGTGCACTGTCCGCAGCACTAATGGAGCGCACACCTGTGTGGACGCACATGTTTGTTTGTATAGAACCACACACTTTATGGCAGTTTTTTGAAATAGTGTGACTGGGTCTGCTTAGGCCAGGCGTCGCATGGCCAGCAGACTGTAGGGACCCTCCTTTGGCATTTGGTGCTCTACGCACAGTGTGATATGCGTGGTGGGAGCAACGGCACTGATCAGTCAAGTTTCTCTGCGAGCTCTTTTAAAAAATGAGCAGCGAAAAACTATTCTGTCTCTCTGTGAGCATCGTAGCTCTGTTGGTGGATTCAGTCTAGGGATCGACCAATACATCGGCCGGCCGATATATTAGGCCGATATTTGCATTTTTTGCTAGAATCGGCATCGGCCGATACGCGCCCTTCGGCATAATTTACAGACAGGCATCTATACAGGCAGCAGTTGCTGGAGATGCTGCGCCAGTAGCTCTGGCCTACCAAAGCTTTCCTATTAAAAGTTGTAAAATAGTTTTAATCGTTTCCGTCATCATTCAGCGGCAGCCGCAACCAGCTGATCAACAGCAGTGAAAAGCGCCACCTGACTTTACACAATCAAATAAAAATAATTTTAGGATGTAAAAGCTCAAATGTGTTCCAAACCGTCTTCTTCTATCCATCAGCTGATGGATCATAAGTGTCGGACTTCGCGCTGCGGTGAAGACGAAGGCGATGCGAACTGAAAATGAAAAATCTCTATTTGCAGTAGGAGGATCTCCGTCAGATTCGCATAAATAGGCTACAGAACGGACGCAGGAGGAAAGTTCCTGCTGCTTCTTAGCAGACCTGAAACTGACCATCAGTTCTTATGAAGAGAATCAGAGGAGAAATCACCTGAACCAGTTGCTCTGGTTTCTCACCCATGGAAAACGCAAAACTCTCTTCTTTGCGTTTTTGGAAAAAGACAAAAAAAAAAAAAAAAAAAAAGAGAGAGAGAGAGAGAGAGAGAGAGAGAGAGAGAGATCCCCTTTATGCAGCAGCAGATGAAACTGTCTCCATGCAGGAAAATGCAATCGTGCAGAAATGGAGGCATGTTGGGTCTCCAGTGGAAAGGGAAACATTTCATCCACACATCCAGATGTGAAACATCCCGATAAAAGCAGAAAAACAGCAGAAGTGCGCGTGCCCGCTTGTACGGAGGAACTGATTATGGCACTTATAATCTCTGCGTCCTCCCCAGCAGCATAAATGTTCTACAGAACCAGACCCGCCAGGTCTGACAGCACACGTGTAGGATGACATGAGATATGTCCAGACTCATGTGCACCGTCAGAAAATGTCACACTGTAAAAAAGGTACTTGTCAGATATTTGCGTTTTCACCCCCAAAACTGTTACTGTGTTAGAGACCAGAAAGCGGCAGGACCTCAGCATTGTAGAGTAATCAGCCCTGATGATGATGATAGAGAAGTTTTTTCACCTCAAGTAAAACTAAGAATGAGATCAAAATGAAATAAATAAAAAAAACCACTGATATTAATTTTGATTTATCTTCCAGCTTGATAACACTTCAATATACACATGAATACAAGATCAATTATAAATATTTTTTTTTACAAAAATATGAAAAGTGGTACAGTAACCTGTTTACTGTATTTTCCAGTTGCAGAAATCGTAATAACAAAAGATAGATAGATAGATAGATAGATAGATAGATAGATAGATAGATAGATAGATAGATAGATAGATAGATAGATAGATAGATAGATAGATAGATAGATAGATAGATAGATAGATAGATAGATAGATAGATAGATAGATAGATAGCAAAGATTTAGCCCAGGCATAATATCATCACTACAGATTTGGACTGCAGGTAAAGTCAGGAACATTCTGGACTTTTATTTTAATAATCTGTTGCTCAGAAAGTCAAAATACTTTGATTTGAAAAATTATAAGGAAATCCTGCTGCTGGTATACTATACAGGGCCGATACTGGTAATGCAATATTGGCCCATAATATCGACCCCAAATATCGGCAGGTTGTATTGGCTGAGGCTGATGAGAAAATATCGATATCGATATCGGTATGGGCCCCAAAAAAGCTGTATTGGTCGATCTCTAATTCAGTCTTACAACTGAAAACAGGCTCTTCAGAACAACTTGTAGCAGGAAATGTTACTAGAATACACAGTAAATAGTTCATGTTGGGAAAAACATCTCTGTCACTGAGTCCAACACTTCAATGATGGACGGGACCTGATGTTCCCCATCCACGTTCTGCTTGATGAGGAACCCAAACAGTCAATTCTGCGTCCGCCAAACCAAATGTATAATGCCGGCTCTGGGCAATGCATCCAGCTGGCAAAATGCATCTGATGCAGGCAGCAGAGAGGCCGCCTTCATTACTCAATAAGAGTCACTCTGAAAACATTTTTTATTCGACCAGCTGTCAGAGAACTCAGTTTCATCACTATTAGCGGTAGCTCTCCCACAATGCTTGCTGGGAAGGGGTCACAGTTAGGTCGGTAGGTTGCCAGGGTGTGCCAGCTGCCTCTGTGGGTGGCACCAGCACTTCCTAGCTATAACAAGTTGGCATACCTACAACTATTTGAAAGAACTTTATCAGTAAAACAGTTCTCTCTATCCATGACCTGATTTGATTGGATCATTCCAGTCTCTAATCGTACAATACTTAATTTAATTTGATTTAATTTAATTGAGTTGGTCAACATAAAACACTTCTAATAAGGCAGTGTATGTCATTAAACTCCACTGAACTACATTATTGTTTGCTGAAGTAACATAAATCATTTACATGTATTAAATGTGGTTATTTTTGTTTAAAGCAATTGAATAAACTTTTGTTGGAATAACTTAAGTATATTACGTTGCATTTATGTAGGCCTATATAGTGGAGTTCACCCCACATTTATTTAGTGGATGGAAAAACTGCCCTCTATGTAATTGAGTTTACCCAATGAACCACTTTTAGAATCTTACTCTTTATTCTGTAAAGGTCAAAAATAAAAGGACTGTGGATATGTAAGGTCGGAGGGTGGAGCGGGTTGGTGCAGGTGTGTGGGGGGAGTGCATGTGGGTGTTGGAGGGTATCAGGAGGTGGGGGGTATGTGTGTAGGGTAGAGGGAGGAGGGTGTTGGGGGTAGAGGAAGGAGTGAGTGTGGGTATGTAAAAAAAAAGGGAAAAAATAAAAGGACTAATCTATATGTTGAAAATCATCTCTTACAATGGTTTAATGGACTGTGTTGCTCTTTTACTGAGACACTGAACTCCACAGGATTTATAAGACAGTCTTGTTTCACCAGCAGTTAGATTTTATAGCAGATAGTTTTGCGAAAGAATTTTTCAGATCATGGCAAGAATTTTGTTTTTGATATCTCTCTTAAAGAGGAAAAAGTCTATGTTACAGTTGCTCGCTTTGAATTGACAAATGAGTTTCCCCTGTGGGGATTAATTAAACTTTCTTATGTCTTATGTTAACTCAAAGATCTTTAAGTCTGACTTCTGAATTTTACATTCTCAAAAAGATGGAATTGTACAGTCTTCCTTATGATGCTTTTCATATAACTGAGGAGACAAATTACAGTTAGAACCTGTTCTTTCACCAAACTATGTGTTTTACAATTCTATTGTCACACTGGATGTGTTAGCAAAGTCAAAGCATATGAGACAGCCATGTTCCTTTTCTCTCCACTTTTTGAAGCACAGATGTCAAAAACGACCACTTTAACTTACAACTTCTGAGGTGGGACGTTATTAAAGGCTCCCCTCTATGCTGATTTGTGATGTTAATTTTGACAAAAGAGTGTGAATCCAAGATTTTACATTATAAATCAGATTTGATTTTCTGATCAAAGTCCCTGCAGTCATGATTAAAACAATAATTTCTACATCAAAACCTAAAAATGTTAATAGATAATAATGGATTAGATTTATATTGCGCTTTTCAATGCACTCAAAGCGCTCACAGTAGGTCCATTATTCATTTACTCCTCATACTTGGTGATGGTAAGCTACGTATGTAGCCACAGCTGAAACACATGGAAAACATGTATTTAACAGGGGCATGTTTTCTGCATGGAAAACAGCCTGCAGAGATCATGAACACCATTGTTAACGCTACCACAAATATTAACATTATAGTAACCCGATTAATGGCAGTTAAGTTTCTTGTGGCATGTAATCTGCCAAAGACATACAAGCTGCCTTCATTTGTTTCAAGGCATTCACATACATGATACGTGCACACACAAAAATGTGCTTGCAATCAAAGCTTTGACTCAGTTACAAGATCATTTTTTCGCCATCTTATCATGATAGATATGCCATTCAATAGTGCCTGCAGCTCTGCAATACTGTGATTGCAATCTAAGATAAGGGGGCCTATATTCCCCAGTTGTTCCCATTTTTTCATTATTGCAACTTTTTTTTTACCCCCTTAAATATCATTGTTCTCTTCCATGTATCGGTCATGATGCTAAGGGGAAAAATAATGAACCCCTCAGCTGCCTCCTTGACCTCACGCTCACACTCCTCAGCTGCCACTTATTTGGGTTTGTGTATGCGTTTTTTTTTTTTTTAACAATTCTGAAAAAAATGAAAAAAATAATTTCACAGTAGTACAGGGTCTTACATTCTTGATCTGTGTGCAAGTGATTGAATGACCCTTCCCCCCCAAGCTGAGCTTACCTCAAGGGTGCAGTGTAAAGATGGGCATAACGATCCCATGGAGTCAATACTTCGATACCAGCCAGACAACAATACTTTTTTTTTAGCATCGCGATACCACTGTACAGATACAAAACATGCAAACTGTTTTCACTCCTAACAGTTTTAGACAATGAAATGATAAAAGTAGCCATATTCCAGCTTCTGTGTCACATGATGGTGGTAGCTTATCTGATGTCATGATGCTGCTGCTACAAAATAATAATAAAAGATAGATAGATAGATAGATAGATAGATAGATAGATAGATAGATAGATAGATAGATAGATAGATAGATAGATAGATAGGTAACACTTTACAATAAGGGTCCCTTAATTAACGTTAGTTAGTGCATAATTAAGCATTAATTAACTGCTTAATAATACATGAACAACTTTTATTAACTATTACTTTGCATTACTTTGCATATTGGTTAATGTGTTAATTAGCAGTTAATAAATGCTTACTTCCCAAACTCCTTAATGCATTATTAAGCATTGATAAAAGTTTGATTTATATAATTAATTACCATTATGTATGCATTACTCAGCATTAATAACCATTTTAGTTGGAATGTTAGTAAGCCCTTAATAATGTCTCTAGTAATGGTTTAGCAGTGGTGTTTATTTGGAGCGAATAAACATTAACTAACAGCTAACTAATGCATTGACAAAGCCTTCGCTCTACATTGGATGTTATCTGGATGGGCATCAATGAGCCATTTATTAATATCTTAGATAATCATTTACTAATACTGTGCTGTGTATATTATCTGGTACCCTTTACTTCATGTTAAGTAAGGTATTAATTCACATTAGAAGCCTGACCTGATGGCCCCTTAATCATGTGAGTGTCTCATAAGCATTACTTAACCATAGTTAACTATTACTGAATGTTATTTGGACCCTTATTGTAAAGTGTAAACATTTATCCCTTTGGTAACACTATATTTATGCTTAACAGCCTAATAAGCATTACTTAACCATAGTTAACCATTACTGAATGTTATTTGGACCCTTATTGTAAAGTGTAAACATTTATCCCTTTGGTAACACTATATTTATGCTTAACAGTCTAATAATCATTACTTAACCATAGTTAACCATTACTGAATGTTATTTGGACCCAAAGTGTAAACATTTATCCCTTTGGTAACACTATATTTATGCTTAACAGCCTAATAAGCATTACTTAACCATAGTTAACCATTACTGAATGTTATTTGGACCCTTATTGTAAAGTGTAAACATTTATCCCTTTGGTAACACTATATTTATGCTTAACAGTCTAATAAGCATTACTTAACCATAGTTAACCATTACTGAATGTTATTTGGACCCTTATTGTAAAGTGTAAACATTTATCCCTTTGGTAACACTATATTTATGCTTAACAGTCTAATAAGCATTACTTAACCATAGTTAACTATTACTGAATGTTATTTGGACCCTTATTGTAAAGTGTAAACATTTATCCCTTTGGTAACACTATATTTATGCTTAACAGCCTAATAAGCATTACTTAACCATAGTTAACCATTACTGAATGTTATTTGGACCCTTATTGTAAAGTGTAAACATTTATCCCTTTGGTAACACTTTATAAATGCATAGCATAAATGCACAGCCTAATAAGCATTACTTAACCATAGTTAGGGGTGTTTTCTGGACCTGGGAACATTGGGGGTTGAACACACCCCCAATTCCTTGGAAAGGAATCTGGGGAAACCTACACAGTAAAAATGCCCGTCTATTTAAGCTTTCTTCAGCATTGTGGCACCTTGTTTAAAGCCAAATACTGCAAGACATACTTCAAAATGTATTTACTTTCAAGCTTAAACTTGACAATGTAAACAAGATCTCTAAAATCAGTATTAATATTAAGAAAGACTTGACTAATAAAATTTGTCATTAAATAACATTTATTTTAGTAACAATTATTATTAAGTTGAGTTAAAAAGTAGGCTAACAATTATTTTCAACAAGAACAAAAGTTAGTTGTGGGTCATGTTGCATGGTGGACATCTGTCTTCTGTTCTCTCTCCTCTCCATCCTCCGCTCACTCCCTCCACCTTCTGCTGACAGAGAAACAATGAAATGTGCATTAATGACACCATCAGAAATGTAAAGAGACAGGACAGGTTACTCAGCAACAATCACACTGATTGATCTGTACATAATAATAACTGCAATCATGAATTTCAGCAGTCTTTACACTCATAACAAAAGTAAAACTTAATTTAATCAGTGGTTTAGTCTAGTTTATTCTAGTGGTACTCTGACATCCATCTCTCCTGGCCTCCAACACCCCGTCCTGGAGCAAAATCTGTCCAACAGCACCCTCCTAGCAGCAAAAGTGGATTTTCTCGTGGATATACCAGCATGTCAGGTAGACTACACCACCAGATTTAATGCAAATTGTCTATAACAGAAAAGGGCAAAGCTAACGGGTTAGCTAACCATGCTGTCCTCATGTGACATGTGACTGTATGTGAGGCTAGACCAGGGCTAGACAGCCAGCGAACCAAAGCAAAAGAGAAGGGGGGAGAAAAACTAAGGTTTGATTTTCTTGATTTCACTGAACATCTTTTTGTGTATTTTTATCTTTTCACTGTAACAGCTTTTTCAATCTAAACATATATAAACTAGAGAAGAACAAAATACAAGCTAGTACATCCTAACCACATTAGTTGGTCAGCCTAGCTTAACCATGTGTATATCACATCGTTCTTTATATTTCAATAAACCAAACTAATTAACACACATACACAAGTGTTTTCTAACACATTTATACTTACGAAGACGAAAGATTCACACATTTAGCGTCAACTTCAGCTGATTTTTTATTTTTTTGTCCCGAAAGTTCGTTCACAGTAAGCTACCGAAGAACATACATCAAAGATTGTTTCTGTGGTGAGAGCGCTCACTCGCTCGCGTATCTGAACGTGAGCGGGAGTTTTACAGAAGCGGACAATCATCTGTGTTTAACTGGTTGACAGTCCTTGTAGGATGAAACGAGTGAGCGCTCTTACCGTTGGCTGAATTCTCACCAACAGTCTTCGTTCTTTTTTCTACTGTGAAGGAGCTGAAACATCAGCTCATGTACAAGCTAAATGTGCCTTTGCATGCGTGTGCCTTTGGAAACTAACATCTTTGTAAGTATTAATGTTAGAAAACACTTGTGTATGTGTGTTAATTAGTTTGGTTGGCTGAAATATGAAGAACAATGTGATATACACATGGTTACGCTAGGCTAAAAAACTAATGTGGTTGGCATGTACTAGCTCGTAGTTTGTTCTTCTATAGTTTATATATGTTTAAGTTACAAAAAAATATCATTGAAAAGATAAAAATACACAAAAAAATGTTCAGTAAAATCATGATAATCAAGCCTTAGTTTTTTCCCCCCCTTCTCTTTTGCTTTGGTTTGCTGGCTGTCTAGCCCTGGTCTAGCCTCACATACAGTCACATGTCACATGAGGACAGCATGGTTAGCTAACCCGTTAGCTTTGCCCTTTTCTGTTATAGACAATTTGCATTAAATCTGGTGGTGTAGTCTTCCTGACATGCTGGTATATCCACGAGGAAAATCCACTTTTGCTGCTAGGAGGGTGCTGTTGGACAGATTTTGCTCCAGGACGGGGTGTTGGAGGCCAGGAGAGATGGATGTCAGAGTACCACTAGAATAAACTAGACTAAACCACTGATTAAATTAAGTTGTACTTTTGTTATGAGTGTAAAGACTGCTGAAATTCATGATTGCAGTTATTATTATGTACAGATCAATCAGTGTGATTGTTGCTGAGTAACCTGTCCTGTCTCTTTACATTTCTGATGGTGTCATTAATGCACATTTCATTGTTTCTCTGTCAGCAGAAGGTGGAGGGGAGTGAGCGGAGGATGGAGAGGACAGAGAACAGAAGAGAGATGTCCACCATGCAACATGACCCACAACTAACTTTTGTTCTTGTTGAAAATAATTGTTAGCCTACTTTTTAACTCAACTTAATAATAATTGTTACTAAAATAAATGTTATTTAATGACAAATTTATTAGTCAAGTCTTTCTTAATATTTATACTGATTTTAGAGATCTTGTTTACATTGTCAAGTTTAAGCTTGAAAGTAAATACATTTTGAAGTATGTCTTACAGTATTTGGCTTTAAACAAGGTGCCACAATGCTGAAGAAAGCTTAAATAGACGGGCATTTTTACTGTGTAGGTTCCCCCAGATTCCTTTCCAAGGAATTGGGGGTGTGTTCAACCCCCAATGTTCCCAGGTCCAGAAAACACCCCTAACTATGGTTAAGTAATGCTTATTAGGCTGTGCATTTATGCTATGCATTTATAAAGTGTTACCAGAGGGATAAATGTTTACACTTTACAATAAGGGTCCAAATAACATTCAGTAATGGTTAACTATGGTTAAGTAATGCTTATTAGGCTGCTAAGCATAAATATAGTGTTACCAAAGGGATAAATGTTTACACTTTACAATAAGGGTCCAAATAACATTCAGTAATAGTTAACTATGGTTAAGTAATGCTTATTAGACTGTTAAGCATAAATATAGTGTTTCCAAAGGGATAAATGTTTACACTTTACAATAAGGGTCCAAATAACATTCAGTAATGGTTAACTATGGTTAAGTAATGCTTATTAGGCTGCTAAGCATAAATATAGTGTTACCAAAGGGATAAATGTTTACACTTTACAATAAGGGTCCAAATAACATTCAGTAATAGTTAACTATGGTTAAGTAATGCTTATGAGACACTCACATGATTAAGGGCCATCAGGTCAGGCTTCTAATGTGAATTAATACCTTACTTAACATGAAGTAAGGGGTACCAGATAATATACACAGCACAGCATTAGTAAATGATTACCTAGGATATTAATAAATGGCTTATTGATGCCCATCCAGATAACATACAATGTAAAGCGAAGGCTTTGTCAATGCATTAGTTAGCTGTTACTTAATGCTTATTCACTCCAAATAAACACCACTGCTAAACCATTACTAAAGACATTATTAAGGGCTTACTAACATTCCAACTAAAATGGTTATTAATGCTGAGTAATGCATACATAATGGCAATTTATTGTATAATTAAACTTTTATCAATGCTTAATAATGCATTAAGTAAGGTTGGGAAGTAAGCATTTATTAACCTCTAACTAACGCATTAAATAATATGCTAACTAATGCAAAGTAATAGTTAATAAAAGTTGTTCATGTATTATTAAGCAGTTAATTAACACTAGAACGGCCGCAATTCCATAACTACTAGAACGGCCACCGGCGGTCATTTTGACTGCTACATTTAAACTGCATTTAATTTTGATTATTAGTACACAGATAAATCAGAACTGCATTTAACTCTCTAAGTGATGCTTTATAAAACAAAATAACACCAAAATAGTTAATTTAAAAAGTTTAATGAACACCAAAAATAGATAATGAGATTGAATAAGCAATTAGACTTCTTTGTTCTGATGTCAAACATCGTGACAACAAACTGACAATATATTTAAAATGGCTTTTTAAAATTTATCTGACAAATCTTATAAAAACATTAACTATAAAACAATAATACACTTGTAGTTTCATGCTCACAGAAACAAACGGAACACTATTTTGCATGTATCAGCAATATAAACATCAACAGGTGTAAAATAAAACAACCAAACAGCGGAACAAAGTTTTAAGAATAGGCATATGAAGCAAAAGTATTCTATGATAATAATAACAATAGTAATAATAATAATATTAATAATAATAATAATAAATGATAATAGGCTGATAATAATAATCTGCAGTGATGGTAATACAACTAGCCTAGGCCTACTTTATTTACAGGTCGCAGCCAGCGCAGATCACCTCTCTCCTGCTGGCACAAGTCCCGCAAACGGCTTTGCGGCATCTGCTGCAGGTGTCGGAAGTTTTATTTTTGGCACAGCTTCTTCGTACCTGGCATTGCTTCCTTTTAGGAATCTGCTGTCCCCGTGAGCTGTGCTGTTGACCAGCTTGTCCCGTCATTCCTGGTGGCTTTTTCCCCTCCACAAACTCCGCTCGAAGCTCCTCTGCCAGCTGCTGCAGAAACTTCCGTCGCGCAATTTTGGAGCCGGTGCACTCCTTGAAGAGGATGTGGGCATTTATTCCGGCCAAGTCCAGCAAATTGTAGAACACGGCAACAGGCCATCTTCGTGTTCCACCCTTTACTGAATATTTTCTTGCCATCTGATCCAGGACGTCCACGCCGTATTTGGTGTTGTTGTAGTACTGCACAGACTCTGGCTTCGCCTTCGGCCCATCACTGATGCTCACTCCTGCTGTGTGCACAGTGCTCAATATACACACATTTTTACGAGGTTTCCCCTGATAAATTGTGAGAGTCGCATCTTCGCATTTCAGCACCTTGGTAGAGAACAGCTCCGCTTGCTGCTTGGCAGAGGGAGGCAACTCGCGCTTCGTTTTTCCCATAGTGCCCACCAGGCTGGTCTTCTTGGCCTGTAAGGTGGTGGCCAGTTTTAGAGAGGTGAAGAAACTGTCGGTAGTAATGTTTCTTCCCTTGCCCACGAATGGCTCCGCCAGCTTCAGTACCACATTTTCTCCAAGCAGCTGACCTCTGCTCCGCGTCTCCTCCTTTCCCAGATATGGAGCGCCATTCAGCAGGTATTTTGAGCCGACATCTGCCGCCAACCAAAACTTTATCCCAAACTTATCAGGTTTATTTGCCATGTACTGAATAAATCTGCACCTGGCCTTGGTGGGAAACAGCTGTTCATCAATTGTGATGTTGGCACCGGGCTTGTAGCAAGCAATGCTGTTCTCAATGAACTTGTTCCAGGTGTCAGAGATCAATGCGAATCTGTCATCCAGGAGACGTGCGCGTCGGGTTTCCTTCTTATCAAAACGGAGAAATTTCATGATCTCCTTGAATCTTTTTCTGGACATTGTGTCTTTGAAAAACTGAAAACCCCATTTCTCTGACCAGAGGCTGTCTATGTCCATATTTTTTGCTCCCTGTGCTCCGCGAATATATAAGAGGGCAATGAATGCTTTCAGCTCTGGCACAGTCATGTCCCATGAGGTGTGACCGCTGCGATGTGCCTCAGCCACGGTCCAGTCCCTGATTTGCTTCAGCATGCTGTTGTCAACAACGCACAGGAAAGCCGTAGCTGCATCCTCGATGTTGCGCTTGGCATACGATGTGGGGCCGCCGACTTCAGTGAGGACGTTTTGAGTCTGCCGTCTACCCGAATGTTCACCAGGCTGGACAACTGTCCAAACAGTGCCATCCTTCCCATTTTCCACCTCCACCTCTGGGCGCGATGACTCCTCCAGATGTGGGTTGGCCTCCCCGTTTGTAGTTGGCAGTTCAGCAGGGCCTTATGATAATAACATGGTAATAATATTATTGTAACAATAGTAGCTAATAACCATCTACAGGCTAATGTGATGAAAAGCTCACCCGACATGTCAGCTGTCATAACAGCTGAAAAGCCGTCAGCTGCTATGAGGCACCTTCTTTTCCTTGGGATCTCCTCTACCTCACTTTCTGAAGATGAGGAGTTTTGATCCACCCAAGAGTCGTCGCTATTATCAGATCCATTCGTACCCAGATCGGATTGTCCTCCAGAATCGTCACTGTCCATATCCATCAATCTCTTCAAGGCCATCTCTGCTGTCATATTCCTCCTAAACCTCTGTGCCATCCTACCTCTTTTCTTTTATATTTTGATAAATGAAATAAACTAACGACAACTATGCTAGCAAGAATGTCATCAAACACCGGTGAAAATCTCCCTGGAATGACAGCTGTCAAATTTCCCGCCACAGAGTTCTATTTTTAGCTGCAGCGGGAGAATGGAACACTGCAGGACGCTGTGCGGTCAAAATGACTGCTGGTGGACGAAATAGGTAGAAATAGTCATATTTCTTCTTTCCTTTACATATTAAATTTAAAATCTAATTTAAACCAAAATTTACATAGTTTTAGGAAAAGTCAGTGACCATGAAGGGTATATGATTTTATTTGTAAAAGATATTCAGCTTTCAAATTTCAAAACGGTCAAAATGACTGCCTTGGCCGTTCTAGTGTTAATGCTTAATAATGCACTAACTAATGTTAATTAAGGGACCCTTATTGTAAAGTGTTACCGATAGATAGATAGATAGATAGATAGATAGATAGATAGATAGATAGATAGATAGATAGATAGATAGATAGATAGATAGATAGATACTTTATTGATTCCCGAGGGGAAATTCATGTGATGATGTTTGGTATTTTTTAGTGCTTTAATGCAGGTTATTGCACATTATGATATGGTAAATTTTAGGACTGTCAGGTGTTTTAAAGGATAACTTTCTCTTTTTTTTCAACCTGGACCTTATTTTTAGGAGTATATACGTGCATTTACTCACCCGTAAAATTTCCGCATCACTTTGACTCCTTTGGAAGATATTATGTTGAGTTGCCCTTCTGTGTACATGTACATAATGGCAGAGACGGGGCAGCCTATATTTAAGGCATTATCTGCAGCAACAACTCCTTCATTTAATCAGTGCTTTTAAGTAGAACTAAGGAACGGATGAGTACTACTGTCCTGTGAGTTTAGAGTATTGCAAATAGTGTTTTTGTTGTCGTCTGGGTAGTGAGCTGCTCTTCTCAGCTGTACTACGTTAGCGTGCATCTTGAGCGCGCGGCCCCGAAAAGTGTGTAGAAGTTAAATCTGGACTCACGGGATAATAGTACTCATTTGTTTGTTCTCTACTTAAAGTATTGATGAAAATCAAGGAGTTTTGCTGCAGATAATGCATTATATAGAGGCTGCCCTGTCTCCGCCATTTTACTGGATGTACACCGAAGGGCAAATCAATGTAATATCTTACTCACTTTTCCAGTGAGTAAATGCACGTTGTCTTCTTCTTCTTCTTTTTTTCTTCTGGTGTTTAGTGGCGATTGGGAAACAACTTGAGGTGCATCACTGCCACCCACTTGCCAGGTCATTCAGTGGGCCAAATTTAAAATGCTGGTGCATTAAAGTGGCACTCTGAATTAATCGCGATTATTTTTTTTATGCATTTATTTGCAGTGTAATTAATTAATCTAATTAATGCGTTAAACTGACAGCCCAAATAAATTTGCAATATTTCGATTACATTTTATATTTGAACATTTTCCACTGAATAAATATAAGTAATCTTAACCTGTACTAAAGTTACTTAATAATTATGAGAAGTTTTTTTTTTGTTTGTTTGTTTAATTTCTTCATCAATATATTTCATTATTGTTTTAAAAGCTTTTCTTTCCAGTGCTTCTCCTCTCAAGTTTTTTTAATATTTAATTTTGCAATTGCATTGACGATATTAATGCAAACTTTACAATCATGTGGTTTTCTTTGAAGGGACCAAAAGTATCGGTATTGATATTGGTATCGATAAAAAAGTACCATAAACTACTGGTATCGCATCGACATTAAAAATTTTGGTATCGCCCATCCCTAGTAAAGTGTCTAATGTCTGCTAGCTAGATACTTTATTGAAATCAGGGATTGTAACTTTATGTGTTAAGGGTTGTAAATGTAAAAATGTACGTATGTTTGTGCAAATTTAGCTTTTAGTTTACAGGACATTGAGCCTGTTTTTCTTTTTAAAGGATGATGATGTTGAAATGCTTCATATTTCTTTCATCTAAATACTCTTTATGAATGTTATATAGCTGTAAAATACACAAATCTAAGCTGGTAGCTTGAATTTTAAGCAAGAGCAATGCAAGCTATTGCGATTAGTGAATCACAATGTCCAGAGGGAATGCCTGGATTTTAAACCCCATTGTGCACATTGTTAAACCCACACAGGTTCATTAAAATAGGAGTACCGTGATATAGACTGCCTTTAGGGGTGGAGGGTGTGGGTTGAAGCTTAGCTCTTTGTCAGTGTTGGATCTGGGGCAAGAAGACTGTTGATGGCTGCCTGCCCTGCAACAGGCATCCATGTCTGTGCCTCAGAAATGGAGTCATGTGGTGCAAGCACTTCTTTTCATCCCCTCTCCCTGTGTGCTTCTTCTTTGTCTCTCTCCTCCTCTGTCTCTTTTTCTCTCCTTACGCTGCAATGCTATTAATAGCCATTCCATCCTTTAGAGGATGTAAACTGGGAAACAGGGGAAATAGAAAGAACGACAGCATCTGAGGGCAGATGAGTGAAGCTGATGGAGAGTTTGGAGCAAAAGTGGAGACGAGAAAAGGGTTGATGAAGTGAGCATGGAGATGTAGAGGGCAATCCGGAATTAAACTGAATATTTGAGAGCTTTAAAAAGGTTATGCTGTGGAAACAAAAAGATGAAGACAAGTTATAAAGTGTTATATGTAAAAATAACCACAGAAGATAGAAAGTGAGGGAGAGAGGCAACATTTGAGACCTAAGCTTTAAATCCATTTTCAGGTGTGCCCTAGCAGGAAAAAGTAAAAAAAAAAAGATTAATTAACTGGGGACCTAACTTTCCAGCAGCATCCTATCTTTTTAAACATCATGTTTTGAATACTAAAAATATTCACAGAAGTAGAGTATCAAGCAGTCTGAAAAAAAGATAAGACATACTGTATTTCCTAAAATTTGGATGAACATATTTTTGTCAGCAGCTACAGCAAAACTCTCATATTTGAAGTTATATAATAATTTGACATAACACCTTTTTTAAATTCCTTGTCTTCATGCATTTCTGGTGAAGTAAAAACATTTAACAATCTGACACAAATAGTTTCCGCTGGACAAATCAGAAACCCACAACAGAAACATCAAAATGTAGTCACGCTGAACTGTTATCAGGCTTGACTGTATCTATGATCTTGTTGTGGTAGTTGAGAATAATGTTTAGCATAATATAAGCTTTTTTTTTTTTTTAATCCATAAGAAATCCATTCAGTGTGCTCAAACGGAAAAATGCACAGATGTTTGAGACACATTGGTCACTGTTATTATTATCTGAGAAATGATGGGTCTCACATTTTTAGTAATCATTTCTTTTCATGACCATCGGTGCTGACGGTCCCTTTTCTAAACAGCCACACTTACGCACATCAGTAGTCTTTCTAAAAAACATGTTCTGTGCTTCAATTTCATGGCATTTGAACACTTGGATCTGCAGGTAATTGAAAGTAGCCTGTTGTTTGACAAGCTATAAAACCATTCACAGTCATTAGTTAGCTAGTGAAAAGCATGCTTTCTCAATTAGGTTGCTGATGATAAAATCACCTGGCTGGAAGCTAAGATTTCTCCGTGGTAAAGAGGAAGGAAGGCAAACCATACGTGATGGCAGTTCTTGTAGTTTGACCTTGAAGACCCTGCTTTCCTCCAGGGCCACAGCTCCCACTGAGACATAATTAAAACCACACACAGCCCTTAAACACAGCCATATCTAAATCTAGATTAAACCACTTTGACACACTTAATTGAAATGGCAATTTCTTTTAAAAAAAAAAGAGCCTAGCTTAGCTTGCTTCCACAAAAACGATAACGTCATAAAATCACAATGGGTATTTGGACTCAAGTGATGATTATAGACTTGATACGGTGTTTACTTTAGCTATTATAATAGCTTAGCCAATTACCTGCTAAACACAAGGTGGATCATTGGAAGATAACCTGGACTCAGACAGAGCTTGTGAGGATAAACAAGCTGGAGGAAAGGGTGGGAGGGGGGGGGGGGGGGGGTGGAAGCCGTTGTTGTCCTATTTTCACTGGCTATGTGTGGGCACATCTGTGGCCAGTTAGCAGGGCTGTTGTTCTCATCAGACTGCTCACCACAGGGACAGCAGGACAGCACCAACATTATTGCACTGCCCCCCCACCAAGTTACCCCGCATGCAAACCTTTCAATGGATGGCTTCCTCCATCGCCAACCCTTTATTCCACAGCAGCGAGACGTGACTCAGATGTGTCGCTGCCGGATCAGTTGAGGAGATCCTGCACTGAATAAAACAAGACAGGGAATGTCAGTGTGCGACAGGGTACAAATTACTTCACTGCCATGGTATTTGCTCTGCTACAGGTGTCATGTGACAAACATGTGTCGCACCTTGAGGTTATTGTGAGCTGCAATTCACCTCTGCACTCAATTTCCTGTGATAATAGCTGCAGCTTCTGTTATGTGCTTGGGATTTGCCATTGTTTCTTAAATAGCAACAGCAGATGAGATAATATATTTCTGCTTCATAAAGTGCTACATCCTTTTTACTGTCATCATATTTCACTTTTCCTTTTGAATGACCTTACAGGTCATTTAAAGGATTCAGAACCCTTGGACACATGTAGCCTTTCTGCACTGAGTTGATATACAGTACAGTGTGTTCCTCAAACAAGAAAAGTAAAAGTCTAAGAGACAGAGGAAAGAAAGCTTAGCTTCACATAAATTAGCATTATGTGAAGGAATCAGGCGATGACAGTCTACAGTACATGGCACATCAAAGTAGACATGTGGTCAGATGTAATTATACACCTACATCAAAACTGAATACTTACATCCCCGGATCGCTTTTAGTCATGTGAATTTTAACTTCCAATTATATCCTTAAAACCACAAATTATGTTGAAAATTCAGTATTATTAATTTCACTCATGAAAAAAGGCATTTTAAACATGATCTCAAACCCTTGACATTTGAAGCACTCTTAAAAATCTTGAGTGCCCTGTATTAGTGTGCAACTTTTATAAGCTAAATTGGTAAAAAAGCTTATGAGAGATGGAGTGCTAGCTGGAGAGAATATAGAGAATGGAGGGGATGCAGGATATTAATATGCAAATTGCTGAATAATTTTAGCCCTGCATGCTAAAATGTTTTGTGTTGCTGGTTGTGCAGTTGTAGCGCTGCCTTTTTACAAGTTGAGAATGAGCATTTGTGCTGAATTATAAGTTATGAAAAGCTGGATTGTTTTACTGTAACCTGGAAAATTAATCTTTGTGTCAGTGAAATTGATGAATGACCTCACTTTATATATATTATGGTTATTTTGTGCTCCTGGGCCAGTATAGCAAATAAAAGCAAAACAGATTGTGACAGGAAATTTTTCCCACTAAGGCAGAGGTGATTAAAGAGTGGGTTTACCTCGTGGAGTGTGTAACAGTGTTTTAGATTGAGCTTGCAATATGTTTGCTCCATGTATCTGAAAAAAACTAATGAAATACTAAAATAAAAAGGCCTGCCCTTTTTGAGAATCCAGCTGATGCTGCTTCAGGGGCAGAAGGAGAACTGAGGCTGTATTTCAGTCTATGAAGCAAACATCACTATTCAAACCAACAGATGCAAAGGCTGACTGAAATAAATCACTCGCTGGGTTGGAAGTTGTTGACGTGCTCCAGCATTAACCTTGCTCAGAGTTAAGACTGTACTAATCTTTTCTCTGACAATCTACGGCTGATAAAGACTGGACACTGAACTTGGAGGAGGATTGCAGAAGAGGGCCCGTTCTCAACAACCCTCTTTGAAATTGCATCTTTACTGGGAGAGTAATCATTTGTTCTGGGAGAGAGGAAGCAGACGGAAGTTGTTTGTAGATCCCAGTGCAATGACCTAAATGGTAAGGAGCTGCAAATTAAGCAGCCCAGTAACTGTGAGCTATGCCTGCCTAAAGGTTTGTTTCATCGCCTAAAATCTCCACTGTTTGTGTTTATTCACAACAAATACAAGAAGCTCATGTCCTTGTTGTTGAGGGACAGCTGCCCTCCAACTCGGAACAAAGCAAACTCTCCTGTTCTGTTTTCTAATCGTCTGCTTTCATAGTCTTAGTTCTAGCACATCTTGATAGGCATTGACAAGAAGAAAGCATAATAAATTACATATTTTGGCTACTCCATACTCAGACTTGACCCCTCCTGCCAAGATAAATGAGCAAGAAAAAAGTGTAACATGACATATAGTAACAGTGACAGTGTAACAAATCATATTCAAGCAAGTCTGAGAAAATGAAAGTTAAAGATTAGCTGCGTACGCTGCAGGGAGAAGCAGCAGGTCTCAGAGGTTAACCACGGACATCGGATTTAAAAACAGAGCTAAACTTTCAGGAGATGACATGCAGAGTTGCTCCTTTCAGCCAAATCATGATGACAGTGAGTTAAAAGCAATGTTTAAGAGCAATTATTGAAAATATCTTCTTTTACTGTAATGTTATTTTGAACACAACGCTGAGTGGGAAATGAAAGAAGTTACCATCTCATACTCCTGCTGAATTCTTCTGGATACAATGATGTAAACGTTTAAAATGTGAGTCGAACAACCACACACCAAACCAAGTCCACTGTCTATTAGATAGCTTGCAGGTCTATTTATCTGTGCATTTTTTATACAGTACCTGCTTTATCCTATTTGAGGTTACTCACATTTATGGTCAACAAAGAGTCACCATTTTAACATGCTTTTTATCTAACAGTGGGAGGGAGCCAGGCATGAATGGGTAGAACATGTTAAGTCCACGTGAAAACTGATTTTACCATGATTAACCCTGTTGTTTTTCTTTAATGTAGAATACAGTGGAATAACCTGAGAGAGAGAATTTAAAGCTCAAAGTAAAACTCAACAAGATGGAAATTTAGAAAAGGATTAAATTCTATTTATTTCTCATTAAGTACAAACTTATCTTGTTTGTTTTAACCTTCATTATTGCCTCATAAAGAGATTAAATGCTGTGTTCTGTGCACCAAAACCATCTTTCAGCCTCTCTCTCTCTCTCTCTCTTTCTGTCCTGTCTCAGTCTTCTCTTTATCCAACTGAGCTTTCTATTTTTAGAGCCAAATAACAGAACTCAGCATGCTAATATTTTAACTTGACAAGTCTAACAAGTGTTTTAACTATAAAACAGGAGGCACTTATTTGATCAATAACAACCAAGTTTTAGCTGTTAACTAGCTGATCCTGTGGTTACTACTTACTTTCATCTTTTAAAAATCACTCCCCGTATATCCATTAAGATCAAGGACTACCGCTTCAGTCAGAGCAAAATAAGGCAAGTGATAATAAACGGGCCAGATTTGGCTGCTGGGACTTCAAATAAGAAACTGCACTGTGTTGTGTTCCAGATGTTGCTGAACATCATTCAAAAAATGTGAACACATTATTCAGTAAAGCCAAAAATTTAATCAAAAAGTATAGTTTTTTAAAAAAAATAGCATTTCAAGGTAGCTTCAGACCCCCTAAAATAGCCCTAAAGATGCCAATGGATAAATCCTTTTTCCAGATTGTCACAGCAGTTGCCCTCTGACACAGCTCTGCGGGAAAGTGACACATTGTCAAATTTTATTTCAACCCCCCCTATTTTTTACTCATTACCCCCTAGGAATGTACAGACAGCTTATATTGTTAGCCTCACAGTATCATTTTCTAAGTCATATTTTGGCCAAATTGTGTCTAATTGCACTCCTCTAACATTGCTATGCACCATTGCCTGTATCGCCTTAGAATAGGCATTTAGGCAATCATGCTATGAGGCTAACGATATCACAGGTAGAACATGTTCACAAGATGTCTGGGGTGAATGTTGCATTTGCCCATGACACCCCCTGGAACATCTGGGAAATATTTCAGGGTTGCACATCATCTGTGAAAAATAACATGACTGCAACTTCCCCAGTGCCATGCAGACGCAGACATGCACTCCATAGGGGATAGAGGAGACAGCTATTTGAACTATTTGACGTGTAGTCATGACACTCTGCAACCCTAAAGCTTGCAGTGACATTCTGTGTTTACTCAGCCCAGCAATGCACATTTACAAAGCTAAATAAGAAAAGAAAAAAGATAGGAAAACATCTTTTAATGGCAAGAAAACTTTAGTATAAATAAATTATCATGCAGTTATCTTTGGTCATGCAATGGTGGAGCAGGGATTTCCAAAGTTGTAGACAGTAAGCCTCTGGTCAGATAAAGTTTGCAATTTTGCTAAATTTTTAAAGCTTTTAATAACATTACACTAAAATGGATCCAAAAATGGAATAAAAAAAACTTGTAGATAAACATGACATGAGCTCTTATATTCATTTTCATCACAAAATTGATTGAACTATTTACATAAATTTTGTCCTAAGGTATTCTTTTAGTTGCTGACTTTGTGAAAGCTAATAAAGTTTCCTGTCAAAAACAAGTGTGTTTGAACTCCCCAACCAAATTACAAACATTTAAAAAACTCTTTGGGTAACGCATGTATTATTTCCACTGCTGCATTCATTGAGCCTCCCTTGAGTTCCCTCTGATTAAAAGGGATTATTTGAAATTGTTTTCTTTTCTTTTTGTTGGAACAATCTTTACCTACCATTTAAAATCAAACATTTATATCTGTCTTTTTGATTTAATATGAAATTTTTCAACCTCCGTATTTCACTGTGTGGTCTGACTGGACATGCCAAACCAAAAGCCAAAATATACCAGTTTTCCTGTTGAAATTTGTGCACATGCTCCTCATCCTCCTGCGACATTCTGAGCTTATTCAGCATTGCATGATATCATGTTTTGCTAAACAAGATTAGCTAGATCAAGGAGATTAAAGGACTTACCATGATAGCAGTGACTGTAACAATGTCAGGACTCATTGCACTGGAATTTTATTCATTTATACACTGTTTTCATTCACCTAACCTTTTACATTCCTGTAGGGCAGAAAAGTGGCATGAATGTGGATTTAGGAATCTGAGCAGATGCCAAAAATGATCACGCTTTGTGTACGTGAATGTACATTTTTGAAATTCCTTCTTTATTCCAGCTTGTAGCACATATCTATCCATTTGCAAACCCTCCTGGACATTCAGCATGTCAAAATCATGGCTGGACTCCTTAACACAAAATCCATTTTTGTTTAAAGGAAAGAACGTTGTGGACTCTGCATGTCAATATGACAGTGTGTGCGGATAGAGAAGGCAAAGGGTAGAGCTCACGCGTCATTGGATTATAGAGGGAGAGAAAGGTAGAGCAGGATAACAAGGAAGGGCGAATCAGTAAGAGAAAGCCCTTTCATCTCTCTCTGACGTCTTCAAAGACAATGAGCTTCACCCAGTGCTCTCTGTGTTGACATTAACAATTGCACACGCAAGCATGCAGTAAGCCTAACATCTGAAAGCACACACACACACACACTGCAGTCTCATGTGTGTCTCTCCTCATATACAAACTTCATTGCCACCTGTCCTCTACGAGCATGAATGTCAGTGAGGACACAATTAATAAGAGAAACAATATTCACGCCATTGCTTCATCCTTCAAGTGTACGGCCAAGCAACCGAGCAGCCGACGTGTAGTTACAAGCCGCAGGTTGTTCGCACCCATTCTGCCTCTGTCGTCCGACTGTTGACTTCGCTGATAAGTGATTACATCAGGGAGAAATGTTTTCAAGTAAACATTTGATGTGGGCAAGATGAAACACAAAATTTCTCTTGATGATGATTTGACAGACCAAAAGAAGAAGAAGAAGAAGAAGAAAAAAAAAAAGGATTCTCATGAAAAATCAGAAAATACATAAACTGGTCCATAGAAAAATACATACAGTAGAAAGAATGAAAAAATAGCACCATTCTTGTTCTTGATGAGACAGTGATGACACTTATGATGTAATGATGTCAGCGGTTACCACAGTCTGTCAGGAGGGATTTGTTGTTGGGGTTAAGACCCTGCCAATCAAATGAGAGATAACTGGCTCAAGTCCATTAATGCACTTTTCTGCCATTCTGTGTACTACTTTCTTTTTTTTGCAACCATGGAAGAATTAGAACTAATCTCTACTGAAATGTTAAATATATATATATGGTGTAGGTTAAAAACCAAAACGTTGACATGAAGGACACAGTTTAATTGTGGATCCTGTCATTTGATGCGATCATGATGCAAAACAACTTTCTACTAATGTCTTCGCACAGTTTTTAAGCCATGGATCTGAATCACTGGTGTTGGAAGGCCACTGTCCTGCAGGTTTTAAATGCTCCCCTGCTTGCTGTTCCTGATTCAAATTAAAAGTGTATGAAGCAGGGAAACAACTAAAACCTGCAGGGCAGTGGTCCTCGAGGACTGGAGTTTGGGATCTACATCCAGGACTGTGAAACCACGTATTGGATGAATGGACTAACAGTACTATTTAGCTCTATCTGAAGAGACTGGACTGTGTGCAGTATTAATTGTTCTCATTTAAACTAAAAAAGCCATAATAAGCGCCTGACTCTCAGACAAATTCAGTCCTTCAAAGTTAAAGTAGTCATGCACTAGTAATTTAACACAACCTTATATCTTAGTCACCCGATCCCGCATTTGCCTAATGTGGGCATCTATCCATCAGTAATGGGTTAATGTGTAATTTGCATTATTTCCTTTGCATTTTTAATTATTCAAGAAAATGGATAAATTGATGAATTGATAATACATACAGTCTAATTTAACTTAATTTAATTTAATCTTAATTCATTTTACAATTTTTAAAATTTTTAATCAATTTTACATTTTTCCTTTCCACGGCCTTGTCTTTTTTTCTTGGAATAGTTTATTGACTGCGACACACACACTAACCAAATGTTTGGACACGTTTTCCCATTAGATTCAGTGAGAAAATGTCCAAACTTCATACTGGTGCTGTAAATATGCTGCAATTTTTGCAGGATCCGATTTGTCGACTAATCGACAAAATAATCGGTGACTAATTGATTATCAATCAAACCCAGAAAGGAAAAAGAGCCTCAGCATCTTGTGTCATTTTATTTTTTAAAGGTAATATAAAGTCTGTTCTTCTCTCCCTGTATGATGAAGCAAATTTAACCCCCCAAAATATCATTTGGTTGCTGAATAAACAAACAAACAAACAAGTGAAAACAAACAATCTAAAGACATTAAAACACCTGCAAATTTTTGCTTTATTTTTATACATGATTTTTATTATTGCAAGCCAATTCTTCCAAATCACACATATCAGACTGGTTTAAATGGATTATTTTAGCTTCAAACTTTACTCACCAATCCAGAGCCTGATGACAAATGTAGATTTGCTGGTTTAAATCTGGATAAAAGCTTAGGAATAGCCTTTATCAGATGCAGATTCCCTTTTAATCCACAGCCAAAGTTTCAGCTCACTGTTTTGGATTCCCAATATGAAATGACAAAATCAGATCAACGCCTGCCAGACAAAGCTCTTGCTGCAAACAGAACAATCAGAGTCCAGGAAATCCAAGGAAAGGAAAAAAAAAGATCACATTGCTTAGTATATTCATTATAAGCACATTTAGTCAGTTTCTATATTACATCTGTGGTGAATAATGCATTTAGTACATTCAAGTAGAATTATTTGCAGACCTCTTTCTTTTCTTGTGGCAGCATATGTGTTTGAAATTTTATTTTATGCTTATCTATTCTCAAGGCTGTGTGCAGTTAACAGTGCTCTATGCTTGTTATTGTGAGCAAAACGTCTTCTAGCTATGTACCTCTCCCTCTTTCTGTCTCCGTCTACACCACTGTGAATCTGCTGATGAAAAATGCTGCAGGCTACAGGGTTCATTTGTATTTATGCGCATTGCGTCCATATGATTAACTACATATATGCTTTTTTTTTTTTTTGTTTGTTTTTTATGTGTATTTTTTCCAGAGATGATGAAGTATTGTGATGGGTATCAAAGAGAGAGTGAGTGACGGATATGTTTGAATATGTATGTATGTATATACATACATATATATATATATATATATATATATATGCGTGTGTGTGACATAAGCCAAATGTACACATTAATGGAAGTTATTCCCTCTCACGGAAGACGCCGCTCCTGATCTGACATAAATTTTTAATGTAGCCTTTACTTCCCTTTACTTGTTAACGTCACCATGAAACACTTGTGTGCAATTCCTGTCTAGTCTGTTAGTCCATTATGCTTTAAAGGATGAAGAGCTTGCTGCGTTTGACTGTTTTTGACCAATGGCCTGATCAGTTTTAGCAGACTGGAGCATTTGGTAGGGTTATTTTAATCGAAAAAAGCTTAAACAGAGTTTCAGATAAAAGGTTACAAGCAGTGCTGCTACTCTACCTTCTTAAAAACTTTTAAGAAGATTACACTAAAATGGATCCAGAAATGGAATAAAGAACTTGTAGATGAACATTACATGAGCTCTTATTAATTTTCATTACAAAATTGATTTTCCAGATCAATTTGTTCTGCAACCTCTTCACATTGACACTTGGTAAGGAATATTGTGTCAGTTTTCAGTGCAGAGGGAAGCGTCAAAGTATCGCTTTTGGATTTGCAGGATTCCCCGGGCTGTGGGATCTGTTGCCATTGCCATTGTATTATTTTTTTCTCCTACCATTGTGTTTTCTTAACCTTTAGCAAGTATCTTAAACGAATAATGAAAGGGTGTAGTAATGAAACACTGGAAACAGCAATAAGAGGACATTTTCCTCTCATCCAGAAGAGCTGCTTCAGTTCTGATGTAGATGGTGGAAAATTTTCAACGTTTTAGAGTCTATGATTGTCGATGACAGTTGTGATTCACCTGAAGTCTTAGAGTGACTATTATTATCCATAGTTTCATTCAAGGCTAAGAGTCAGTCTCCTTGAAAAAGCAGAAAGGACGCTGTTGTAGGTGGGAGAGAGATGTGATGTCTCAGTCCTCTTCTGTATAAGGGAGGATTTACTTTGGTATATACTGTATGGCCTCTTTTGCTCCTTCTCTGTCCTGTCCAGGACTTTACCATTGTGGTCCTCAAAAGTGTGTCTTTTATCATTAATATGACTGAAATGAACTGAGTTGACTCTCCTGTGATGAGCCATTCATCTGTGGAGTGGTTGCTTGGTTTCCCCAAAGCAGAGCTCATTGCACTGCAGTCCTCACTGCACTGAACTAGCATGCGGCTGCTGTTTTGAGTGTGAAGTTGGATTGAAAAGGAGATGCTCACTACTATACATAACAATATTAAAGCAATTTGAAATGCATCTCATTTCTGGTCTAATAAAACACAATGGAGAGATTCAATTTATCTTTTTTTTTAAGTCTACCTTTTCACCAACTGTATATTCCCTGTTAAAATCTATATTTGAGTCTTAGCCAGTCATGAGTGTATTGACCATTGTTTTAAAGCCTCCCCAGCTGCACTAAGATGTGTCTAGGGATTTTGGACACATGCCAGCTCTTTGCCTCGTCAGCCGGCTATGTGACTGGTGTGTGTGAGTTAGAGGTAACAAGGTGACAGCGATGGTACCTGGGTGAGCAATGAGCAGTGAGGCGCATGCAGGCCATCTGTAGTGAATACCGTGTTTCTGCTCAGAGGTCAAAAGCAGAGAGGGATGCAAACCACAGAGCTGCTTTTATTCCTTTGGCCCAAATGACCTGCTGTATACCCTCTCATACAAGTTCCCATTTGCCAGCGAGTGCCGGACAATTTGTCCATGTGATCCTGCATGTAATCGGCATCTAGACCCATGGAGAATAACTAAATTCAGTCTCACATAATGGACTCACAGAGAGTCTCAGCTTACATGTCAGGACCTGTGGTTTATTTAGAGCAGGCAAGACTAAAAAAGTAAGGTTGAGTTTCCTGTAGTACCGCATTATCCTTGTCTTCCAGATAGAAAGTAAACTATGTGGCTGTTCTGGGCAGTCGAGACGTACAGATTTTATAGGAACAACCATTTGAAGTAGATCTTTATTCAAATTGATTTATAGTAAACAATGCTTTACCCACAGGGACTCTAAATGGTGTTGATAAATGACTATGATAACCAGGAGCCAAGGATTCTTCAAATTTGCTGTTAAAGCAATCAATCCTGATGTTTTCTCCAGGCCTCCAAGGTGATAATTGTAGAAATCTTTAAGAGCTACAGTAATAGTAATGAACAGTGATGCTTGAGATCAGAAGGGTCAATAGAATGCAACAAATTTCATGCACAGCTGAAGAAGTGGTAAGTAACATAGATGCCGGTAATGTTATAGGACAGATACTGTAGAGATGATGATTATCTCCTCTACGGTAATGCTGGCAGGATGGAGCACATGCTGAAGATAGATTCCAACCATCAAAACGTGATCTGTGACTACTATTGTCACAAGCAGGGCAGCAAAATGTGTCATCTGTGCACACCCATGCATGATTTCCTACCTGGGCTGTGCCACAACTAAGTCAATGTGTTGCGCAACTATAAGCCACGACAGACAAGAGGGATTTGAAAAGGTAGAAATGCAAATGGACTTTTATCTGCTTCTGGAACCCTACAGAAGTCATGCATTTGCACGGTGACTCCACACGGCACTCTGAGGAAATAACAGTATCACAAGATAATGTGTATGTTTAGTAAATCAGATCAAATTGCAAACAATTCAACATAAGAAGAGATGCAATGATAGCTTCGCATCAGCTGCTGGCACAACAAAAGCCTTGTCTGAATCTAATGGGATTTTGACATTGATTGCAAATTTCAATCCATAGTCTGGGTGGCTGAGAGTGTGACATTGAGTATATTTCCTATTACCACTTTGAATCCTGTAATTACTTTTAGGGCCCTTTGAGGGACTGACACAGAAGTGTGCGCGCATGCCAGGCAGCCCCAGAAGCTCCATTAATCTGCATTTTCACTCTTGTCTGCCCTCCATGGCATGCAACATTGTTCATATTCCATGGAGAGGTACAGTATCTGAGTGCAACGTGATCCCTTAATCTCAGGTAGCCACAGCCCAGTCTTGTAAGTCTCACAGTGGTCTGTAGCAAATCTCATTAGAGAGCATGATAGTGAGATTTCAGCTAATCCTTAGGCAGCTGCTCAACTGGCTGTTAGTTTTAAATATTTGCCTTAGGAAACAGTACTAAAGGTTGTGTACAAATATATTCCTAGTCATTGTCTGGGAATATTGGAATATTGTCTGTTTCAACCACCTTTTCACTCTTAGCCCAGATTTTAGATTTACTTAAACTATTTGATAAAAATGTACTAAAATAAATAAGTTTGAGGTCATTACTAAGAGATATGAGTGCACTCTACTAATTTGTAGAAAAAGTTAAACGTGTGAATAATTTTAAGTTCGATGGACACAAATTTCTAAGTTTTGGTCATGACCATGCAAAATGGAAATGTAAGGGAACAGGTTTCCCACAATGTAGTTCACTTTTTTTTAACAACAAATTAGAGCAAATTCACAAATGAAGGATTTGTACGCAATGTTGGTAGTGTCATGTGACTGCCCTCAACTTGTTTCTTTGTTCCTGCATATAATACCTATCATCCAGCAGCTGCTGCCATGACAGAAAAATCTGTGGTCTGACATTAATTTCAGCTAAATCCAATTCATTCTGAGTTCTTGCTAGTCAGCAAGAATATTTCAGTGCACTGATTACTTTAAGTAAGAACCTACCTCAAACTGCACACTTGTCCAAGTGCACTGGAAATCAGTGCATAGTGTGCACTGTGTACTCTGTCTGTACTGTAGTGCACGCTATTGTTGCTAAATGCTGACCAAACAGACTACTACACTTACAGGAAGTGACAAACTAGCATTGCCCGCTAAAGTGTGCTAACTCTACCGAGCCGGTATAACCGCGGCTTCAAACACATGACCAGATTATAACTGTAATCGGGGAGTGAACAGCTTGATAGCATGCTACATATAAATGAGTAATTATGTTTGAATCATCTCATAAACGTTATCGCCTGCAGCAGGGGTCGCCACCACTTCATTCACCGCCATTATTCAGCTCTGATGGCAGCTCAAAAGTCCCACTTCTTCCTCTACGTCAGCAAAATGGCGTCTGTTTAGTGCGAGTAGTGTGCTTCGTTTTGCACTTTATTTTTGGCCGTTATTAGGGCAGCATCCTGGTACTTTCAGTGCACTGAATTTTCACTTAAATGACAGCATGAACGCACTACACACTCAAAAAGAGTGTTTGAAGTGCTCAAGTGCGCGGATTGGGACAGACCCTGAGATAAACTTGAACTTGTGATAAGAGCACAAAGTAGAAAAAGAATGGTTTGTGCGAAGCATCTCATCTAAATTATGTGAAACTAACCAGCTATAGTTTCCTCCTCTTCTTCATCACCTTCCAACTTTGTGACATTTATCATGTTTAAAAGAATTTCTAAACTGAAACCATTCTAGTTCATTCTACTTAGTCACTCCCATTAATGAAAACTTAGTTTTCCTATTACTCTGAACTTAAAAGTTGAAGTGAAATACACTCAAGTTTTTAGCACGCATTACTTAAAATTTTTAGGTCAACCAGTTTCCTCAATTTTTTTTAAGTAAATTCAACTTATCCAGGTTTAGAGTGTACTGGAGAATTCCAAATTAAAGAGAGAGAGAAAAAAAAACACATCTGATAGAAGCCAGCAATTTCTGTCAAATGTTATATCCAAGTCCATGTGTGTCCATGTCCATTGTATGTGATTGTTGCAGGTAGATGAGGTGCTAAGCTCCTTAGAAACCAAAAATGATCTTGAGCTCTACTCAGAGTATGTCTCCATACACAGCCCAGAACTGCAATGGTCCAACAGGTTAGAGTTAAGCATCAGACTCCATATGGCAGCGTTTGAAATCTAGTTTGTCCTGGAGGAGGGTAAACAGAGCGGAACTGACCCTAAAATGGACTCATCATTGGTGTGATGGCAACAGATGAGGGAGTTTAGTCCACATGGCCTCCCTTTGCTCATTAAATGGGCTTGCACCTGTGTTCCTGCTGCACAGCACATCTGCCAGCCGTGCTCTGGCTCCTCTTCACAGTTATCTCATGGGATGATGCACCCCATTCATGAATATTGACACACTTTAAGTATATCTTACTGTAATCCTTTTCACAAAATGTGTTGTGTATCTGCTTTGCATGTTGTACAGATTATTACAAGTTTTTGGAACAATTAATTTTGTTTTACTTTGTTTAGGGCTCTCGGTGTTGGCTGGATCACAGCAACATCTGAAACTGCCTTGAGATGAGCTCTATCTATCTATCTATCTATCTATCTATCTATCTATCTATCTATCTATCTATCTATCTATCTATCTATCTATCTATCTATCTATCTATCTATCTATCTATCTATCTATCTATCTATCTATCTATCTATCTATCTATCTATCTATCTATCTATCCTGATGCAATATTAATTGTGCTATTTTCCTAGTTTTGGAAGTGAGAATATGTCAGTTTACATTTAATATCATTCAATCACCCATTATTGTTTTGAAGGCCTTTGGTGTGGCCATGTGCTCCTTGCCACTCATCTTCCTGCCTGTCTGAACTTAGCCTTTCTACTCGAGGAATAAAGCTGTGCCAAGCTTCTGAGCTTAAATTTAATCCATGTCCAATATTTCTTTTCAAAGAATGGTGCAGCAGCAGGCCAATAGGATATTCACATTAACTTTTGGTTTGCATGCATCAAAGAGAGGGCTGTCTGTAGCTGCCACGTCCTTGTTGAGCACCAAGGAAACATTTTTTCTTTTTGTTTGCACTGATCCCAAATTTCCACTTTTTTTTCTCACAGAACACAAAACCAGCTGCAATTAAATAAAGCTCTCCTCATCTCATCTGAGCTTTTTACCTTATTCCCTTTCTTTTTGCTATTGTCAATTGTGTCATTTCTGCAAAGCTTCTTTAGAGATATGGTTCCAA
This sequence comes from Atherinomorus stipes, assembly GCA_023101725.1. Lineage (NCBI taxonomy): Eukaryota > Metazoa > Chordata > Actinopteri > Atheriniformes > Atherinidae > Atherinomorus > Atherinomorus stipes. The sequence continues at coordinate 1,122,646 of JALJCO010004425.1, forward strand.
CTGTGTGCATATTTTCCACCAGATTTGCAGACAGAGCCTGTCTTTCCTCCGTGTTAGTGCTTAGCTCAGTGTGTTTGTTGAACGAGCCCTAGTGTTTGGTTGCACAAGACAAAGCTTTGTAGAACCCAACATGAAGTGCAGGTGACTGCTTTCTACACAGAAGCTAGCAAACATCAATTAACAGGTCACCTATGGGAGTGAAAAATGGCGTTTTAGGAAGGTTAAGTGTTTTATCATGTAACAGTATTATTCACTTACTTTCTGTGCCTAAACTCTTGATACAGTGTTGGCATGAACTGACCTTATGTTCTCAGTTTTAAAAGTCTGTCATCGTTTTTGGGAAGAAAAAAGATGATGTCTTTGCAGCAATTGTGGTGACAGAACTAGAAAGGAAAAGTGTTTTTTTCTTGGTTGGGAGAACATTCAAATGGATATTGTCAGAAGTTATGAAAATTGAGATGAGCGCATGAAGTAATGCTGTCATAAAATCTGAATGTTAAAATCTTGAGAATTAAAATTAAAAAAAATCTTTTGTAGTGATGCATGATATGAAACGTTTCAACTGATACCGATATGGATTCTGCTTCTAATGGGGGATACTGATTCTGATATTAAAGCTGAAAATGAAGATATTCAGACAGATATTGTATGTTCTTCCATTATCATTCTTAGCTGAGTTAATGGGTCTGATCTGTGTTCTTGTCATGGGGCTGACATCGATGAGAACATCATTTATATGCACTTTCATGTATTTGACAAATTTATTAAATCTTTTAACAAGGTTTTAAAAAATGAAAGGAAGGGTAAAGCAAGAGAAATGGGAAGACACTTTAAATATATACTCTTTTTTTTTGCCTTTCTCCTTATTATTATTTCTCTTCTTTTTAAAAATATATATTCAAAGTGTAGTATATGCTGCACAAAGTTGGAAAACATTCTTTCTTCTATCAGATTACAGGTAAAATGAAAAGATCTAAAGTAGGGTGTTGTGCCTCAATGATGAAAAGTGATTGACAGGTAGCAAATAGTTAAACTTTTTCAATAAAAATTGTAATGTAAACAAAAACAATTTGGAGACCTCAGAATTTAGAATTTATATACAGCTGGGGGAAAAGTATTTAACACCTCAGCTTTTTTCTCTGAAAATATATTTCTAGTACAACTATTGACATGAAATTTTCACCAGATGTCGGCAACAACCCAAGTAATGCACACATACAAAGAAATCCTAACATTTAGTCCATAAATTAGGTTATGTGTCAATAGTGAAATGACACAGGGAATAAGTATTGAACACATAAAGAAATGTAGAGGCAAAAAGATATAGAAAGCCAAGAAAGCAGCTGGAGTCTGTCAGTATTTAGAAAGTAATAAGGTGAATGTTATTTATTAAGTATTTTAGGTTGCTTTAATTATTATTATTGTTATTATTATTTGTGAATTGTTTTTGTAATATGTGATTTTATTGTACTCTCTTTCTGTTGAGTGAGGCATTGTTCCTCTTTTGATTGTTTTGACACCAAGAACCACTGCTGGAAATACGTTTTATACCTTTGCATGTTATCCTTTGGACTGCCTTTTCTGTGTTCCAGAAATCAATCAGTCAATCAACCAATCAGTCAGTCAATCAAGTAAGTGACGATGGACCACTCAGCTTGTTACTAATGCACATAAAAGTCAACATTTGGGCAGAAGGCAAGGGGAACTCTGTAAAGGATATACTTTTTTATTTGACAAGTTGTCTGTATAATATCAGTTATGTAAGGGTTCTCAAATCACTGCATTTAAATAGTTTTTTTTTTTTTTTTGTATTTTTCCTGCATTTTTCAGGTTGTAATTTAAGAGTAAATAAAATACCATTAAATGTGACATTTGGGATATTATTTGTGGAGCATGCTGCAAGGATGTCAAGTCAATATTTGTGTGCTGGAGTATTATTCTGTGTGCTTTGTCCAGTTAACATTTTGTAATGGCTCTGAAATGTGTGTTGAGGCAACAGAGGGATTTAGCAGAAAACGAGGGATATAGAAGGAGAAAAGTGCTAGAACAATTTGAGACGACGTGGTGTACATAGCTGCCTGGGCTCCATTAAGGCTGATGGCATCCTCATAAAGCTTCTCTGTGCTTTTCCTGCTTATGTTCTTTTCTTTGTTTAAAACACAAAGTGATGCTTGAACTTGACACATTCAGGCCACAGCTGGTTTAGGCTTCGATACACATATTTGTGTTGTGTGCATATATTTTTTAACACTGACTCAATGGATAAAGACCAGAGCACCACAGCTCTTGTTTAGCATTAAGGAACGACAGAGCTTCAAATCCTCCATGGGGCTGTCTGTGATACAGACCAAGACATTATGGCTCTTATGTGCTCCTTTTTTGTCTGTTTTTGCCCCCCCTACAGGCATCTGTATGCTACAGTATATGTCCTTTTAACATGTGCTGCTTATGCATTTGGTTGGGATGATTAAAAAGAGAGAGATGATGTCTGTCTAATGTTCCTCTATCTGTCTCCTCCACTACCTGTCACCGTTAGCAAAGACTGGCAAAGATTGGTAACAGTTTGCACAACACACAGCAGCACTTAACATTCTGACAGTAAGTCAATTGCCCAACAAGATTACTTTGCAAGTAAACACCACACAGCAAGGATAGCAAGTAAACATTATACAATGGTTCATAGACAGGAAAAGAAGGAAAATCTTATCACAAAAGGACAAAACACAGGCAGACATCCATGTGAATGAGTAACGAGAGGAAGTCAGTGATACTTATTTAGTTGGTATAAGGAATGAGGAAAATGGATTGACAAAAGATGAAAGAAAAACATGGGAGACTTTTCTTTAACCCAGGGGTGCCCAAGTCCAAATCCAGAGCTACTATCATTTTGTATTGTACAGGCCCTCGCCTGTGGAACAGTCTGCCAGAGGATCTCAGGGGCGCAGAGAACGTTGATGTTTTTAAGAGCAGACTCATGACCCACCTTTTTAGTCTGGCTTTTAGCTGACTTTTACTGTTTAAGTTGTAATTGGCTAATCTAATATTTTGTATTTATTCACTGGTTGTTTTTAAATTGCCTTTTTATTACTGTTTGGGCATTTTTAGATGTTTCTTTTCAACGTTTTAATGTATTTTATACGTTTATTAATGCTCTTATATTACTTTTATTGTTCCTGGGTCCTTAGGTACCTCCGGTGCTTTCTTTGTGGGGGCCGTCTGTCCGGGGTGGTGGTGTTGGACTGGATGCGGTACCACTGGTGCCTTGGTGGGGGTTGGTGTTACATCACACCTCCCCTGGGCACCTGGGCCACTGCGGTTACGGTTGCTGTGCCGCCCCGGTGCAGACGGCTCCTCTGATGGGGTTCCCTCACTTATTCCATCTGTACTCAGCCTCAGGTATATACTTGAGTTGAGGAGTTTTTTTTTTTTTTTTTTTTTTGGGGGGGGGGGGGGGGGGGTGAAGGGCAGCGGGCGGGAATGTTTTCAAACTGTAAAGCGCTTTGAGTGACGCAACCTGCTGGAAAAGCGCTTCTTAAATAAAGATTGATTGATTGATTTTGGTTGCGTCCCTTGGGGACGGTTTGGCACCCCTGCTCTAATCCGTTTAAATCTGCATCATGCTAGGTGGTTCATCAGAGAATAATCTTTGAAATGTTTCACTTTTGGGTAAAGGACAGGTGATTGGATGAAAACATTTGTGGGTTAAAGTCACAACACACTTAAGTCAGTTTGTGTGATCCAACTGGGGCCATTTTCAGTCCTGTGTGTTGGCTATAAGTTGATAGCTTGGAGCCTGAAAGATGGATGCACTGACGCTGATCTCCAAACCCAGACTTGTTTTGGAAGCCTTGCTGCATACACCTGAGCAGTTTGTGCTGTATTTACACCTAAACACATCCAGACATTGAAGCCAGATAAAATCTTTTGGTCCTGAAGGCTAAATTTAAGCATATACTGTAGAGAGTGAGACCCTGGCAATTAATTAGGGCCAATAAGAATAGTTATCTTTTCTATAGTGGAAAAAGTGTTTGTTTCTACAAGAAAAGAGTAACAAAGGTAATAGGATAGAAATAGCCTTTACCCTTGAGGTGAGTCAAACAAATGAAAGGAAATGACAGATGGACAATGAATTTCTTTTTAAGATATCAGGTAGGGGTTGCAGGCAAGCAGTAAGTAAATGTCAGGGAAGAGAAGAACAGATGAGATGACCAAGTCTTCTGGGACATGTATGACTGGAAAGCCTGTACTGCATACAGTATTATATCACTTTTGCAGTTCCATATCAATTTGCAGTTTCATAGGCCTGTTGTTTTAATAGCTGTCAGCAACAGGGACAAGGAGGACAAGGACACCTTTCCATGTTTTTGCCACAGGAAAGAGACTGCAACATCTGTTTTTTAGACAAAAAAAATGCTGAAAAATTATGTTGTGTATAAATAGAGAGAAAAAAAGAAATGAAATAAAGGCTTTTTGTTTAAGGCAGGGTGGATGATGTTTTCCAGTAGCATTTTTTTTTTACTATATTGCTTAAAATCTCCTTCACACCTCAATGGCAGACAGCTGACACAAAATTTAAAAAAAATTTAGTCACCTGTGGAACGGACAGGACTGAAAAATCCCCATCCAATTGTTTTGAACGGCCCGTGATTATTGATTGAATGATGATATGTCTATCAAACCCAAAGGCCCCCCTACCTGGAAAGCTCGCTGCCGTTGGTATCTGTGTAGCTATTTGCTCTTAAAATGCACCGAAAAGAAAAAAAAAACTGATGTGGATCAAGTTATGGAGGTGTTGATGTTTGCAGTGTCAATGTTTTAGGAGCCCTCCATTCAACTGTTATCGGTTGTCCTCACTTGTAAACCATCGGCACGCACGTTCCTCTGCTCTGGAGGCGTGGTTTTGTGGGAGGGGGGGGTGGTATCTTTTTAAATGTAACTTGCTCGAACAGTTTTTCTAGGATCCTGTACCCTGTCTTTAAAATTAGTTGTTTAAAATTGATGAGCTGCATTGAACAGAGAAATAATTTCAGTAGTCTGTAGCCCCTCAGTTTCCCAAAATGTCCTCAACTGAAAATGTCACATTATGGAGTTTGTTCATACTTTTCAATATGCCTCATAATCCAGTGCTGAAAAGTATTGCCTCAACAAGTAGTGCGAAGAAAATGCGCCTTATTTCCACATCTGAGAGGACTCAGATTCATTGTCACTTCTCACAAGTCACAGAATCGTCATAAACCGAAAGACGTTGATGTAGTGGCTGAACATCTGTTTCAGCTACAGGCTGAAAGAAACACAGAGCCATATGTTCCTGGTTTAAACCTTGGCTGGGGTTTTTCTGGTAAAGTTTGCTTCTTCATCCAACCATGCACATTCTTCAGGAGTGTTTATAAATGTCTTTTTCTCTCTTTGGTGGCACACCTTGGTAACTATCCAGGGCAGTAGTTTTCAAACTGTGGATAGGGACCTACAGTCATCCTTAAAATAATTCATACCCTCCAATTAAAAAAGGAAAAAAAAATCAGCTGGCAGTGAAAAAGTTGAAATTGACAAAAGTAATAATGAATAAAAATTCTATAAAAATCATAGTATTGATTTTAAATTGTGGTTTGAAAGAAATATTAAAAAACAAACACAAAAAAAATAAAACATGATGGGGCCGTGAAGCTAAAATTTTGTTGAGCAGCCCTTTGAGGAAATCCTGCAATCAGGTGTTTTCTTTAATATTCAAAAAGACTTCTGCACCTGTTGACAGGTATTTTGGTCCACCGCTCATGGAAAAAGGTGTTCTAATGTGTCTGGGACAGTTTGTTTGTCTTTTGCAATTATTATTTCCAACCACAATTCAAAAGCAACATTTTCTTTCACTAAATTTTAATTTTGTAAATATTTATTTATCATTATGCCTTTTAGTTTCTTGTTATTTGAATAACTATGGGCTGCATGGTGGCATGGTGGTTAGCACTGCAGCCTCACAGTAAGAAGATCACTAGTTCAATTCCCCGGCTGGGGAGGGGGTTCGAACAATTCCAACAGTGGCCTTCCTGTGTGGAGTTTGCATGTTCTCCCCTTGTATGAATGGGTTTTCTCTGGGTACACCGGCTTCCTCCACCATCCAAAGACATGCATGTTAGGCTAACTGGTAACTCTAAATTGTCCCTAGGAATGAATGTGAGTGTGAATGGTTGTCTGTCTCTCTGTGTTGGCCCTGCGACAGACTGGCAACCTGTCCAGGGTGTACCCCACCTCTCACCTGTTAATTGGGATATGCTCTGGCAACCCCTGTGACCCTGAACTGGATAAGCGGTACAGAAAATGACTGACCAAAAAATGACTATTGTGAATAGAGCCTTTTCTTTAATTGGAGGGGGAGGGGGAGGGGGAGGGGAGGGGAGGGGGGTATGAACAATTTTGAGGACGACTGTACATCTGGGTCGCATGAAAATTGTTAGATGTGGCTCGCCAGATCTTTTTTTTTTCTTTCTTTCTTTTTTTAAATAGAGCCTACATTTATCAAAGAAATCTGGGATTTAGGGGGCAATCAAAGAGATTAATCTTTGGAATTATTACATTATTTTTTTTAGATTATTGCATAAATAACTAAGTTATTACTAATAACATTTTAAAAATCCAAATTCTATTTTTGCGGTCGTGGCTTAATATGTTTGACAACCACTGATCCAGGGGATAGGCAGGGATGCTCCAGCAGGTATACAGTGGATAAATGGATAGAAATTGGCTATCGTTTGATCTTGAATACATAACTGCTGTCGGGTGAAAAAATGGTTATTTTTCAGGAAGTGACAGAAAACATGTGGTTTTGTAAAACCTGACACAACATCATCAAACTTTGGATTGAGTTTTTTACATTAAAGTCATATATTCGATTGTAATTATTTATTTATTTACTTTTTGAATATTTTCACTTAGGGCCGGTTTTTGGTATGGGCAATGTGGGTGACTCCCCAGGGTGCATCTGTGATGAGGGTGCACGCCCGAGCAACCTCAGAAAAGAAAAGAAAAGAAAAAACTCGTCAGAACAACGGCTTGGGGGGTGTCTCGCCCAGGGAGTAATTTTAGAACCGGCACTGTTTTCACCAAATCAAGCTCACATGAAGTAGAGGGTTTTTTAATTATGTAAAATGGAGATAGGAGGTTTGTACCCGACAGCGACAACATGTTCTTTGCAAGAGATCATCACTGACATAGTTGCCTTTTTAAAAGTCACCATGATGACATTTTGACACACGTTACAGCAAAACTTACGCATTCCACATTTGGCTTCAAGCTGTAGCATACAGCTAGAAACAAGTGTTAAATTACATCCTTTCTGCAAGGCAAACATCAAATAGCGCCATTTCTACCTTCCACATGCATTTGCTCACGTCACCAATCTTTTCTTTAAATGTAATTATAGTCCACATCTGCCAGTATGGGACTGGACCATTAGGGCATGTTTTGTGGAGGACAGTCTCATAAGTCCTGTCACCATAAATACCGTCACAATATCACATCAGAGTCAGTGAGCCTCCATGACTGATGCCTCTCATGTAGCAGAGCACAGCCTTGCACCCTGTGGAGTTACAGATGAGTGGGCAGAGAAGGACAGAAACATGTATCAAGTCCCAGGGGTCTGGTTCTCAGTAGATGCATGTGCACCGCAATGTGAGGTGGGCACTGCTGACATTTAAAGCGCCCCTTTGATGAGGCAATAGGGGCAAGAGCTAGAGTGGTAGGTTGATGCAGGGTGAAGATGAAGTGACACTGGTGCATAGCACTCGTTCTTTTCCGTGCCCCTTTGCCACCCGCTGTAGCCAGGATTGATGAGCAATAGGTGGCAGGAAGACACTGGGCTAGATTACAAGTATAGCACTTTGTCTTGTACGCTGCAGTTCTTCAAAGAGCAGCTCTTCTCAATTTAATTGGTTGCAATTTCTCCAAAGCTATTTTCTCTGCACAACCTGCATATGTTGTGTATTGTTCTGAGGGGGAGCCTTAGTGGGAAAGTAAACAAATGAAGGACATAGAGGAGCAGTTGTAATAGGTGCTTGATGGTCTTTTTTCTTCTTTTTTTTTTTTTTTAAACATATTCTGGGTACGTGTGTGCATGGGTACTGTCCAGCAGCAGAATAGTGTAGGACATGTTATGTCTTTGTATGACCTAGATTCAGTGTTTTTGTTTGTTAGTCTTTTCTTCAATCTTCCCAAAGACATAAAAGATTCAGAGAAGCAGTTTAAATTCAGCTTGTTTTGCAGACCTTGGGTTGGAAAGAACCATTTTCTGTGTAGTTAGGGATAGAAAAGGTTGACTTCACACTATTTGAATTACCCCAAAGATTGAACTTATTCTCAAAGATTGAGAATGAACTAAACTGAAAGATAAGAGGAGAGGTGCTGGCTCAGATTTTAATAATTCCTCAGAATAGCAGGTGCAGTTCAGACACAGGTGCTCAGGTTTATTAGATCTCAGCGCTGTATCCTAGCAACCTGGCTGTGGGAATAAGCAGGTGCCCCGCCCATGCCCCAGGGGTTGCTGGGATTGAGATTCTGATTAAGGCTTTAGGCCAGGCATACAGGGGATTGCAAATCATCAGTGAAGCTTTTAAGAGTTGTGGGAACTTGGCAGCCTTCAAGCCTTGAGGGTCCAAAACCAACTCCAGCGACGACTCAAGAGAAACCTTGATGACTCAGCAGAACACACATCCTCACAGCCTACCAGCCCGATGTTGGTGCTCTCTGAGGAGAATTCACAGATTAGTTTAAAGGATTCAATTCATATTCAAGCATAAATTTGCACAGGAAGATGGTTTAATTGCAGGGAGTCCATGAACTTGTTTGTTAAGAAGCCTTTGAGCATGACACTTCACATTTGACTGTATTCCACTTTGTGTGAGCCTGTGCAAGCACATGTGTACTCTACTGTGAGCGATGTGCATTTATTATTTTTAATGCGATTCCAGAATCCCAGTGGAAAGCTGCTAATGAAGATCATCAGGTGTTTGGAGTGCAGTAACGTCTTATTACACTCTACTTTCACCCATTTTAAGTAAGAATACATGGGAAAATCTACAAATATGCAGTAGAGAGGAAGGGGTAGTCAGGGGAGAGTTAGGATGAGAGGGATTGGACTGATAATAAGAGGAATTAGGTTGGAGTGAGAAAGACAAAGAGCCAAGGTTGTGGAAATGGAAGTGTCTGCCTTAAGAGACAGAAAAAAAATGGGGAAACAAAGAAGATGAGAGATATGTAGTGAAACTGTTGTCAGGCATATTCAATGTTGGTGAAAGGACTGCATGATAAAGAGGTGAGATAGTGAATGAAGGAAGAGGCAAAGGATGGAGGTGGATAATATGCTGACCCACTTTACAGACACCATGCTGGGATCCTAACCAGTGCTGCAATAAATAACACAAGGCAGGCCAGAAGAACTTCACAGCTGCTTGGTGGCAGACTGTGCCCCCTTATCCCCTGCCATTGCTTGCCCTGCAGTTTCCACCCATAACCCCATAAGCCTACCTATCACTTCTGTTATTCATCTATTCATACAACCAAGCTGTTGATGCTTTTTGCCTATTTCATTGTGTATAGTCCAACCATTGGAGTGGATGCACATTATGCAAGTAATATTATATCTAGAATTGGTCTGTAATATAAATGTAGTTATGGACACATTGATAAAGACATTAAAATGCCGTAAGAGCGAGAAAGAAAATCTCCCCAGAAAATAAGAAAGAGAGGGGTGAGAAATAATGTGAAACCACACTATAATTACACCATACACACTCATGACAAGTGCTTTTCACTAAAGTGAATATGATTATATTCACGATTTAATCTAGTGGGAAATAAAAATGGCTTGAGGGTACAAGACTAATATAAATTCAGAGTGTACCAGTAAAAAAGCTGTGTTCTTGTTCTTGTCATTATAAGTGATAGCTATTAAATGTAGCTCAGCATTTTTTTGCAGGTTAGAAGTCTGTTAGCCAAGCTAAATCTGCTTTAGGTTCAATATTGTTGTTTTTGGAACCAATTGATTCAAAATGTTCTTTTGTACGAGTCATGTCCCCTATGAACAGCGAGGCACATTTTTCAACGTATATGACAAAAGAACACTTATTGCCTGAGGCAGGTTATTTAATCATATTTATTTTCCCCCTACATACAGTACCATATACACTGTATTGCCAAAAGTATTCGCTCACCTATCTTGACTTACATATGAGCTTAAAGGTTGAATATGGAAAATGGACAGAACAGCGACATCACATGTGTCTAGGTTGTAGTTGCAACAACAGAAAAACAACACCAGCCATTTGGTTGCCAGTTTCGCTGCCGATATGGCAAGTGACCAGCAGCCTGCAGCATGTCCAACAAGTATTGCAGAGGAGTTTATAACTGACAGTTAACGTTAGCCACGTTAGCAAACAAGTTAGCGTACCAATCCAGGAGGAAAGACGCCATTTTTGCATTTTGATGCCGTGGAAAATTCGATATTGGTCCATCTAGTGTAGCTTTCACCTAAATTTACTCCAGTTTTTGCTCTTCTCAGGTCACTGTTCTTCTGAGATGGATAACAATATCTCTGGGGCTCTGAAGGAGCTGCTTGACCTGCCAACTCCACTGTTTCCTCCTGTGCCAGCCTCAACTGTGCCCAACATACTGTTGCCACACAGAGATCGTATTTGGCAACCCACAATGGTTTATTAACTTGTAGATCTAGACATAATGCCATTATCAAACCCGTTAAAATAAATTTTATATTTTTTTCAGGCTAAATATAATTTTTTTTAGGGAATGTACGTTTATTCTGCAACCCTCCAAACGACCCGTGGAGGAGTTTTTTTTTTTTTTTTAAATATACAGTAGCTTTTAATAAAAATGTTCCATATTCAACCTTTAAGCGACATCCCCTGCAGCTAGAACAGCTTCAGCTCTTCTGGGAAGGCTGTTCACAAGGTTCAGGAGTGTGTTTATTGGAAATTTTGACCATTCTTCCAGAAGCGCATTTGTGAGCTAACACTGATGTTGGACGAGAAGGCCTGACTCTCAGTCTCTGCTCTAATTTATCCCAAAGGTGTTCTTTCGGGTTGAGGTCAGGACTCTATGCTGGCCAGTCAAGTTCATCCACACCAGACTCTGCCATCCATTTCTTTATGGAACTGCTTTGTGCACTGGTGCACAGTCATGTTGGAAGAGGAAGGGGCCAGATCCAAACTGTTCCCAGAGCATGGAATTGTCTAAAATGTCTTGGTATGCTGAAGCATTCAGAGTTCCTTTCACTGGAAGGGGCCAAACACAGCCCCTGAAAAACAACCCCACACCATAATCCTCAACCAAACTTTACACTTGGCACAATGCAGTCAGACAAGTACCTTTCTCCTGGTAGCCACCAAACCCAGACTGGTCCATCAGATTGCCAGACGGAAAAGCACAATTTGTCACTCCAGAGAATGCCTCCGCTGCTCCAGAGTCCAGTGGCAGCTGCTTTACATTAGGGGTATCAACGTTTACAATTTTTTCTACAGGTGTCAGGGCTACTAACCATCGTGTACACGGTTGCATGTCAAAGATTAATAATTGTTAGGTTGCAGACGGGACGTCGCCTACCCATTCCACTGTCATACTGAACTCAGAGCAGAATGCATTGTAGTGGATCCCAAGTAAGGTAATGGATATTTACAATTTTGATCCCTGAGAACTGAAACGATTCGACAAAAAAACAAAAAAACAAAAAAACAAAAAAACAAACGTCTTACCCTAGGGACACACTGCTTGCGGAAGCGCACCGAAGTGCAGCAGTTTCATTTCAGCACCCTTGTTAATAGACGGTGTCGGCCACATCAGATGCTGCGTGGTGTGCCGCGGCTGAACTGATTAATCCAGGTGTGCTTGACCTCAGTAACTGGCCAGACACACCTGGACTAATCAGTTTGTCCAATAATGAAAGACAGAAAAAAAAGGAGCTACCTTAATTTCAGGAAGTAGTGGAGTCGTGCATAGAGCCCACTGGGATCAATGTAGTTTTTAAAGAAAAGTAAAATTGCAGCACCATTAAAGGCTAGTCCTTTCTCATAACATGTGGTGAAAAATCAACAATGTAATAATGTTTTATGTTAGCTGACTGATAACAGTGCACATGTATTGGAAATTGGTGTCCTCGCTACATTACTTAAGATATTTTCTTTACATAAATCCTGACAATGAAAATCAGACCTACCAAAAGTATGAGTCTTTGTTGTGAATCTCAACCGGCTGATTGAAAGTGCATCATACTGCAAATGTCACATTAACAACAGCAGAAGGCTCCTGTTTTCTCAAACCATCTGTCATTATGTGCGTGTGTGTGTGTGTGGTGGTGGTGGTGGGGGCTTGTATTTACTGCTGCTCTTGTTCTGAATTTGTCATCAAACACAAAGGCAGGCATGGTATACTTTACAGATGTCTCCAAAGCAAGACCTGGAGGCATTTATGTGTGTGTATTTGTGCCTGTATGTTTAGTAACTGGGTGAGCAAGTGAAGCCACTTGTCCTTGGATGAAGGTGTAGCCTGGGTCCTGGCAGTCAATCAATAAGTCATGTTGTGTGAAGGGGTCATGGTGGCGTGGCCCTTTCTCTCCATCCCCAAAAGGAAGCTTTTCTTTTCTTAAGTATACAGAGGTGATTCTGATTGAATGTTTTTGTGGTTGTTTTTGAATGAGAATTTTACAGCATAAAATAGCCAACTGACGCCAAGTATCTTCAATTAATATATAGTGACTTATCTTTATTAAGCACTGCAACAAAATTTTGTTGCAAACTCTGAAAGGATTGACCCATAAAACTGAGCTAAGTATAATTGAGTTTAATGAATATGTTGGAACAGTCTCAGTTCCCTGACATAAAAGGTTATTGCCAGTTTGCCAAATGGAGCGAGACTTTGTCACTTAGATGTATAAAAATAATTTATATGAAGAGTTAAACATACAAAAGAGAGCCATATTTTAGAAATGCTCCACATATACCTGAAAAGTATTTGCACATTTTCAGGAGGGTGTTAACCTTAAGTACTTTGGATATTACAACGTATGCACATCACTGTAAATTTTGATGGTCTGTTCATTAATGTGTCATGAGCCCTTTATAGATGAGCCATATAAACCATTTAGAGGACAGCTGAAACTCTGTGCACAATCTCAGTGACTGAGAGGATTTCCTGACCAGCGATACTGCCATCCATTTACCCTGGAAGTTAATCACTACCCTTTGTGATAGAATAATACAATGCATGGAAATACAATGAACAATTTGAGATATTGTAATACTGGACAGAAGAGCTAATTAATATAATGTCTGCATTATTAGAGTCTATTGATGGATTAAAGAAAGAAGAATGAAACAAACGAGCTGTAGTTCTGGCGAGAGAAGAGACGGAGAGCTGGAGTGATGCCTCTGTGAAATGTCAAGCATAAAAAAGCTGGGTGGGTGGGTGGGAGCCTTTAATTAATTGACTTCATGAGTAGAACTGTGGTCACTGACCCAGACGCAGATGCATCTTCGATTACAAATCCACTTTACTTAATTGAATAGGTTGCATACATGCAGTGTTAAACGGATGCTGCTTGTTAATTTGGCTGAAATCTTTAAAAGATCGTTCACTAAAAACTGGCTAAAGTCATTACTGCTAAAACCAGAATCCTTATCAGTTACCACCCCTGCTGTGATAATATCTGGTCATATAAAGCAAAGATGTTGTGATCTTAACTGTTTGTGTGTGTGTGTGCGTGGGTGCGTGTGTGTGTGAGAGAGAGAGAAAGACCAGCATTGCAGCTTTAAAGTGCTCTCAGGTGTACAATCCCTTGTTGGTAGCAGCAGCAAAACATTGAAATGATTTTATCCAAACAGCTCTGATAAATGACCCTCTAATTTTAAGAAAAAAAAAATGTAGTGTGCCATGTGAGTTCATTGAAAGGGGATTTCAAAAAAAGAAGTAACCTTGTCATGTTCTTCACAGCATTGTGTATGGAGAACATAAATCATCCAGTGAGCATGTCTTTGATAGATGGCCACAGAAACATGTCAGTCTTCTTCACTTTTGATCTGCAGCGTCATACTGAATCTTAAAAGCTATATATAGACAAGATTCTTTCATGGTTTCCCCCCCTCTGTTATTATTCACTGACATCTACAGGTGTGTTGCTGGATGTGTATACATCTTGTGTCACAACCTGATGGGCCGGTTCTGGGCTGGAGAGCAGATACAGATGAATTTGCTGGGGATGAAACACAGGGAGAAAGGGATGTCAGGAAACTTTATATTGTCAGAAGTCCTTGGAACTACAGAATAATTACTGATACAATGTCATCTGCTGGACATGTCATTTTACTGAGAGCTTTCTTTTGATTTATGCCCCAGTGTGCCCCTGAAAGTGCATTTGTTTTACTATCATCCAGGTGTTGAGTGAGGACAATATGCATGCAGCAGTTACTGACAGTGTGTAAGGTGGCCCTCTGGGTTGTGAAAAATGCAACAGTGGGGGAGAAACAACCAGAGAAAAGGGAGGATACCAGGACACATTTCTTGTTTACCCCAAACAGCAGGAACAATCAGAAAGAAGACGCCTCATCCTGTGACTTGTGAAATGTGAAAAGATGACCTTTTTATCACAATCATCAGGGCAATCACTGTGTTTCTGTCTTGAAATGCCAAAACAGTGTCAGAATCCCCTGCTATCTTTTATCAATAGGAAGCAAATTGTGAATTTGTTTTGTTAGTTTTTGCAGTTGAAAAAAAGAACCTCTCCTACTCAGATGACAGTGAAATGTCTTTTCTGAAAATTTGTTTATTTCTTTCTTTCTGTGAGGATCCACTTAGTGGACGCTCAGTGAAAGATTCTTTTTCTTTTCATTTTGTTTTGATTCTCTGGTACTGAAACAATGATGTTGCTTAACAGATGTGACAAATCATCAGAATAATATGAACATTTAATTGACAATTCTGAAAATGCTTATCATGATAATGTAACAAATTGTTTTACAATTAATGAGGCCTGCCTGTCTGGAGAGAATCAGCTGATGTTGTTGAGGGAGACTTTACTAAACAAGGGGGTTCAAGTTATTCTGCAAATCCTCTGACTGACGAAAACAATGAAGCAAGTCATAAAAGGCAAAAAGGCAAAGAAAGAACAAAAAGTGCAATTTCTTTCTTTTTCTTTACTGGAAAGGTATGGGATAATGAATGGAATGAGAAAACAGTGAGAAAACTTTGACACTCCCTTGTCAATCTCATGGTCATAAATAAGATACCTGTAGAAGCCCATCTCTTACTTTATAACCTGTATACATTCATAAATAAACTATTTTCCCAAGCATTGGCCATAGCTGGTTAAATAATTGAGATAAACAGCTGAATGGACCTTTTATGCCCCTAAAGAACAGAGCTGAAGATGCAGAGTATAGTGCACCACTATAGTGTAAATACTAAATGCAGCAGGATACAGTGAGTTTCTGTGCCACGGAAAATGATCCAGAGGGGAAACTGGTGCTGTTTAGTTAAGACCCGAACAGTAGACACATGCTTTGTGCCTCAGGGGCTGCTGGCTCAAGCTTGTTTCTTCTTCCTCATACTAGAGGCTGTTCACCCCCTTATTGTTTTAAAAGCTGATTTGCTGCATTGGTTTCAGTGGAGGCAGTTTTTTTTTTTTCTCACAATAAGAGACATTTAACCAGGCTTTCTTTTGATAGCTATATGACACTGATAAATGCAATTAAAATCATGAACACAGAAGTTATCCCTGTGGTTTTCATTGTTGTATACTTCTATCTGCATCAAAACCAGTGAATTAAAAATAGGCTTTTCAAACTGATTAAATTCTTCCTTATTGTCATTAGTAGCATACCGTCTGTGCTCTGGGGGTTACAACATACTCACACAGTTGCAATCCATCCAATAACTACCGCTACCTTACAGGGGGCAAGCTTTAAGCTCAAACAACCTGATCTCATGGCAGAACATGCTTTTAGCTATAGTGCTAAAAGTTTCATTTTTTCTTCTGTAGTTCTGCTCAGTACTGTAATTATTTTGCATACGTCAGTGTTGGTTGCAGCAACATGAGGGGATGGTATTACTGTTCAGGTGCAGCTCTGAGTGCAGCATCCTTGGTGTTAATTAACACGCTAGGTGTTTTAGTCCCAATCATCGTTAATCTAAACAAAGCCAACTTATACTCGTGCCCACTGGGAGCCTTTTGAGAAATGAATAGATTTTAAGATTATTTTACTGTTTTTTAAGGCTGTTAATGGTTTTGGTCCTGAGTGTTTATCTGAACTGCTTTGACACAATGAGCCTGTGAAAAGTCTTCAAGACGGGCTTTTCTAATATTGGAAAAGTAGAACTTAAAACAGTGAGGAGAGAACTTTCTCTTAAATGGTCCATGTTTGTGAAGCAACCTTCCTGAACACCTCAGGACAGTAGTAAAGCATGAATGTTTTTAAAATCAAACTAAAAACCCACCTTTTCAACTTCGTTTCCAATTGAATCGATAGAAGTGACTTATTTTTCTATGTATTTTAATTGACATTTATTCTATTTTTAGTTGCTTTTATGCTTTTTGAGATTTTTTTATCTTAACTTTTAGTAATCTTTTTTTAAAAATTTGATCATTACCTATTTTATTTACTTTTAATGTTTATATTTTTCTATTTTATTTACTTCATCTCTAGTTTTTCTCTTGCTCTCAGTGGCAGATCTTCCACACCTCAGCTTTATACTCAAATGAGATGATTTCTCTGCATGTGGTTGTGTTTGTGTTCTTATGCATGTGAGCAAGAAAGATAGTGAAAGAGAGATTATCTCTTTTTCTTTTCTGTTTTTCCCTATTTCTGGAAAGAACTTTGAGTTCTGAAATTGTATGAAAAGTGCTCTATAAATGCAGTGCGTGATTGCTTGCTTGTTTGATTGATTAAAAAAAGAATGCAAATACGAGTCATGTTAGCAAGGTTTTTGACCAGTAAGAAAGTTTTTTTTTTTTTTTTTAAACTTTTTTAACTTGTGCTGTCCGGCATTGTAACAAGCAGAATGATGATCTGGCTGCTTTATTGTGTTGAACAGATTTGCTTTGCCAAGCTCTTGAAAATGGTAAAGTTACTTTCATGCGTGGACTGCTGTGTCAAACCTTTTCTATTCTCAAATCAAGAAATTCTACCCTGTGAACAATAGAGTAAAAAAGAACAATAAAAAACGAAATCCTTCTTTTGTGTTAGCTTGTGGGGAGTATTACATAGACATACATATGACTGACACACTTTGCACCGACACATTTCTATAGATGTTGATGTCTATTTGCACTACACCACCATTATTGCCAATCAACATAATGGGTAATGTACTTTAGAGTATAGTTGCTGTCAGGGCACATCTTGTTCTTTTACCGACAAAAATCACAGACTGCTATTGTTGTCAGAAATCCATTATAATCTGTAGCACACTGCCGCCTGAACTAATGCCATCTGTCATGCTGAAGACACATGCAAGATATATATTTTCTTTGCATGTCTGCTACATCAAAATCACAGCATTTCTGTTGGAACTGATTCTTTTCTCCAATAGATGAAATGCAGCACAAATACTTTCCAACTTAAAATAATGTACAGACTATTATGTGACTGTTTGCAAGCTGTAGAACACAGAGACATGACAATGGGACATGAATATAAAGAAGCATCTGACCACTGAAACAGCAATAACTGGATGTTTTTGTGTTTATCATTAAATGCAACACAAAACAGGATAAAGATAGCTCCAAATGAAAAAAAAAAAAAAAAGATTATTATTTCTTTTTGTTGACACAAAATCTTTGTGTCAGAAACAATCCATTAATATTAATGCCCTTAAAGTGCAAGTTTACAGTCATAACAGATACAGTCTAAGGGGGTCTATCTTTTCATGACTTCACAGAAGCTCTGGTAGAAAGTGGTCAGTGGGTTGGGAAGATCTTGAAAATTTAACGCTGTCCTCCGGGAACTTCAAGGAAAGTCTTTGGTATCTGCAAGGCTCTTCTTCTGTAATGGACTTTTGAAAATGTAAGACAGGCAGAGGAGGCAAAGTGCAAGAGAGTTTAAGACTCTTTGTAGACCACTTATGGCCTTTCATCCCTTGAGACCTCTGTAAGATTTTCATAGTGCATTTTTGCTTGGACAGTGTGCAAAGGTTAATGTAGTGACTGCCTGAGGACTGATTTAGAATGCATGATATCATACAATGCATAGTAATAAAGGACAGCAAGAAAATCCATCAGCAAACAAGAGTGAGAGGAGTAAGAACAGAAAGGAAAGGCGGGTCTGTAGTCTTTAACACTTCTTAGTGGTCTGGCTCCATGATAGTGGTGATGGACAGCCATTCTGAGAAATAGCATAATGTGTTCAACATCTTAAATAAAAGCATAAAAATTACAGAAGGGAAAATAATGAGAATTAAAAATGGTCTTTTGGCAAATTAACACAATTTTCATGTTGCTAGTTATGATTGATTCATGATGTGGTCAAGCAACAAGAGCTGGTCTAACAAAAGGAAACTAATGCTCCTTACAAACTGAAAAAGGGAAAAATAATTAAATACACTGCTCTTTGCTGTAGAAGTCACTGTTAATGATCTTTTGAGGAAAGCACTGAACCAACAATTGCTTCAAAGTGGCAGTGTAATTACTAGCAGAGGCCTGTTGTCACACCCTGCAGGTCCCAGGTGTAAATATGTGTAGCTCTATAACTGCTTAGCAGGGAAGTACACAGAAGGGTAAGCTTGCTCAGTCAGCTCTCTCTGGGCAAATGAATGTTTAAAAATGGCAGTAAGTACAGACAGAGCATTGGGGAAATGGAGCGCATCAGTGCCTACAGCTTGAAATAAAATGCAAAATTACCTTGTAGGGAGGTGAAGTTTACAAATTAACCTTTGATTTATACACATAGCTGCTGAAATGTGCTGTACTCATTAAATATTTGCATCTTCACATTCCTGCAAATAGAGACTAAAGACGGGCTTAAAAAAAGAGCAAATACTGGACTTTCAACCACCAGACAGCAAGAAAAACGACTCTGTAATATGCCTATAATTTTTCCTGCTATAGATTGTTAACATTGTTTTTTTAGAGAACATTTAATTTGATTCAGAATTAGAAACAAATTAGTAGTGATTTTCCCCCCAAAATATGGGCTCTTAACCAAACACATCAGTAAAAGAAAAAAAAAATCGATGGATAAAGATTTACAGTATATAAAATCTTGTTTCTATTTAAAGGGGAATTAAAAGGAGCAATTTGATGCCCAACAGTTTGTGGTCAAATAGCTCAGCTTTGCAAAACTATTGTTAACACTTTCCACTCAGTAAGAATTAAACTGTCATTATTGATAAAACTAAAAAATTCTTATTTAATTCTCCTCATTACTACATAATATCAATATGAATTGTGTTATCAAATAATAATCCATCCCCTTTATGTGTGAAATAGTTAAACATTATTTAAAAATTTAAACCTCTCTGGGCCTTTTTAAGAGCCTATAATCTTGTTACCCTTATTTTCTCTTATCTGTAATCTTATTGCACAAGTTGGGTTCAGGTAATCATGAGTTCCCTGTGCAGAGCTACTCAAAAGAAATAAAAACAAATTAGGTGGACTTGAGAAATGGGATATGAGATAAAACCAAGTCACCAGTGTATCTAAATGTAAATATTTCCACATCATTTCCATTGGTTCATGCATTCATAAATATATTCAAGGTCAGTTGCAGGCCCAGCTAAAGCTGTTTGACTGAGCAGAAAGGATTCTCACAGCAGTATTTTGTAGCTTTTAAGTAATTCCACTGGGGCTGTCATGCTTAAATACCTTTTCCTTGTACTTTTCCATCATTCTGGAAACACTTCAGAGGAAAGAACAGAGAGCCCGAGATGGAATACATTCTAATTCACTCCTTTTCTTTCTTTTCAGTCCACTAATCTGATGTGTTACCCTCGTATAATGCAGACTTTTTCTTTGTCTTTGACTGTACAAGTGTAAAAATAATGAGTATTTGCTGAACTGCATTTTAATGTGGCCCCTAGTCTGTTCACATCCAGTTTAGTTTTTGCCTCGGCGTAGTTCTCTTTTGAAAAGAGTCTATTATTAAGTCATCTTTGTACAGAAAAAAAAAGTTACCAACAAAAAAAATAAAAAATAAAAAAAATGAAAAAATTAAGCACTGCGTAGTTTGGTCCTCATATTTTGCCTGGAGAAAGTTTGTCCCATTTAGATGCTACTTGTGCAATGACCCCCCATCGTTAAAGTTATCTAATTCGTACAGGACTTCCTTGTGCTGCTTGATAAGTGCTGATTTATGGAGGCTTGAACTTCACAATACCTCTGAAGGTTTCCTGTGGTTTCAGGCAGTGAGACGTTAACAGTAATTATTTTACATGCTGTAAACTGAGTTGTGGTCTTCCTGGATTAAACATGTTTTTCCAGATTATCACATAGGGCCAAAGTCAACACCTTCACCCTCTTTGTCATGTTCCTCAAGCGGCTCAGTTTGTCAGCTGTGGCTTGCCACATTCTCCTGCTGATAAAGGCAACCTCCATTTGGGAATTCTGCTGACACGAAGAGAGACTAGTGGTTTACAGCAATCTGTGGTTTGTGTCATAGTAATGCTCATATAAATTCCATGACAAAGAACTTCCCAGCAGGCCTTCGCTAAAAGCATTTCATAGTCTATGATGGCTTTCTTTCCTCCTATGATCCATCTTGCTGTCATTTCTAACACACACTTGATGGTTTTATCCAGGATGCAAAAGAAGTCGTGATTAATCAGATAAAGCCACATTTTTCCTTGCTTTGTGATTGAGATCTGACACCGGATACTGTAGCCTCCATAAACTCTTAGGGCGCATTCAGAAAGCATAGTCCGCGAGTCTTGGTCCGTTTGGGGGCGGGGGGTGGTCTTCTGGACCGAGATTGCGTTCATGTTGCACTATTGCCAAACAAGCCAAACGGGCCAAGAATGAGAATCTCAGGTGGTGCTGCTTTTGGATTCACGTAGGCGAGTAGAAGACGCACGTACAAGAAGCTTCTAACAACTTCTGTTTCCTCCACAAAGCGACATTATTTTTGTACCAGGAGCTGGATATGCTTTCATCAGATCAAATATCGATTAAAGCTTTCACTTCCTCGTACCTCCGCGTCTGCCCACGAGCCAGCTTTATAAGTACCGCAGTCCCTCACGTGTGTTTGTTGTCGTAGCGTTTACCCACGTTGTCCAATGTTTGACCCACAATGCCAATGCAATTTGTAGTCCACTTCCTGTCTTTGGTTCACTTGAATCGGACCGAGACCTGCGTTTGCAGGCGGACGGAGTCCGGTTGTTTGTCGTTTGCGCATTCACAACTCCCCTAACGAAGCGGACTTTCCAAGCAAACGGACTCTGATTCGAATCAAAAAAGCTTTGTGAATGCACCCTTAGACATCTCATGTTTCTACATTTAGGTGTCATTTGTATATTCATGAGCCAAAGCCACCCATTG
The DNA here is from genome assembly GCA_023101725.1 of Atherinomorus stipes. Lineage (NCBI taxonomy): Eukaryota > Metazoa > Chordata > Actinopteri > Atheriniformes > Atherinidae > Atherinomorus > Atherinomorus stipes. Next base: position 1,144,163 of record JALJCO010004425.1, read on the forward strand.
TCTTTGCCACCATTTGACTTATGGGCCTTTTCCACTGCACATTTTTGTAGCCCTTCCACACAACACGGCACACTTTATTTGTGTTTCGTTACGATTTTTCGCACCCGTTTCAGAGCCAGCTCTAACCGTGCTGAACCTACACAAAACATGACGTAACTGACGGCTCTACACTGATTGGTCAAAGGAAATTGTCGTCATACGCGTGCGTCATATGTGTTTCGCCTCGCCTCCTCTAAAAATATCTGGCCCTGTTTTCAGTGACTACAAGCCACAGAGAAACCAACAACAGCTGCAGTAACATCTCGATATCATCCAATGCTTCCATTGCTGTTTTTACTTAACTGACCACCGCCTGGCACGGCAGTGACATCACGGTAGTCTTTACCCGCGCCTACTCCACCCACTTCCAGGTAGCAGTGTAGACTACTGCTTCTCCTGTGTGGAAACGAAAACCATCCTGGTCGTCTTTAGCGTGTGGTGCTGTACTGTGCTGTACTGTGCTGTACTGTGCCATGCAGCTGCAATGTAAAAGGCCCATTAGTGAGAGTTGAGGGCTGGATGATGCGTGGAGATTCCTCCTTTTTTCTGTAGTTTAAACGAAGATCACAGAAACGGCAGCGTGCGCAGTGTTGACGCGCTTTTCTCTATTGCAAAGTTCGAAGCTGTATTCTGAGTTTATTGTCATTACTGCTTTTTTTTGTTTCAGCCATATTTTAGTGTATTTCAAAGTTATAAAAGTTTGATGATGCTGGTGGATAAATCATCATGCCACTTGTTCGTTGTTTTCTGCTCAATACGGCAGAAAACAACTCAATCCGTTTGTGACTAATTAGAGAATTATTTAAATTCATGTTCATGCTCTGTGATTTTTTTCTCTCCTGTATTTAATGACCACACACAAAACGTCCTGCAGCTGGGAAGTGAGCGACAGCAACGATGCCGTCCAGAAGTCCGCTGTGCGGCTCCTTTAAATGACCCGTGCGTTCTAACTTTGACATCAGTCACGTGATAAGCGACCAAAGCGGCAAAAATATCTTAACACTTTGGAAGCTTTGTCGCCCAGCCTCAGGCATTTTTGCCGCTTTTGTCGCCTTAGGTCTGAACATAAGTGGTGAACACAGCCTTTGATGCTTTGTGGAACTGGACCACAGAAACTAGGTTTTGCTTTCTGTTCATGTTTGGCACCCATAAATCTGATTACATGTACCCCCTGGTCTGAGACAATAATGCCAAGATCCTCACAGTTTTCTTTTTCTACTTCTGACGCATTAATATCTCACCGTTCACCTGCTGCCTGATAAATTCCATTGTTTGAAAGGTTCCCTCATATCAAGATAAACTAAACAAAGTTGAGATTTTTCTTTTTTAAATGATAATTTTATTTATTTATTCATTGTTTGCTGTTTGTAATCATAGAAAGACAGTTTCAAAGGTGTCACAGAAAGACCAGAATTGTTACCAGAGGAAATGAAATATGTTGAGGAAAATGTCGAACTGAGCTGTTAGAAGAATTTTCCTTTATCTTGTCAAGGGCTCTTCCATTCTAATTACCCAGCATACAGCAACTTAGCACAGCTTTTGCTACATTTATCCAGCTTTCTCTCTTTCTCTCTCCTTTTTTTGTGGTTTACCCACCCCCAATGGTCATGCTTTCTTTGACTCAGAGGCAGTTGGCATGGTGACCATCCATCTTTACCACCTCCCTATCAAACAGGACCCCCCTGCAGGCCCAAGCTCTTTGTTCCTCTGTGCCTGGCACTGTGCTTGTTTTAGCAATCTGATAGCTGAGTGGCCTTGCTCGAGCTGGACGTTCAGCTTCCCACCCCCTGGGTCGCCGCTGGCTCTGATTCACTGTTGTGGGTCTAGCTGAATATGGATCTTAATACAGATTCCCTCTCTCTGATCTTACTCACTGCAGCTGAGAGGAGACACCCATAAGCACATACTTATTCCCCCGACCAAAAACAGATTGCAGTAATCAAATACTCAAAGGTTAATATTATTATCCCCTTGAGGATCCCTCCCCCCACACACACACACATTAAGACACATACTGTAATTAATATCTGTAAATGTGAAGTTTTTCTATCTGTTGCCCTCTGACCTCTGTTTCTCCTGGCATTCTGCATGCCCATATGTACAGAAACCAGCCAAGACAATTTGCCAGGGAGATGCTGAATTAATGATGCAAGAGACTTTGGCTCTACCTACATGCCTAACACACTGGACACTGAATGGGCAGATTGTCACATGTAGACCGAGCCACTAAATCCATCCGGCTCAGCAAATGTTGTCATATTTCATACCACAGCTGTGAAGCTGTTATGGCTTATCTGGCAAAGCAGGCTTTTCATTTCATTGAATTAATGCCTCCATTTGCTCTTTTTTTTTTTTTTGCACCGTGCTCACATATTCATTTATTCACAATAGAATTTGTATTGTTGTAAGAGAATGCCTCGTCATTGTCATTCAGCTGGAGACAGAGCACATGGAAAACAAGCAAAAGCTTATTAGATTAATTTTGTTGTGCTTTTTCTGAGCATACAACTTTCTTCACAAGCATGTGACACAAAATGACTGTGATGTACCACATCATGGCTTTTGAGCTGAAACAGTGTCACTGATAATGGCATTACGCTGAAGATTAGTGAGTTGAGTCATTTTTTGCTACTGCAAAGCTCTCATGTTGAGGTAATGAAACATTTTTTTTTCACAACTTTCACTTCTAATAGGTTCATTTGTTGCAGATATACCAGCAAAGACACTTTCACACTGCTTTGTTATGGTTCTGTGCAAATGACATGGTCAGCCAATCATTGTCAACCAAAAGTGTAAAATTACTTTAAGTCAATGGCTTACATTTTCTATTAGTTCTATATGTAACACCTGCAGTAAAAGGATTAGGCACCAATACAATGGTCCTTCTTTCTGTCACACTTAGGTAAAACTTTAAAGACTTGTGATTCCTTCTCATATGGAGAAATGAGATTTTCCTTATTTAAATTACTGATGCTCATAGTCTGAGTCCGCTGAAAACAACAACAACCCCCCCCTCCAAAAAAAAAGACAGTTAAGAGCACTGAGCCGACTGACAGGTGAAGTAAATAACAGCGATCATACCTCATAATGCAGTGTGGTGCTTATGCACGTATCCTGGAACCTGGCATTTGTGTGGATAATAGTTGGATCACCATCCACCTATTGTTTCAGAACAAGCATACACCCTATGGAAATGCCACTTCTTGATGGAGGTGGCAACCACCAGCCGGGCAAGATGACTCACTAAGCCAGGGATTAGACTGCTGATGGTTTGAGGAACACTAGCCCATGGCGTTGACACAGCCTCCAGCTTCCTATCTTTATCCAACTACAGTGTCCTTCTGTACGATGAGCCTAAACAAGCCTATGAGGCAACAAAGCTCACAGCAACAAAATGTTGTGGTGCTGTTTCGTTGAGATCCCTTTAATCTCTGAGTATGATACCCAGTCATCTGTTTTGTTTTTCCAGCAGATTTTGCCGTATTTATGTTGACAAATATTAATTTTTGCCGTGGATTTTGGAGAGAGACCATTCTGTTTGCCAGATACTTTTCTAAACAAAATAAGCCAACAGACAGTCTTGAAATAGTCTGACAATCTAATCAGTCAAATGAATCACTATAGTTTCTGAAAAAACTTAAGTAACCTTAAGCCAACCATGGTGCTGAAATGATGAGAGACTGGGTCATGTATGGAGGAGATAAATGGTATTTTTATGTCTTTCCCAAATGTTGCTTCCATGCAGAAGAACCCAATTAACACTCAGCCTTTCCCTGGTACCATTCTTTTCACTCCATGCATGTATCCTGCAAACCTGTAGGGGAAAACTGCTGAAATTAGCCCATCCTTATGCTGCCGTGAAGATTATATCTATTTGAAAATATACATATTCCCTTATGTTAAATGCAGTGGGCATATCACATATGAAACAATAACAAAACATACTGTATATGCGATCATATGTACATACATTTATTAATGAATAATGCGTAATGTGTAAGACATGATTTGTTTTTGGTGGATGATTTTAACTTGGATGATCTGTGGATAAAAAAATCAATGCCTTCTTTCCTCAAGTACCAGTTTCCAACGTAACTGGTATTTATTTATGAAACAAGGAGATGAGAGAATATAACCCGCAGAAGTGAGAACTTTTTCGTCAGTGTGTTTATCCTCAGTACAACATCAGCAGTTGCATTACCGGTCCCACCAAATCTATTTTTACTCATAAACAAAACACCTTGACACCTTCTGTTCTTCACCCCTTTCAGATGCAGACCATTGTTTCTTCCTCTGGACCAAGGGAAAAGCTCCGTTAGATCAGACTCTTTTGCACCACATTCAAAGGATATATATATATATATATATATATATATATATATTTTTTAACTTCAGGCTCACTTACGTACTTGTTCTAAAAATAGTTTTACTTCTGACTACCGTAGAAGTTCTGAGATTTCCCGACAGAGGGAGGAGAGCTGAGGTAGATAGTGATGTTGCGTCTAATTGAAATTAACAATCACATACACATGGACCCTCACTGGCCTAATTGCCTTCCTCATTAAAAAACATGTGTTTCGTCTTTGCAATCTGCACCAGATTCCATATTGAACTGGATTATTGCAGCTGCTGCTACATGCAGCTGTGCAAATCATACTTTTTTGTCAGGCCATTTTGCATTTACATGGTGAAAGTGGGGAAGCGCTGTTGGTGTCATGCTACGTGCTTTAAATGAATAAGCTTCATTATAAAGGTCTTGCTCCTCTGAGCTTCAATTCCACTTAGTGTCCTATTGCTAAAGACCTTGATCATCAGAAAATTTAATTATGTCCCCTTAAAAAACTCACATCAGATGGATTAGTCAAAGTTGCCGTAAATTTTTGTTTGAAAATACAAAGGTTTCCTGGATATTTTCTGAATGCAATTTAGCCTTGGTAAAGAGGAGTTAGACAAAAATGGACCATTTAACCATTTCATTTACTTTGTTGCCCGAATATGGCCTTCAAAGACATTCCACAGCTATTCTACTCCATTACACTACCACATGTAAGCATAGCAACCAAGTTTTTATGTAAAAATGAATTCTTTTATCTAAAATTTGGCAACTGTATGTCATTTAAAAGGACTGAAACTTAAATCTGTAGATGAAAATTCATTGTTTAATATTTCATGTATTAACTACTGTATGTAAGCTGTGTTGCTATAAAATGGACAAACTTTTTGTGTGTGTCAGATACAAATGAGTATAAAACGGGTTTTTTTCTCTGTAGCAATTCACAGGGTTCAGCTTTCATATTTTTTTTTTTTTTAGCTTTTCTCTTTGTTATATAAACACCACACACTCATGTCAGCATGCACCCACGGGCTCAGGAAGTAAAGGATAAATGGTATTAATAATGCATTTTTTTAACTGAAGTGTTGAAACAGGTGTCAGGAAGAAATCAGTGTTTGCAGGTTCAAATGTGTTGATGGATTGTCTCACTTTCAAGTGTTCAATTCCCATTCAGAATTTGACAGTTCCACTTGAAATGCTGCTCAATATTTGATGAAGCTACCTTAGATCTCAGTAAGCACTCATTGTACAAAGCTGCACAATGTATGTGAGTTTCTGCTTTGCAATTGAAAATATAAGACTCGAACTGCCTCAGTTTCATATCTTATAGCATTTGCTATCGCATAATTCACTTTTTGTGTGAATTTTAAGTATTAAAGGTTTTTTATTTGAGAAGCTGTTTGGGCATCTTCCTCTATGCTTTAATAAATGTTTTTATGTTGATTCTTCAAATTAGCAGTTTAAAGGGACTTGAGGCAAGATTAAGAAATGAAACTCGCAACTGCCGCGACTGGCGCTTCAGGTAACTGCAGCCACGAGCCAAGCCGTCATGGGATCGTGCACAAACTGAAGCTATAATGTTGTTTCCTATGCTTTTTCTTTGTATTTACACTTTTTAGTGTCTTTCAATTGATCTTGATCGTTTGCTGACGGCAGAAGAATCCATAACTATCGCTTACAGTGTTTGAATTTACCGCGATGGTTGTCTTCCTGTATCAAAACTGCGGATGTAGCGTCATTTGACGTCACGCCCGCAGGGCAGCGCGGGAAATTCGGACACCGAATTGCAGCGCATTTTGCAGCACACAGCCTGTTCAAGGCAACGGAGAGAAACATGGGTGGAAACAATATTTTTGGTAATTAGCGCTTCGTCACCCATTAGTATTAAAAAAAATGGACATGCATGTTTGTTATTTTTAAATTCCTGCCTCTAGTCCCTTTAAAGGGACTAGAGGCAGGAATTTAAAAAAAAACAAACAAAGGAAATTTGTTTGGAAAGCATGAAAGAAGAAATTAAGTCTTGTGTGTCAGACCTTACCTACAATAATAATCCTGTAACACACAATAATTCTGTGCCTTTTCACAACTATGCCTTTGTTACAGTCTGCAGCTGAACTGAAACACAACACACCTGAATGCAACATTTACGAACTCAGTGCCTAACAACACGGGTCATGTGACATGCGACCTATTTAAAAAAAAAAAGTTCTAAAAGGCTTCATTGTCAACAAATTCAAAGGTTTATCTGTCACATTCTGATAGTTCAGTCATTGGATCATCAACTTTGATCATCTCTTGTCAGAGGTAGGTGATGCTGCTGCAGATTTTTCTTTTTTTTTTTACTTAAAAAAAAGCATGTGCCCTGACTATCACTTAGATTAATTCTTAATATAAAAGTCACATATTAAGAAAGCAGAATGATTGTGAAGTGGATAGAACATGATATTATACAGAAATTACATCAGGATTTGTGTTATCAGCTTTGATTGTTTTGTCATGTTCAGTGTTAACATTTGTAAGTCTAAAAGAGATCAGAGATGTTTCATACGGGTCTGATCCCACATGATGTAAAATAAAAACTTAGGGCAGTTGGGTTTCTTATCTTGGTTTTAGAGCATGTTACATCTTTTATACAGAACACTCACAGTTCTGTGGGTTTGGGAACATTTAAAGCCCTGCACTATTTCTTGGTCAGCAATCCCACTCAAGCAAATGCATGTTCATGATAATGGGTTTTAACTGAAGGTCTTTCCATTCAGCTGTATCTCTTCCTGTGAAGTACATTTCAGATGACTCGAGTGGATTTGATCTGGAGTATTAGCATGTTCAAGTATATCATTTTGCAGACCCTGTTAACTTGATTTGAATATGACTGCCTTAAGTTTTCAGTAAAAATAACTGTGTCTTTGAGATAGTGGAAAAGATCAGAAAACATTTAAAGTGTGTGAAGTCTCTACTTAAGGTTTCTAATGGCACTTTGAAACAGTTTCCAGAGGCTTGATCACGAGTTTCCAAAATAGAATTGAGACCTAATCAACTCTTGCTCTGGAGGTGATTGCACTGAATCGTCTACACCTAAGGATGAGCAGACCTTCAATCCTCCAGTGTCATGCCACATCTCCTAGGTTGCATCTCTGTTGAGAGAGAATCATAACAAAGCAAGGTAGTGGGTATTGACAGATCTCGCTGGGGTAACCCCGGTTACTGAAGTTCTGCTGTCCATGCTGCTATCGTTAATGCAGAACGGGGCATACCCTTGCTCCGATTATCCTGCTCATGCAGCTTTCTCTTCCAACTGTGACTCTAATAATGTTTGGCAGTAAAGACTGTAATTCTTAGGTGAAATTCTTATCTATTAAGCTAAACTGTCACTCAAAAACTAGCATCAATAGCACAGCGTCAAGGTTGTCACCCTGTCAATAGTTCAACAGGGTGTGGAGCCACTGCTTGAGATCTGCAGCATCTCTTCTAACCTACATTTTTGCCTGCGGTTGGTCATGTGGAGTTGCATTAGCTGTTTGTCTTACATTTTGCTGCCAAAGATTATATTTATTTCATAGTTTTCTTTGAAGTGCAGGCACAGGTTAGTACTATGATATATCCTCCTCTTTGCTCTTTATCCCTTTTCTCTGCATCCATTACTCAGTGCATCCCGCCATTTAGATTCTGCTCACATTGGCCTATCTAATTAGAATGAAGAAGAGAAAAAAGAAAAATAAAAGCCTTTCCTTTTTGCGTCTCCATCCTTCTGTTGGATTACTCATAGTGCTACAGTAGGTCATTTGATAAAAACACTTCATTTCTTGTGTGTTTTTTTATAGGACTTCTCTTAAGTACAAAGGACTGAAACAATGTTTTGTTGTGCTTTTAGTTTTGTTTTTAATTCTTTTTTAAAATCTCATTTGTTGTATGTGTGTGTGTGTGAGTGTGTGTATCTGTGTGTGGTTGCAGGGATTAAAAAAAAAAGCTCAATGATAAGTTTTCTTGGAGAAGCCAAGATAGCTATTGCATATCTGTATGCAACCCATTAGCATTGCCGACATTAGCATTGCATATTATTGCATACATAATCTTCTTTTACAAAATTATACATCTTATCAAGACCCTTTATATTTCAAATCAAGATGCATCAAAATAAATTATGCACCATATATTAATATTTGAGCTCATCATCAGTGTTCAAAGTATATGAAAGTAAATAAGTTTGTGAAATATTGTTTGGTGCCGCAAATTATTGAGAAGCCTTTTTTTGCACACATCTTCATTATTCTGATTCATCTTTCCATCTTTTTGTCTGCCAGTCCACTCTTCCTCTTTTGTGCAGGATGATCAATATTTCAGAAAAGTGTCATTTCAGCTGCAGGCCTGTTTATTTCCCCTGTCGACTTCAAGGATTTGTGATGAGTGTTCCCTGGTGCTTCCATCTTTGCAGCAGCATGTGTATACATGCACAGATGTGGACATATGCTTGGACACACTCTCTGTCATGCAACCCACACCAATTTTACCACCTCAGCTAACACAGCTGGGCCAACAAACTTTTCCCCACAACTCTCCAAATTACCAGCTGCCCCATGCTTGGTCCAGCTGCCCCAGTGAGCCATGTTCATTTATAATAGAGCCTGTGTGACAGCACTGTCCATACGCACACACACATTCTGCTCGGCAGGAAAGAATGTATTCCTCCACATGTGTGTCTGTTGCGCTGGTGACTTTCAAGCATCGTGTGTCTGTCTCAGCTGGGTTGATTTGATCTCAAAGTCCACCACCTGGCGCTACATATCCAACCTGATCAGTCACTGTTGATAGGAAAATTCAATCACCAGCTCATTATACATCTATGACCCTTACTGCTTAATATGATAAAAAAAACAAATGAAAGAAAGGGTTAAATAAAGACTAATAAAGGAGTTTGGAAATAATTAAGGCATGACTAGCAGTCTTCATTTCGGTTTAGCAATATTTTTTTCATCTAATTTGAAAAAAAAGATAGAAACAAAGAAAAAAAGAGAAAAAGGTTTAGCAATCTTAGATTATATATATAGTGTGTATATATATATATATATATATATATATATATGTTCAGTTGTGTGAAAAAGTGTTTGCCCCTTTCCTGATTTCTTATTTTTTTGCATGTTTGTCATACTTATATGATTCAGATCATCACACAAATTTAAATGTGAGACAAAGATAACACAAGTAAAAACAAAATGCAGTTTTTAAATTAAGATTTTTATTAGTAAGGGCTGAAAAAATCCAAACCTACATGGCCCTGTGTGAAAAAGTGATTGTCCCCTAAACCTCATAACTGGTTGGGCCACCCTTAGCAGCAACAACTGCAATCAAGCGTTTGTGATAACTGGCAGTGAGTCTTCTACAACGCTGTGGAGGAATTTTGTTCCACTCATCTTTGCAGAATTGTTGTAATTCATCCACATTGGAGGGTTTTCTGGCATGAACCGCCTTTTTAAGGTCATGCCACAGCATCTCAATCGGATTCAGGTCAGGACTTTAACCAGGCCACTCCAAAGTTTTCATTTTGTTTTTCTTTAGCCATTCAGAGGTGGACTTGTTGGTGTGTTATGGATCATTGTCCTGCTGCAGAACCCAGGTGCACTTCAGCTTGAGGTCATGAAAAGATGGCCGGACATTCTCCTTCAAGATTTTTTGGTAGACAGCAGAATTCATGGTTCAATTTAGCAGCAAAACAGCCCCATACCATACTGTAACACTACCAACACCATAGTTTACTGTTAGCGAATTTAGAAAAGGAACATCATACCGTGTTACTTAATGCCAGATGTAATGGGACCTACACCTTCCAAAAAGTTCAACTTTTGTCTCATCAGTCGACCGAGTATTTTCCCAAAAGTCTTGGGGATCATCAAGATGCTTTCTGGCAAAACTGAGACGAGCTTTTATGTTTTTTTTGCTCAGCAGTGGTTTTGGTCTTGGAACTCTGCCATGAAGGCCATTTTTGCCCAGTCGCTTTCTTATGGTGGAGTCATGAACACTGACCTTAATTGAGGCAAGTGAGGCCTGCAGTTATTTGGATATTGTTCTGGGGTCTTTTGTGACCTCTTGGATGAGTCGTTGCTGTGCTCTTGGGGTAATTATGGTCGGCCAGCCACTCTTGGGAAAGTTCACCACATTTCCATGTTTTCGCCATTTGTGGATAATGGCTCTCACTGTGGTTTGTTGGAGTCCCAAAGCTTTAGAAATGGCTTTGGAACCTTTTCCTGACTGATAGAGCTCAATAACTCTGTTTCTTGTTTTTTCCTGAATTTTTTGGATTGTAGCATGATGTCTAGCTTTTGAGGATCTTTTGGTCTACTTCACTTTGTCAGGCAGGTCCTATTTGAGTGATTTCTTGATTGAGAACAGGTGTGGCAGTAATCCGGCCTGGGTGTGGCTAGAGAAATTGAACTCAGCTTTCCAAAGATGTGATAAACCACAGTTTATTTATGTTTTAACAGGGGGGGGGGGGGGTTGAACTAACAAAATTCTTCATTTAAAAACTGCATTTTTGTGTTTACTTGTGTTATGTTTGTCTTGTATTAAAATTTGTTTGTTGATCTGAAACATTTACGTTTGACAAACATGCAAAAAAAAAAAGAAATCAGGAAGGGGGCAAACACTTTTTCACACAACTGTATACAGATAATCTTGGATGTTAAACACATTCAGCAAGTACTGCAGAGAGAAGACTTCTGTTGTCATGTTTTAGGGGTGTTTTTATGCTTGCCTTGTTTTTGTTGTACAGGGCATCTGCCTAATGATCTGCATCAGATTAGAAAGATAAATCATTAAACACACAGCGGTTTATTGCTATCCTCAAACTGACCTTTTTAGCTGTGCAGTAGAGTGTAAACCAGTGTTTTCAGTCACTTTCTACAGTATGTTATATTCTTGATTTAAACCTCTATCCCTAGCTATCACAAATTGCCCTAACCTGAGCTCTCTCCACCTCTTCTCCCATATTGTCTCACTTCATTAGTGCCATTTTACACTGGTAGAAAATGCGAAATTCCTTTTTACATGATGCTTAATCGCTGTTAAGTCCTATTTCATTGTCACCAATTAAATCTTATTTTAGCACCATGTCAAAAGCTGCATGCTTATATAATCTTCTGGATCAAAATGTTGATGTGCAGGTAACACATTTTTAGCAAATGACTTTACAAAAGCCTTTACATGTTTGTCTTTTTGCTTCGTTTGGATTTTCCTGTAAGTCTTTTCTCTGTGTCACAATGTGGACAAGCTCTTTTCATACAAGATAAATGAGTTTAAGAAGACATCTCTTCCAAATTTCACACTGTAGTTGCTGGTTTGCATATAAAATGGGTCTCCAGATGAAGCAGACTTTCTAGTAAGTTAAATGCTTTCATATTTTAGAGGTTAAATTAAAGCACAAAATTACATCAGGGTAAGAAAATCATTAGCAATAAATAGACTTCCAACAATCAATGGGACTGTTGGAGTGGAGGACCCGCATAGAGTGTGGGCTACTGGCTTAAGTGGTTGCCTGTTGTCACCTCCGGTGCAAAGTGGAATGATTTTCTTTTCACAAGTCAATTTTCTATAAACCCATAAGAAGTAAAACATCAGTGGTTTTATCACCAAAAGGACATTGTGCAGTCCAGTCACTAAAAAGCTCTGAGATGGCTAACACAGATGAAGATATGGCTTGATCAAGTCAGTGCATTGCATTGGTAAGAAGAGCTGTAATCATGTTCTTGATGTTATGGAGCACAGGAGATAGCGGCTGGAAGCTCATTACTTGTCTGGAAGATCAGTAGAAAATAAACAGATAAAAAAATTAAGTTGATGGAAGAACCATGAAACAGTGAGTACAGCTCCAGCACCAACAGCAGTGCCTCATAGTTGTCCTTTATAGTTATTTATTGCATTTATTTTGTCATTCTTTAATGTGAAAGTCATTTGGTTGTAAAGTAAAGGTTACTGTACACGGTAGGCTACTTTTCTACATATTTGCCTTGCACAAGGTATAACTGGCCAGTGCAATACTGTATATAGAACATATACAGTATTGCACAAAGATCATAGGCTTCATTTTTATTACCTGAAAATAGGAAAACGATCAAGCATAAATATGGCATATTTCTCCAAGTCGGAAAGAACAGCCTTCTTGTCATTTTTTTGTCTTCAGGAAAATCAAAAATCGTCTTTGGCTGCTGTCTACCTTTTCTTCCACTCTGCATCAAGATGGACTCATGCTGCTTTACTAATGTTGAAGTCTAGGCTCTGGGGAGGCTCTCTGTTTTTCAGTCCAGTTGTGGGTCATTTGACATACCTCAGCCTTTTCTTTTGTTTCCTTCTTTATGAATGGCTTCTTGACAGATCCCCATCCATGGAAACCAGTTCAGATGAGACTTTTGTGAACAGTAGATGGACCAATTGAAAGATGCATCTCTCAAGTCCTGCGACTGATCTGTGCTGGACTTTTGTTTTTTGAAATTATGAGGAAATCCTATTTAGATACTGACAGTTCACCTGCTGTGTTATATTTTAATGCCTTGCACTTTTTGTTTTTGTCTCCCGCTGGTCGATTTAGATCTTTTAAGGACAAGTGCATGCTATGCTGAGATACAGTATGGCCCATTTTCAGTCAACAGCTAATTTAAGAGTAACTTTGGTGCAAAACTTTAAAGCCTAGTGTCAAACTGTGTAATCAACTGTGTGTGTGTGTTTGTGGGGGTGGGGGTGGGGTAAATAAATATTTTACTTTTTTCAATTAATCATTTTATTTTATGATCTACTATGTTTTGAAATACAGTAACACTGGTTTATCACTCAAATGAAGTGTATTTTTAAGCCTAAATGATTTATAAATAAACGTAAAGTGGTGTTCAAAAAGAAAATCCTCTAACAAAAAGTCTCTATATATACTATATCTACTGTATATAGTATATATCAGCATATTGAGGGAGTGGGTAGCCTAGTGATAATGTCACGGGCTTTGGCGAGGCGGACCCGGGTTGGAGTCCCCGGCACAGCACTCAGGTGAACCACTGAGCAACCCCACCAACCACTCCCCGGGTGCTTTATTTAGCAGCCCGCTGCTCTCTGGTTCAACCTGAGATGGGTTAAAGAGAATGGATTTCCTAAAAGACTTTCTAATTGGGATTAAGAAAGTATAAATTATTATTATTATTATTATTATAAGAGTTTTATGTCTGATACATGAATTGAATAGAATAGAATAGAATAGAATAGAATAGAATAGAATAGAATAGAATAGAATAGAATAGAATAGAATAGCTTTTTATTCTAATTTCTCCAGTGCCTGTACATGCGAAACAAAATTGCATTTTCCTGAAATAAACAAAAGCATAATGCAAATAGTAAAAATGAATAGAGAGTCACTAATAAAAACTAAAGAACACACATAAAAACATCAAATAGAAAGTAATAGAAATCGAACAAGAAATAATCATTTTTTAGGGATGCCTACGGTTTCTTGCGTGTGGCTTTTTAAGGTGAAAATGTACCAGGGTAGAGTTTCAGATGGCTTTTCTAAAACATCTCAATTGAGACTCCAATATTTCAGTCTATATTCATTTAGAGACACTCTGACAGGGACCTGCATCACTTTTTCACTGCAATGTGTGCTCTTATAAAGAACAGATCCAATAGTAATCAGCAGAGTTATTGACTCACACAAACAAACACATGAAGTGAATTAGCTGGCTGGCGGCACAAAGTCAAGTACATTCGCCAGACAATAATTACTGGATTAACAATAGATTCCAGCGTGTCTTCCGGTGCAATCATTAAAAAGGTTAATTGAAGCCACTCTGAAATGCAAAAGCTTAATAGCACTCTAGGATGCTATTCCCATTTAACTTTGCAAAAATCAACAGATTAGTGGCTAAAATGTTATTATCAGCATGCATAATACACACTGATGGTTTCCAGAGCAGCGCATTTCCAGTTAAGTGTTGCAGCATTATTTGTAACATCTAATTTTGAGTATATAAATACAGCTTCATTTTTTTTAGGCTGGAAATTGACTCTCTCTATGACAAAGTATTTTTCTAATGGTGACTGCAGCCCATAAAGCGAATCTCAGATCATTTATTTCTGCAACTGCCCACAATATTCTGACTGCGCTCCAGGGACACTCAACTCCATCAAACAGGAGAAACAAATAGACTCAACAACGGAGTGTCTGCTCCTGCTGAGTGGTAGAGTATGTCCTTCGCTGGTGGAGCTATAGATTGGGTGTTGCAGCTTGTGTGTGTGAGAGCACCGGAGAGAATTGATGCTCATTAGTTTTTTGTCCTGACAGTAACATTGCTGGGTTAACCTGTAACATATTTCTGACAGAAAATAACATTTCTTTTTTCTTGGGGTGACCAGCTTTGAAGAGGAAAAAGACAGGGCTCAGTCACAGTTGACAGCTGACAGACAGCCTAAGAAAGCCTCTGTGTCTGTGTGCGCTGCTCTAGACGAGTAAAAAGAATCAAAGTGCTGTGTGGTTTTATTGCCAGAGAGAAACACACTTTACCAGCATGCTTCTCCAATCTCCGCATTCCCTGTTGTTACTGAAGCATCTGACACTCATGTACGCATTGACTGTGGCCAAAATATTGGCACTGACTGTGCAGTGCTGGTCTTTTCTGTTGCTGTGCAGAAAGACAAACAGGCTGAACGCCTCTGGTGGCCATCCACCAGACCAGAGCGAACCAACCAGGCTCAGCCAGCTGCTGAAGCTTGTCCGTGCTTATTTGGATCAGCTCAGAGTCTGGCTATGCTACATCTGGCTCTGATCCAGCTCCAAAGCCACCTTACATTCACAAGAAAATGTTCTGAATGATTGATGAGAGCCCTGAGTATGCAGCAGTCTTGCAGATGCAGGGAACAGCTAATGGAACTTCTAGACATGAACTGACTGGGCCTGTCTCATCCAGTTTTAATCCAGATCTGATATTGTTCAGTTTTCCAATTTTCCCTTCTAGTCCACCACTCAATGTGCTGCATAATGGTTATTCTAACCTTGATGCACTGGAGAGACAAGGTTTCTCTAGTGTCCTCTTCAGGGATTTGAACAGGCTTGAACTTTCATTAACCCTAGTTCAAATACAGAAGGTCATTGCAGAGGCGATGCAAGATGCCAGTTTGCTTAAATAAATGTGTTAAATCAAATCTGTTTGTGAGTTTTCAATTTATTTTGTGACACTGTGAAATTTATAAGTTGAATGGGGCATTTGTTAACCTGAAATAGTATTTCATTTTCTTTCAGCACAATAAAAATATGTTGCAGATGCAGAATTACAGAAACAGATTATGTTTTTAGTTAGAAAAATCATGTAACAGTTCGGTATCCTTTTTTTCGGTTTTATAACAGCTGATTCAGATATTTTGCATGATAAAATATAATATCCAATGGCTCATATTTTCAACACATTTTTATGGCATCTGACAGCAGTACAAATGTTCAACAACAACACTGGGAAAAACACAATCAAACGCAGAGTTGTTCTGAAAAATTGGAAAAACATGCCACATTTCACACTGCTTCTACTGTACAGAGGAATGGATGATGTAGGTCAGATTTTACCAGACTTGATTGAGTGGAGAGCCAACCAACCATGCAGAGCAGAGGGCAATGTGCATACAAAGCTCACTTCAATGAATTTCAATTTGCAACCCTGTTCCTTCACCCACCTTTAAAATACAACCAAAATGGCTAAAGGAACTGTTACAGTGAAAAATCACAGGGCTGCCAGATACGGCAGTGATTTTGATGAATTTCCTCATCAAAGACTCGTCACGCCATATGGCAGATCTCTATTTTGCATCTGACCTTCTCCTGTTAAATACCTTTCCTCATAGCAGCAAGCTGAGCAGATAATGGCCTTGAGTGAGCCCATAGGAACAAGAAAGCTCTCATAAACTACTGTCAAATTCTCTCTGCTGTGCACAACAAAACAAACAGGGAAAGCGAGAAGAAAAAACTGTAAAGGACCGATCTGTAGGACTAAGTGTCAGATCAGCTGGATTTCCTGTCTTCATCAACCCTGTTGCTTGACTGATTTTATTGTAAAAATGAATAAATGAATACATAAATAAACTGATGAAGTAAATCAAGAAATAGAAGTCCTTCTCTGGAGCCAATATTTGGATGTTTTTCTTTTGCTTGTTTTGTAGAAGCATGGTAAATAAATACTACAGTAGCCTTTAATTCTTTTTCTGATACACTCTTGAGCTATTAAATACAAACTAATGGAAAACTCAAGGAAAATGGTTCCTTATTAGAGATGCACAACATTATTGGCCCAATATCATATTGGCTATATTCGCTTTAAAAGTGCTATAGAAGATGTTTCCGGCCTTTCAAAAAGCAGAGACAGTTAGCGAGTTCTTGAATAAAGTGCATGTGCAAGACCAACTTGCTAGATTCACAGCTCCCTCCCCCGGCCACAGCGCAACGTTCACAAGCCACTCTGGTGTTTAGCCAACAGCAGGTACAGATTCTCCATCATGTCACAAACATAAGTAATACAGATGTTGATGTCTGAATGTCATTAACTGCTGGCAGAATGACTGTTTGCAAACTACTGGAGACATCAGACGAGAGTGCGCCACTTCCAGCATGCAGTATTACTCCCTCCAATCAATCACTCTCATTGATCAGTCTCGCCTATTACCCGTTTGAATTTTTTGAAGCACTTTTTAAATTTATATTTATATTTTTTAATTTTAGCAGTTTTCAAAGCACTGATCAAGAGTGGCAACTCTAATTTAATTGCGTTTGATACTATGTATCATATGTAGTGACAAATAAAGCTTCTATTCCATTCTATTCTACGGTGGTAAGAGTAATTGATCGGCCAAAAGACAAATGAAAAATGTAAGGAACAGAGAGATGATTGGCGGATGTTTTTCAGCCTCAGCTGACAGCTGATATAATATTTAATAATATTTATTTATTTAAAGTTTTTAATTAGTCATAGTGTATTGGGTAGTGAACCCAGTTTAGTAGAAAATTGCAAAAATTGTTGAAAGAAACATCTTCTATAATGCCTTTAAATCAAGTGACATTCTATGTTCATTGTAAACCATATAAGGGTAGGGTCACATGGACACTTATCATGATTAAAACATTCTCAAGTCCAGAAAAGGGATTAGATCCGTATTTTTTGCACCATGCGACCACGCCAAAAGTCCGGAACAGTGTCAGAACGGATCGGTTGGAAGAGGCTGTCTGCATGATTGGAAGGTCCGGAACGTTTGATGCAAGGGGGGCAGGGGGGGATGGAGGGAAAAAGGAGTGGTGTTGAATCTCTGGCAGCGGTTGTTTGTCTCTGTTAGCTTCCTGCTGACGCTTCTCCCGAAGTGGACATCCATCATGCACTCCGAGTAATGAGACACACAGGACACATTTCTCGGAACTTCATGATGGCGCTCTCTCGGTCAGCATGCTCGACGCGTGTATGTGCATAGATTGTCTATTAGTGACAGACATCGCACTAACACGTAAGAGGTGGTGACGCCACCAGCTGGACTGGAGTTTTGCCGTCTCTTTCTACTTGCGTCACAGCGTGATGACAACAGTTTCGTCCTCAAAATGTTTCCAAAAACAACCATGAGACCATGCAGAGTTGTTGGACTCCTGCTGCGAGAATCCAGATCGTTCAGGTCTAGTTTGTTTGAAGAAACCCATGAGACCGTGCATTTACTAGAGAGAGGACATTTTCCCCAAATAAATTTTGGATTAAACCTTTCCAGGTTTGATTGAAAACTGCTTTGGTAACATTTCGACAGCAGTTTTGCTAACTTATCCAGCTGTGTCCCTGCTTCATATTTCTGTAGTGCTATCTACATGTGCTGCACTCCCCACAGTCATATCTAATCCCTTATTATGAAGACTCTGGGTAATAAACATGGCATATGGCCATTTTTGTGCCACAGAGTTCGTACCTTCATGCTCCATCTGAGCTTAAGATTTCAAGGGATAAATAACAGTTGAGTGCTGGCAGGTGCCAAAAGCTCTCACACCCCAGTTCTTAATGAAATGTAGCAGTGGTAATTATTTGATATGAGATCAGGCACCCATAAGGATTTCTTCTCCACAGAGTAAAGTAGAGGGTACCACAGTTGGACAGACTGGGTGTGCATGGGTGGCTTTTGAGAAGTGGTTTTACTAGAGGGGCCTTGAGAAGAGGGATTAGTCCTCTTCCACTTAAGCAATGGGCAGTGGGCTCTGGCTCTGCTACTGGAGTGTCCAAGCACTCCTGTCAGCTAGATAAGGCAAGCAGAAACATTTCCAGAAGAAGCTCACAGCATACAGTATGCAAACACACACTAGGATGCACTCTCACAAGCACAAACAAGCAGTAAAAGCAAGCATCACAGATACATCATGCTACTACCCCCCCCCCCCCCCCCCCACACACACACACACACACACACACTAAAACATGATTATTTCTTAGAAAGACATGTCTTGTTGTTTTCTTTAACTGTTTAATAGTGACAAACAGAGACCCTCCTAAGTGTGAATTAACTGACTTGCTTGTGGGTGGGATTAGAGACAACAAAGGGAGTCTTAAATGGAGAAAGGATAAATGGATAAGGAGAGATGAACAAAAGGAGAGTAGGGGTGCCAGACGTGCAGATGAGGCAGAAACGGGTTCCCACAGAGTAATATGAGAGTAGAAGAGGCTGTGAGAGGAATGATGCAAGGGATTGGATCTTTCAAACGGTAATCGCTTAGCTACCCAAAGGGGACAACTCCCTCTTTCCTGCTCTCTCTCTGCTCAATCCCCTGTCAGTACGAGGAGTTACAGGAGGTGGGTTGAAATGTAAAAGAGGCAGAGGATCAGAGACAGGTGGAAAATTAAAGGAGCAAAGGGTAGAGTGGGTGAGAGATGAGGCAGAAGTGGTGGCAGTCCTTACAACAGCATGGTAGAAGCAGAGAAATGCATACCTTTGTGCTTGAGCCTATTTTTGTTTATGAGCAAGAGACAGTGTGGAAGAGTATTGTTAGAGAGCATGTATGCTAGCTCATCACTTTAAATACCCCCTTTAGGAATTAGCACTTGTGAGGACATCTCCTGGGAAAGAGGGAGGAAGTTGAATGAATGAAAAGTAGAATGATTTCCATCAGTAGTGTAAACAGCTGGAGGTAATGCTAGGACGAGATGCTCAGTGCTCTAACTGCTCAACCATGTTTCTGTCAATGTTGTTCTGATAACATAGCATACAACCAGAGATTACGAGACAAGGAGCTCATGTATGAGCTGATAATACAACCACTGAAGCCTTTGATTATTCTTGCTGTCCAAAAAAAATAGAAGGTAAAGAAATTTTTAGTACCTAAAACCTGGAAATGATCATCTCATAGTCTCTTCAACTGTAGGACTATGAAATTGAAGCTGATAATAAAAATATTTTTTCAGGATATTTCTATCATTTCTTGCAGAAATTTGCAGAAATTTCTGGTCCGCTTTGTGTATTTCCCTTACAAAAGGAGATCAACTAAAGCCCTGACAATCGGCAATCATTACAGCCTTTCATCACTGTATTGTAGGGCAAACGGTGCATAAGGCTGTGCTGTGTACTTGATGTTTGTATCATGTGCAAGCATACATTTTTGAAAGCTCACAATTTTAATTATTCATTGATCTAATTACAGCCATGACTCATAAATGTACATGTGGAGTATGCATGATGATATTCAAAGAAAGAATGGGTATGAATCATAGATCGCCTGCTGTGAGCAGACATCAATCAGCAATGCCTTGTTCAATAAATAGAAAGTAATTGGGCCCAAAGAAAGTTAGTTATTTGCAAGCAGACCTTATTAAATGTAGGGAAAAAAACTGCTCCAGCTTTCCCCAACTAGAAAATGATTCTTTTAAGGGACCGTATCAGTGATTGTGGCTTGTATAAAAGCAAACATTTTCAGAGGCCTGTGTTATGAGCAAATTCCCAGTCATAGAACCAGATTTATCCCATCAGGCATTCTATTTTTGGGCTGAATCCTACAAGTTACATTAATTAAAAGTTAACTGCTACATGACACACAGATTTTTATTTTTGTATAGGATGCAACCTCGTCCTACAAAAAGATGTGTAACATAAACTAAAACAAAATAGCACAAAAGGGCTGCAGCATTGTGAGATGTATGAGGTTTTACTTTCAACCTGTTGTCGCTACCAAATTATTTCAAACTGATACTTGGTAAGGAGCCTTCTGCATCTGTTTTGAAGTCCCAAAGCAACAGTTTTGGAAGTGCTAGGTTTCCTGGTGTTGCCACGGTCACCAAAGGTTGCTATGGGAATGTGTTAATGTTCAAAAAGCTTTTGCCATAGGATATTTTATATTAAGCCACTGAATACATACTTTGTGGATATTTCCTTTGATTGTGAAGCCAGAGAAATAGGTGTGGGGTGAAAGCGTAGGCCTCGCTGATTGTTGCTTATACCACAGCTGATCAGACCGCGTGTGGCTCCATCGTGTCCTGCTGTCCACTATTGATTCTAGTAGCTTTTCAATGAGCTCTCAGATGCAGTGCTGCAATGTGTGCAGGATCAACTGATCCTCACGTTTAACAGCAGGTTGTGCTGTCCTGTTCTTCCCAGCTCTCCTAATCTGTTTCAAGCACCCCGTGAAATGCACAACTTTCCTGTGTAAACTCAGTGTCCTGCATTATGCTCCGTGACCGGCTAGTAGGATGCTTGTCAATGTAGCATGCTACTAGTATTGTTTAGCTGTTAGATGTGGAGTATGATGTTTTACTCCAGTATTGTGACGTTTTGACAGTCTTTTGGCCAGATTGAATCAAACTGCTTGGCCAGAACTAACTGTTGTCCAGTATAATGTACATTTTAATAACCACGACTGATATATTCCTTATCTTAAAAAAAGTATTTTTCATGTCCAGACTTACCCTTGTGCTTTCAGTACATGACTAAATAGCCTAGTAGAAGGAGAGAAGTAAAAGTAAGGACAGAATGGAAGAAGACAAAGATGGAAATAACGGTGTCAAGGTTCAGATAACCTTGGTGAGGGGAGGGCGAGTAATTGTCCCCTTTCAGACCACTTGAAACAATTTATGTTACTTATTTATAAGAGAGCACTACAGAATTGCAGAAGGATAACAGGCAATATGCACCTGTAGGGTTCACTGTGCATCTGACAGTGATGCTAAAGTGACACCACTTCATATTAAAAACTAAACACGAAGGGCTCTTGACAGAACGTCTGGGCATGGTATGTTAAAAATGAGAATGTCTTGACTTTTGGGGAGATTATGGAAATCGGACAATCTATACCAAGTTGTGTAGCAACGTTATGAAAGGGTATTTTAATCCAAAGATCTTTAAATCTTTCTAAGTAGTTATGATGACTAAATCTGACCAGATAGTTTCATTGTCTAAAACTTGATATTTCAGACAGATAGATTAAATATAAGACAGTTTGAACCCTAATATGACCACAGTTAATTGAAACTCAGCCATTAACATAAGTCCCAGTTGTTCACCCCAACAGGCAAATCTTTAGATGTTCATCCTCCCTTGTTCCTGCATAAAAAATTATTTTGCTGGATCAGACCAGTCAACATCACCCTAGTTTCACTGAGATAGATCGATCTACCAGCTATTTGTGGGGTGCCCAAACCTAGATTTTACTTCACTGTTGGCTTTTTCTATTTTCAGCTGACATTATGTTGCTCTTGTTTAACATCCAGCATTTTTAGACCATTTTGCACCATGACTCTAACCTAACAATATCCCCAGTGTCGTGTGAAGTTCTGCGCTTGATTTAATGACACAGTCATCTCCTTCTCCTCCTTAGTTTGATTTTGAGGTATTTTCGAGAGAGAAAGAAAGTAGGTTTTGCTGTGTTGGAGGTAGTGTTTTTATATGAAACTGTATTGCAGAAGATTCACATACCGTAATCTGCACTTCTCAAAAGCACTATTGACAAAATGATTTGACAGAACTTGTAAAAATACAGTACAGGCTAAAAGTTTAGACACACTCCCACTAAAGAAAAGGCTGAATTCACAATAGCAATTCAAGTAACAAGACACTGAAAAAAGTATTAAATGAAAAATTACTAAATTATTATGGACCAAAACACCCGTCAACAGGTGCAGAAGTCTGAAGTGCAGTGATTGCCTCAAAGTGTTGCTCAATAATTTTTTTCTGTCTTTAATGGGAGTGTGCCTAAACTTTCGGCCCCTACCGTATTCCTTCAAAAAAATAAATAAATAAATGAAAAAATGGACATGAGTTTTTCAGTGACAGTTGCCAGTGTTTGGTGAGGCTTAATCACAAAAGGGATTTAGCAGCAAGAGTGAGGACAAATAATCTTTTTGAACAATGATAAACAGGCAGACGTGCAAATGAACTGCATTCTGCATCAGAGTCTAGCATTCAACAGACCTATCCACAGTTAAGCCATTCTTGAGTAAAAGTAAAAGTACCTTACTGGAAAATTACTCATGTAAAAGTGAAAGTCGCCTAATAGAATATTACTTGAGTAGAAGTAAAAAAGTAGCTCGTGTTTACTGTGCTTAAGTATCAAAAGTAAAAAGTACTGTTGATAAAACGCAATAAGAAATTTGAGTTTAACATTTTCTTTATTCCTGTTTAATTTAGTTTTGAAGTTTTGTTTAATTTGCAAAGTGTAAAAGAGCTTCAATACTTCCTCACATAAACCCAACCATATACAAAAATATCTGAGACTTCTGACACGATAATGCCACCATTAATTTGAAATTTACCCACAGGTGGATGCTTTCATCCACAGCACAATGATAATGTCTTGCAGTCTGTATCTCCAACATCATTGGTAACTAGTCCCACTACAACAAAACAAAGATTGTCCATTGGCTATCACGTTCCTCCTTATTTTGTAACGAGTAACAAGGATGCTCAGGTAAATTTAATGGAGTGAAAGTATTGATTTTTTTTTTTTTTTTTTGAAAATGTAGTAAAGTAAAAGTACAAATATAAAAAAATACTACTTGAGTAAAGTAACAAAGTATTTTTACAACAATGCCTATCCAACTAGCCCAACCTCTTTATTGCTGCCTTTTTGTCTTCTGTTGGCATCACATTATCCTGTTTTGCTCCTGAGAAAACCAAGCGATCATTATTCACAAAGACTGCTTTGTATGAAAAAGGAAAGCAAGTACTGTTTAAGACTTTTACTTAAATAACATTTAGAAATGTCCCTTTCTGATTTCAGATTGACACAACTTATGAAAACAGCTCCATCACAGAGCTGCATTTTCTCACAAAAATGCTTCTTCAAGATTTGCTCCCTGTCATGGATAGCCGAAGATGTGATTAATTTAATGACACACAGAAATAAACTGTATTGCTGCCTGGAAGGTAGAAAACAGTTCAAGAAACTCATAGTGTTCTTTGGAAATTGTTCACAATATTGTAAAGCGTCTTCAGTGCATCATTTAAAAGTTTTAGTAGAGGCAGTTACCCATAATGGGCTATACACTCTTCATCTCTTTATCACCGAAGCTTCAATACAATCTTATACACATCTGGTGAGGGGGTAGAGGCTTCTCCCCCAGGCTCATCATTACTGCCAAACATGGGGATTCACTCATTTAATCAGATTTTTTTCCCCCTCTTTCCATTACACATGTTTTTATTCATCTCTTTCCCCCAGTCTTTTCAGCACAGGACTTTTCTTGTCAGTCAGCTGTCAGTCATCAGTGATGCCTGAGAGAAGTAATCAGAAATAACAGGAAGAACATGAAATAGCAGGGAGAAGCATTGTTAAATATTTTGGAGTGACTTTCGGTATAGCCTATGACATCGCCTAATCACAAACAAGAGTTTTCTACTGTTCTGAATTTTTCTTTTTCTTTTTCTTAGTGTGTGTTGGATGCAGAGGATGGAGAATTTAGTGATTTCTAATGAACATGTCTGGTTACTGCGGCGAGACCGTGTGCATGTTGGGCATGTCTCCTGGAGTATACAGTACTTGCTCACATTTATTGATCAGCAGCCTTGAACTTCCTGACCCCTTTTAGCACTGTCAGGCAGCATGCTTATTCTCACCCAAACGCCCCCCCCCCCGGGTGCTGATTGAATGTCAGCTTTGAGGTCATACAGCTCTGCAGTACTTGACATAACATAGCAGCATATCTCGGAAGCATTTTACATTTCTAATTTCCTGCCGGTGTCATGTATTCTGTAACACCAAGTAAGAAAAACACTTAAGCACAACATAGCCATGCGAGACCTCTTCAATGTTAATAAGATAATAAAAACATGGGAAGGGCAAATAACTCATGCAACCTTGCCTTTCTTTGAACAGAGTTGTGAGTGTACCAGTGCAATTCTCTTTCCAAGGTCCCCGTCATTTGTCTGATTGGACCTGGAAAAGTGGAAGTCACATGGCTTCTGCACCATATTTTACAGTTGCCCTCTGTGTACTATTTAAGCTTAGATGATTTATGGTGGCTATCAGGGTCCAACTGTCACTTTTTTACTGGCCCACACTCTTATTTAATTGGACTTAATGTTCAGGGGCCTCTGCTTCCATGTGGAAGCCTACACATTGAAAAGTAATTTTATTGCTAAGTTGCCATGAACTTTCACTTCCAGGACACCTCATTTATATATATCTATAGAGAAATATCAAGTAGAAGAGAACAACAAAGTGTCTATAGTGAATTGTCTCTCTGAATCAATGCCAGCATTTTAGTAAACTTTGAGACCCTTTTTTTTATAATCTTTCAGAAGATTGTTTCACTTCTACTTAAAGTTCACAATTCAGTGTAATGTGGGTTTACAGCTTGAACATTTTTGTGTAATCTTTAGTTTAATTTATCTACTTATGGTACCTGGCAGATTTCAGTGGCAGTTAAAAACATTGTGTCCTCCCGATGATGAAACTTTGCAGGTGAACAGTGAAATCACTTCCTAACTGAAGCAACATTTGCTCCTGCATTAAATGTAGTCAGCACACATGCTCAGTCAACAAAGCCTTTGGGATTTTTTTTTAAGCGTTTTTTTTTCTTTCTGATTTTTCTTCTTCTTCTTTTTTTTTTTTTTTTACAGTACTAACAACCTTATCAGAGCAATCTAGTTGAGATTACAGTAAAAACTAATTGTATTCTGTTGTACTGATGCAACCTAATTCTGTCAGCTCCCACTTACAGTGCAGTGGCTGTCTCAGTGGCCCATTTACAACATCCATTATTTCACAAATTTAAACTGCTACAGCCAAGCTAACTGACACAGAGAAATTAAAAGAGAAATTAGAGGCAGGGATAGAAAAACGCCAACTGTGTGAAAAAGAAATAGCTTAAAGTAATGGTAATCAATCCAACATTGACTCCTGTGTGCCACATGTACTGGTGTTACCTAATATTGACAAAGGCCAAAGAACTGCCCCGTAGAAACCTGTTTGTGGTTTACTCAGTCTCTATGGTTCTCATCATCTGTCTCTTTATAATTCAGGTTTGCTTCACACCTCCCACTCCATCAAAACCACTAATGAACTTGACTCCCTTGTGAACTTCACAAGAAAGCCCTTTATCCCTTTTTCAAATGGGCTTTTACATAAACAATAGATCAATGTAACAGACATTTTGTTCAAACTACAATGAAGCAAAGTGGACCAGACTGCTTATGCCATCCAGGGTTTTAGATTCCAGCATGGCTGGATTATTATACATGTAATTGGATAACTTTGAAATCAATTGAATCAATTGCTCTGATGCCTTAAGATTGTTTAGTTTCTGTGTGCACCTCTTAATATGTACTGTGCTTCCATCTAATCAGTTTCGACTTTTTCAGTGTCTAGTTGCAATCTTTTCTACCAAGTTTCCTTAGGGTGTTTTCATTAGTATAGAGCACTAAGGTTTAATTCTGTTTGTATGAGCATCGTTATTAGCACATCTCACAGGACCAACAGGATCTAATGGGAGTTATTGATGAAGACTGAGTTTAATATCTCTGAAAAGTGCAATGCAATGCAAGCACACAAGAAATTTCAAGAAAAACTACTAAAAAACTGATATGGTCTACATAATTTTCTTTTAGATTTACTTTTATTACTGTTAACTTGCCCTTTCATTGCACTTAAAATGACAACATTTCCTCAACTTAAAACCATTTTTTCTTTTATAGGCTGCTAAGTTTTTGTCCCCATCAGGAAGACAAGCCTCCCTTGATGTGTAATCTGATTTAGGTCTTCACAACATGAGCAATACCCACCCACATACACATACTCACTGCATACACGGACGGCTTTTAGTTTAGCCTCCAGCTCCACAACACACTGGCCTGTTTTAATAGAAAAACACAAGACAACAGATAAGAGATAGTCCCCTGAATTTTCACCAAGGACAAGATTGTAAATTGTTTTATATTCAGAGGAAATGGTGGTGATACTGTCTACAAGACTCACTGTGTGTTTATGTAATCTATTATACCTCTGACACTATCCACAGCAAGACCTTGGAGGACAGCAGCACTCACAATGTACAGGGGTGTAAGGTGTCCTTGCTGCAGTGATGCCGGGCATCATCAATGCCCAACCTGCAACTGTTCCTGTCCGTCTTTCCACCCAAAGAGCAATTCTGCCAGCTCGTGCTGGCTGACCAAGCTGAGCGAAGACTGACAACAAAAAAAAAAGAGTAGAACAATTTTTGATGCAGCACCTCCGGCATTGGGTTTCCTTGTCTGTGGGGTGTTTGTGCTCATGGATCACTGCAGCAGAATTCACAATTATACTCAGACTCAACGCACAAATTACAGTCATGAAATAATGTGTTGTTACTTTATAAAACATCCCTTTAAAGAACAGCATCTGCCTTGATAAAGATTAAATAGTTTATATTTCAAACAAAGCAAGGCATATAAGTAATTCTATTAGCCGAACCTTCCCCGAGGAGAAGTGACAACTTATTGATGTGTGAACACAATACATCAGGACATACATGAAGGAGATATGTTTGTTTTCTTTGTTTATTTTTTTATCTCCTGCCCCAATTTACAGTACCAAACATTTTTACCATTATTCAATCACATTCATCAAGATTACAACTGTGAGAAATAAGAAAAAAATCTGCATTCAGACCGCCGAGCAGGTGAAGAGAAATAAGCAGGACACTTGATCTGTTCGGTCAAAGTGACAACAGCACATTAAGTGGTGACTATATTGAGTTTCATGTACTGTATCTAGTTATGGTAGGTTGCTTCATTACACACTGATAAAATTGTAGTATTTCCTCTCAGGACTGAACACAATTGTTTTAAATGTTTTTGTTTGTTTTGTTTTTTCACCTTTTATTTGCAGCACTAATGTAATTTTATTCCCCGCTTTTCTCTCCTCATCCATATTTTCTCCTTTTAATTTAGAGAAATGCTTCTTGTGTACAAACACCACATCTGTTTCACACTCAAATGCGCAAAACCAGATAGCAAATGTCCCTGAATACAAGTATCTGCTTAGATCTCTTGTTCTGTATTGATCTTAGTTTAGCAACAAATAATCTGCTGCCTGTGAGAGGATAGAGTGAAGCCTGAGGAAAACTGCACATTCGTCCCAGCAATACTTCCTTTGTACATAAAGCAGCAGATCTACTTGGTTTTTAATGGTGACAAATAATCGCATGACTTCAAGCCTTTACACAGCTGAAAATGACATCCATTACTTCATATGACGCGATCGTGTAACACTAAAAGGCAAGGATGGTCTTGAGTGGCCAAAATGTTGGCTCCTTTCCTCGTAAAATCTGAAATCTGTTGAAGTGAACTACAAGAAAAAAGTTAAATATTCCCATGGTGAGACAGAGAAACACGCCAGGTGAGCCAGCAGGGCTGGGTGTCAGCCCACTGACCAGTGAGAAGAATACAAGTGGGATTAGAAAGCTCTCCATTACCTGACCTGGCTCTTTGAGCAATTGGGGTGGTGAGGGGGACTCAGTGAAATCTTCCAGCGGAGCTGAAGAAATAGCCCCTGTCAAAGCTTTAGATATAGGCTCAGCTTGTTCCTAGCGGAAAGCAAGGGAATGATGAATGTTTTAGAACTCAGTGCTCCAGGAACTGGGATTTTACAGGCGATCAGCACTGGGTTGAATTGGACCAGACAGTCGCCAGGGAGACACCAATCTCAGGAGGAGAAAATCTAGGCTGCACACATAACAAGAGATGCAAGGCTCTGCTTGCACAACAGTTGCCTGGCCAATCTCAAGTGGTTTCTCAAAGCTTATGTCGAGGCAGTCATTAATTATGGCTTTTTTTTCCCCTCCTCTCTTGGAAGAAGAACTAAGAAAAATGTGCTCATATAAAATGTAATAGAGGAGAGCACTGAAGGTAACTTTTTCTGAATTAGGCACTTTTGCTCTGAGTTTTAAGGCACAATCTGCTTATGCAATACCTGGTGATATAAACTTCTCAGAAAAATAAGACGCAATTTACAGCACAGCCAGAAGGAAAAATTTATTCAGGTATTCAGATGAAGTCTGAGTCATTTCCTGTTTCATTGCTCCCGCCAAACTGGAGCAAGTTCTTTTTGAAGGAATTGTTTTCTTCATATAATACTTGAACCATTATACAGAAAATTACATAACTCTAAATACAGCGTTTTTGTACGTATTAGGCAAATTGCTGCTCTTGTTTAACTGTGATGATAATCTGGTAAATTGATGTCTCATTTAGAGCTAACCATCCTTGTCTGTAACCTAGGCAAAAGCATGAGGCTTATAACTGATACATGGATAAATGATGAAGTGATTTTTTTCTCTGAGAAAGCTGTGATGAAATCAAATCTGAGTGACCTTGAGCACGCCCTTGCTCTGAATGTGTTTTCTCTCCCCTGATAAATTTGCTCCACTGCATATCCTTCTTAAATTTTGCAGTAGCTCCAAGATTATGGTTGAAAGTCCACTAAGAGCATGCACCATACAGTATGTACCTGTTGTCATTTTTAATAATTTCAAAGATGTGTCTTTACTTGAGCACATTTCTTCTTGTCTGGAGTCAGAAATAAGAGCACATTCACATTTTCCTTTTCTTCCAACTCATTTATTTCTTGTTATAGTTGCAAGTCATATTTTGCCACTCCATCTGTCTGTCTTCCACATCCCATCTCACCTTCTGCCTCTCTTATTTTTTCGCATACAGGAAACATGTCCCCTTAGCTCTCTCTCTCTCTCTCTCAAAAAAAAAAAAAAAAAAATTATACCCATGCACAAAAACTGACCCCATCCTCTAGCTCTGCTGTCCCTGTGCTCAAGTGTTGAAATATTTAAACCAGCATCTCTGTTTCCATTTAATTGCACGTCAGCTTGCTATCTGCTGATATTCACACTGATCTGTAGGGTTACGATCCAAGGTTGCAGTGTATCTGTGGTCAGGGATGTTTTTGCAAAACCCAGCAGATGCTGGAGAGAGAGGGGTTAAGCATGGGAATGTTGGGATGTTGGTTGTAGCAACACCATTAGTAATTCATAGGTTGTGTTCAAACCATGAGGGATTCAGTTGCCCTTCAGGTGCCCCGTTCCTTGAAATTTCATCACACCGACATTCCTCATATACTATAGTTGCATCACAGTGGGAAATTTTGCATATGATGCACATTGATTAGGCAATGGGGGTGCCTGGAGGGATGATGTTTTCTATTACAATGTATGCAGACTCAGTTGGGGGCTGTGTAATGTCAGACTCTTTATTTGTTTGTGTAAATGTGTCTCTAAGGAAAGCAACACAACCCAGCTGTGCTGCGTACGTTACCCTGGGTGATTCATCGATCAGTGATATGGCAAAGCCTCCTTCAGCAGTGACTGTCTAGACATTGCAAAGTGTTGAGGAATACAAACACAGATAGATTTAGAGATTTAGAAAAATAACCTTTGATTAAAGGAGCTGAGGGAGGTCCAGACACTAAATCTACTGTGAAACTGACATGCTGTACGAGACGGACAGACTGACACATAACTACATATTAATTCGCTGTCTTCTCAGCTCCTCACCTCGTATGATGTGGACCTTTCTTTCACACAGAATTCTGGGGATCTGGAAAAAACTGCCATGGTTACCTTGCAAGGCAGGTGGATTCTTAGAAGTTATCTATTCTCCAAGTTATCTATTTGTGTCCAAAAACATAAAAGTTTGGATCAGTAAGTTTTCTATACCTGCTGGCTGATTTGAAATGAGATGACAACCAGCAATGACAGCTCCTGTTCTCTGACTCACACTGCAGGGAGAGCTTTGCTGAGCTGACTGGTTGGAGTTCACTTGTGGTTTATAGTGACAGATGCTTCATCCAATTCGTCTCTCAGTTTCTTTTTTTTTTTTTTTATTCAAACCCCTTCTCCCTAGTAATATCTTCACTGGAGTGAGTGTGGGAATGCAGCAACTAGTCCTCTGGAGCATTTACAGTGAGAGAGTGTGCTTGCATGTGAAAATCGTTGTTTCGTATTTGTTTCTCGAGCTGTGCTGTCCTCCACTTGCTGACTTCCGTGCCAGCATTTCCATGTGGGGCCCATATGGGTTAAATTTTGGCTGCATATGAGGGACCCAAGTGGGATTATCCACGGTTTCCATAATGGCCCCACCTGTGTTTTACCATGTGGCTTTCCACATATGGGGCCAATGTAACTTAAAGTATGAGATCTGCAAATTTGCCCAGTTCAAGCCCATGCCTATAGGCTACAGTATATGGGCAAACACATCTGGGGCCATTATAGAAACCGTGGAAAATCCCACTTGGGTCCCTCATATGCAGCCAAAATTTAACGGTTTCCATAATGGCCCCATGTATGTTTGCCCATTTAGCCTATAGGCATGGGCTTGAACTGGGCAAATTTGCAGATCTCATACTTTATGTTACATGGGCCCCATATGTGGAAAGCCACATGGGAAAACACAGGTGGGGCCACCATGGAAACCGTGGACAAACCCACTTGGGTCCCTCATATGCAGTCAAAATTTAACCCATATGGGCCCCACATGGAAATGCTGGCTGGGTGTGGTATCAAAATGCTGTGTCAATATCAGCACAAAAATGGGGGATTATCGTGCTTTGTGTTCCGATTTACGGAACTTGTTGAGTTTGTGCCTCTCCATTTCTGGGCCAGTTCAACAGTAGCTGGATCCAAGTCTAGATGTTATTGCTCTGTTCCACTTTGTAAATTCAATAAACAACACCAACCCTACTTAAGTTTTCATGGATTCCCAAAGTGATACTAAGGAACAAGTGGATCAAAGCAATTCGCCAGGATGAAGAACTGAGCTTTATAATAAAACAAGGTAGCACGTTTTTTTGTAGCCGGCAATTCAATGAATTCAGACTACACTACAGCTGGCCTTAGCAGGCTAGCGTTAGCTGACATGCCTAACTTTGTGCGTCTGAAAACACACAAACATCTGAAAATCGGAACTGTACCCTCCCGTTTTCAGTGGAACAAGTGGGAACTGCCAAGAAGGGAGACCACTTATAAAAGAGCATCAACTCGCTGACCATATCATCAATAAAGCATTAAAAAAAGAAAACCGGCTTAGGTCATGACGTTCACCCAGAAGAGGTGACGTTCAGCCACTTCTGGAACAGCCACTGCTATGTGAAGATGCAATGTCCTCGTCTCAGACACAAAATCTGTGAAAATGCACTTGATACACTTTCAGATGTGACAGTTCTCTTGTCAGCTCCTTGATTTCTTCTTCCAGTTGCTACAAGCATTTATGCTGGCTGAACGTCATGACCTACGCGAGTTGATGCTCTTTTATAACCAGTCTCCCCTTCTGTTTTCCTTCTGCTGCAGTAAGTGACACACAAGAGCTCCATTAGTCATTTAATAAAAGTGCATGAACTGTTGGAAGGTAAAGTATTTTCTCTTTATTGTAACTTGCTGTTTTGATTTTGACTTCTTTTATTTACTACTAGTGTTGGGCAATAAAAGTACTCATTTAGAAAAGCATCTTGGTTAGACGTTTACTGTAAGTACATAATTTCAGTGTGCCTTAAAAATATTTTCCATTTTGCCATGGCCACACATCATGTTTCTGGAGCATGAGCTGGAAGTTTGACCTTGGACCTGCAGCACAGCACTCTTGGTTTTATTCTGCTGGCGTTAAGAATATAACTTGTTAACTGAGAGGGCAAGTGAGCTTTGGCCACCTACAGACTCATCTCTGCAGAATTCAATCATCCAAATGCATCATTCTGAGAAACAAACCTTCACCTATCTATCCCTATTACCTTACTGTATATTAAATCCCCCATCTGATTTTGAATTCAGGGTTTCTGCAGAACATAAAGCACAGTGATCAGTTCACAAACCAGGTGCTAAAGACTAAAAAACTGGGATGCCAAACCCGGTTGTAAGGTTCAACAAAAAGAGACGGTCACACACCTATAAGCATCAAAAGCTTTAAGAGCTAGAGAAGAGGCTGGCAGCACTTGAATGGGAGCAAAGGATCAGTGATGATTAAAGCCAACCTGAGCATAGCAAGGAGGCCATACAAGAGAATAGTGTGGAGCTTTCGCTTACATTGATGATTGATTTTTCTTTTTTCAAGCTTGGGGTTTTGCAATGTCAACCTTTTTATTTTTTTTAGCCCGTTAAAGGCAAAGCAAAATGAGATTTTATCAATCACCATTATTATTTTGACCAGCATGGCAGAGTTTTTTCAAAACCATTTTCTCAACTCTTAGAAGACTCATGTGACATGTTTTTAGAAGGATTTTTCTTTCATCAATGAAAGGCAACGGTACAGTTTTGATTTTCTTTTAACGTTTGCATTTTGATGCAGTTATGTCCCCATATCTAGGATCTTGTGAACTGATGTTTTCTTATTATTATTATTAGAATTTAATTAGAAAAAGTTTCTTCCTCTGTTATTTTATCATTACTTAAACTTTGTTTTTCTCAGGAAAAACAATATAACTTTCCAACCTGAAACCTTTGTGCTTCTGACCTGTATCGATGGCACTGTAACATTAAAAATGCACATTGGTGTCGTAGCTGGCCTGCTGCATTTCAAGAATGAGAAACCATACTTTACCATATTTCTTCCGTCCTGAAGCATTGTGTCATAATTACATTTTGCTTTACAGCACCACATCACACACCAGCATACAGTATTAACGCTCTTGCCATTATGAACAGCACCAAGGTGGATTCATCAAAGAAATGCAGGGGGACATTATCGGAAGAGGAAAAGAAAGAGAGAAAAAGGGGACTTTAAAAGTATTCAATTTTTCCACAGATTGGAGAAATGCAAGACGATAAGGGAATTCACTGCAAGCATCATTACACAACTATCTTTAAATTAGTAAGCATTTTATAGACACTGTGCTGCAGTATGTACCAAATGTTACTGACATTATCTTATAAACATTATGGAAAAATTAGGTCTAAAGACAGCTGAGAGAAAGGCAGCATGATTATGCATTTTAACTTGGAAGTCAGTTTTAAATTAACAGCAGATTTATTTATTTTTATTAAATCTCTCAAAGTGATTGAGAGAAGAGCTTGTAACTGTGACCAACAGCAAACAACGAATGACTATAAAATGTATATTTTTCTTATTAAATATAGACTTATCCAAGACGTTGCCCTTTTTTTCCTTTCTTGTTTGCTATGTGGTCACATGACCCCTGACTTGGAAAAATCCAAAACCAACACTGCAAATTCACAATTTCTGCAGCAGTAATCCTAATAAAGATTCAACTTTGTGATGTGTAATAGTACAGTACATGGATAATTACAGACATCAGACATGGATGTGGTATTATTATGTTTATCATCAATTTCTGTAAAATCTGAAGAAAATACTTACATTGATGATGCATACAGTATTTTGACCTGTTAAATTAGCTTACTAAGTCCACTTTTAGAATGAATGAATATATATATATATGAGGCCAACATATTTCTCATAGTTAAAGTTCCACATATGGACTAAAGAATTATCTCAGGTGTAAGACAAAATTTCCCCTTTTTGCACTCTTAATACATGTATGAAATTGTCTTAAAATGTGTGGAACCATCTGCCCACAGCTGCATGCATTGCTGTCTGAAAAAAGACAACATTTCTGTGCCTCTTCTGCACCTCATTTTTAGTTTAGGTTTTATTTGATTTTTTTCAGGGTGAGGAGGAGGTTGGGTAGGGTGTGATTTTTTTTTTCTTTTTTCTTTTTCTAGATTTCATCTCTGCCCAGCTGGACATACATAATAATACATTTTGCAAATGTAATGTCAATGCTCTGAGTTTAGAAAGGATGCAGGAAAAATCATGAGTCACCCTCTCTGGATCTATAAAGGTCCAGGGTTTTGGTCCTCAGGTGGCTTAATCCTCCCTGCTGACAGTGTAGCATTTTATGCATCTGATATTTGTGCAAGTATTGACTGAAATGCTATATTTCAAATGCTATCTGTCTGCTGGACCCTCATTACTGCCTTTTGCAAATAGATTTAAAAACTGCAGCTGCTTCTGTCTTATAGACCCTTCCCCGTGCATTAATCACCATTATATCATGTTTGTTGCATGCTACTTCTGTTTCATGAATCTGACAGTTGTGATCATATCATATCTTATTTCACAGAGACATAAATGTGTGGATATTAATTGAGTGTCATGCCTGCTGAAGGACCTGAAAAGCTTTAATAGCCTTTTCTCCTTCACTCCCTCACTCTCTCTCCTGGTGGCATGCCTCCCGTTGTGTTATGTAAATTATCTGTGATTTGATACCACCAATCATACATCTCCATTAGGAGAGAGAGGAGCTATTTTCCAATTCTTCAGAGTTGTTTTGTTATGTAGAAGGATACCTCTGAAGTCATGGAGCAAACACTTACCATCACCTGGCAACCAGCTAAAGAGTGTTATTGATGGCTTTTACCCAAATTTGAATAAAAGTGCAAACCCAACTCTCATTCTTTTCTCTTTGAGACATAGTTAGATGCTCAGAGCTCATTAGGTGCCAGGATACATAAACAGACTGCAAATATTTTTTCCCCCTCCCATTCTTAGAATTAATATATTGGGCTTTAAGAGAGCTGTTTTGGGAAAGGACTGGATATACAGTATTTGTTTAATTCTTGCTATCATAACCAGCATTGTCAAAGGTCCAATTATTGATTTTTAACACAGCTTATTGAAGCACTCAGGATGAAGTGCAGTAAAAAAAAAAAATAGGTCAGCTTTATATTTTATTTATTTGCAGCTTGAAAAAGTATGCATGCTCTGACTGGATGTGACATCCATCACTGCATATTTTAAAAGTCACAGCACATTTTTAAAAAATGAGTTAGCCATGCATTAAAAGTGTCTAGTAGGTGCTTAAAAATAGGCACACTGAATCATCCCATTGACGCTGTTATCCCAACTTATCAGACAGAGCTGGGCCTGAATGCAGACATTTTAAAATGCCAGACAATCTGAGTTTCCATCTTCCAGAGTCCACACTCATTACGCACGAGAGGAAGTCCATTCTCCTCTGATGCAGCATGTGGACGGATGTGTAGCCTATCACATCATGAAATTATTTCAAGACGTTTATGATTCAAAAACTGATGATGGATAATGTCAGCATATTCCCTTCACACTGTTTCTGCGAATTTCATTCTTCTAAGTTTCACTCTCTCACTTGAAACATTTGAGAATGGAGACACTGCAGAAATGGTGCTGCAGCGAATGATGTTTATCGCAAGCAAGCATTTCAGAACATTATCCATGAGGCCATTCTTAAGAATACTGAGTGTGTGTGTGTGTGAGAGAGAGAGAGAGAGAGAGATACACCCCTCCTTTGGTTATCAGATTCATCTCTCTTCATTATCATTACACATCAATCCGCAGAGAGCTGAACCCCAGGCTTTAGTACTTTACTCCATATTACTCTGCACTCGCCGAACAGTCAGGGCAACTTCCTTGTGCCACTCAGCCCCAATCTGCCCAATTTACTTCCCTTCAGGCTTCATCTGAGTGTGACTGATAGGGCCAACACAGGAAAAGTAGCAGTAGGCCAAGCTTTCAACAGGATTAGAGTATTAAGTATCAGCATGTCTCTCTCTCAACAATACATCAGTTTACCACATCTACATTATGGATTGACTTTAGTGAAGCTACAGCAGGAGACTCGACTCGACGTAAAGCCAATTTTGCTTGCTGTTGCAGAACTGTAAAGCCGAGGAGATTTTATTAGTTAAAGAGGAGACTGTCTTGCCTCTTTATTAACTCACTGGCTGCCATTCACGTGTAAACACGTTAATTCAAATCCGAACGTTAACTGCGAATCACGTGTGTACACGTTAATTGTGGGTTTTAATTGGGGGAGCTGTTTTAATCTCTGGCAGAGCTTTTTAGAGAGAACCAAGTGTTGATCGTCTTTATTTCTGTAGTTTTCACCCCATCCAGCAGATGGCGGTGTCAGACAAGCTTAAAAAAACCTACCAGGAAGTGGTGCTGTGCTCCCATGGTGATGTGAATCAACACAGGAAGTGTGCTTGATTCTGTAAATGTTCTCTCTGCGGCTTGCAACGAGTGGGGGTCGGTGTGGGCGGTCGAGGTGGGTGGGCTGGTAGGTTAGGGGAAGGGTCAGGGGTAGGGCTAGATTTTACCGTGCTCTCATTGGCCTGGTGGGCGTGTCGTCACACTACGACACGCCCACACTGCGACACACCCACACTACGACACGCCCCTGTCTTGCGAGCCGCAGATAGACCCTTCTCGATTCTGTTGGCGGGGGGTAGAGAACATGGCGACGGCTCGTAATCAAAGCAGTTTATGTGGCGGACATGACAGGAAAGTTTGTGGAGAGAGTGATCGGTGACAGACAGTGATACGATCGATCAAAGACATGATCCATAGATTGAAATACAGCGGTGAAGTGCGCCAGCTGAAAGTGAAAGTAGGTCAAGCAGCGACTGCTTGTTTCCCGCGGGCTGGGGGGGGGGGGACTGGCTTAGCAGAACTGGCTGAGTAGAAGGAGGGAGTGAGGGATAGAAAGAGATGTTTCTATCAAATGTTATGTTGTGAAACAAACTTGTTGTGACTTATTTAACTTGTGAATAATTATTTTGCCTCCAAAACTCTTTTGTCAGTGTTGTATTTGTTGTTTGATAGAAGTAAACAGCTGTTCAGATGATGAAGGTGTTACTAAAGAAAAAAAATAATGGCAACATTTCCACTTAAAGCGCATTGCAGCATTTAAAGCTTGTTTTCTCATTCTTTTGGTCAGAAACAGGCATTTTCGCTGCAACAAACCCATGTTCTACTGCAAATTACTAAAGAATGGAAAAAGCTAGAACAAATGTTTTTTCTTATAAAAGAAGAGAGTCTAAGCTTTCCTTTGGTACAGTACATACAGTGTTTGTATTGGCATAGTACACAATATTTTGTGACTCTCCAAAAATCAGTGAAAATGCTTAAAAATCCTGGCAATATGGAGCGCTCTGCTCGGAAAAGGTCTGGCAGTCAATGAGTTTATCAGCCCAACCTGCAGTGACACCATGGCCGTTTCTCAATTCCTAGTTTGCGTACTACATACTCGTGTACTTGTGAGTACAGACTTGTGGGTACGTGCTGGAAGTCTGCACTCGTGGAGTTCACAAGCACGGACTCCGCCTACTTGACAGATTGGGACAACGCAAACATGTGACATCACCACCAAAGGTGTGCAGCAGTGAGCAAGGTGGCCTGTCAACATGAAGATAATATAGTACTATTTTACAGTTTGTTATTTATTGTTGTGAGATGTACTGAAACAAATAAAAACAATTAAAATAACTGTTCCAAAACATTTATACTGCAATTAAAACAATTATAGTGGATGCCCCCCCCAACATGTAAACTATATTTATTTCCATACATAAGCACATTAATGCAAAAGGACAATCAAGTCATAATTATATGATCAAAAACGGCTGAGAGAGGAAAACAGGAGGAAGAGGAGGAGGAAGAGCTGCAGATAAAAGGCCAAGAACAATAGAGAACAGGAATGATCGCTCAGGTTTGGCTGTTGGAGGCGAAGGAGGGAGGAGGCTGCCAAACGCTGCGCGTGTGCAGGTGCATGCTGGGATTTATATCTGGCCAAGTACGCTAGAGCCTCCTCTGATGCATGCTCGGTAAAATGGGCGGAAAAAGTTTTCATCCGGGGATTCCCGGTGAACTTCCAGAGAAGCAAACTTTTTAATGGAACATGACTTGGACCGCGGGAGATGACGTTCCACAAGTCCACGAGCACGTAAGTACGCACAAGTACACATATGAGAAACGGCCCATGTTTCAGAAAATGTGCATGCTGTTACAATTTGAGATCAGAGTTAGACATCACAAGGCGCTTACCGTAAATGCTTTTTTCCTACAGCACAGTAGTGTTCAGTTTCAGGTCATTAGGAGCGCCTGTTCCTGTTGTGAACAACACCAGCCAACTGGTTGCTGACAAGGGGCAGCAGCTGGCTGGGAAGGAAGTTTTCTGTCCTGTATAATATACTAAATGCTGCATAAGCAAAATAATTAGGAATACGGCACATTAGCATTGTTCTAGTTTGTTTTTTGTTTTTGTTTTTTTTGTTTGTTTTTTTTTTACTTTTTCTCTGTTAGGAAATAAAGAACAACCTTAAAAGGTTTTTAATAAAAATATGTCTTGGACCAATTTTATCTACAATGTAGGCCTAACCAAGAAAGATGAAGTTTTTGTACAAAACGTGTTTGTGAAGTCATCTCTGAAGAGATGCCGTTAAGGTTGATGTTTGATCTTTGTATTAATTCCCTCTGTGGTGACACTGCAGTACTATGTGGGTGGTGCATGGTCTTCATCATCTTAATTGGCTTAATCTGCCACACCTGTGAGTGCGTGGATGGGAAACATGTCTGAGGCTTGCACTGAAATAGTATTGAAACGACAAAATTGTAAAAGCCTATATAGACAGTAATATTTACAACAGCCTAAGAATATTGATGATTTAAAGTTTGTTGTGAGTGGTATTTTAGTGTATTTGTAGGCTTTATGACACACATTTTTAAATGCTGATAAATAAAGTAAGAACTGAAGCACCATAAATAGCATTTATAGCAGGTCCCAAAGGTGAGTCATTCCTCATACAGCAGAAATAGACGTCAGTGGCTTCATCAACAGCTAATAGCCAAAGTTTTTATGTCAATAACTGACGTAGTCTGGCCCTTCATGATGCCACTGTGCTTTTTTTTTCAAAATTCTTTTACTTAATATGAAATCTAAATTTGTGCATGGACATGGGAAGGTAACATATCTGTTCTGTATTATCTGCAGCTTCTCACTCAGATCCATCCATTACATGCCATCTCTATGGCAACAGTTAATTTTTAAAGTCGACGCTTCAAAATAGTAGAAACCAGTAGGTTATGTTGTCACA
The DNA here is from genome assembly GCA_023101725.1 of Atherinomorus stipes. Classification (NCBI taxonomy): domain Eukaryota; kingdom Metazoa; phylum Chordata; class Actinopteri; order Atheriniformes; family Atherinidae; genus Atherinomorus; species Atherinomorus stipes. Next base: position 1,183,895 of record JALJCO010004425.1, read on the forward strand.
GGACTTATCTCCCTATTCAATCAACTTTTTAAGCTCATAACCACATTTACACACACGAGCAACTGTTGTCACTTTGGCTTGGCAGGTATTAAGCCTTAATAAAAGCTTTTAATATCTTATGTCCACTGACTAGCCTTCATTGTATAGCTGTAATGAAAGTATAGTGTTGTTGGATATGTTGTCATTTTGTTCTTCCTTAACTATAGTCACTCACACAAATAAATAAAATCCCAAACTTGTGTTTTATTTTCTTCTATATTAAGACTGTGTAAACATTTGCATTCTTAGCAGTTTGGCTACACTGAGAAAGTAAACAATCAGTCTCATCGCGTATGTGACTTGTTCATCTTTCCATTGCTCTCAGTAATGGTGCCAGCTGTCACCAGCTCATCTGCCGGGAAGCAGAGACATCAGGGATCTTCAGGGCATGCAGAGTGTGATTATCTCATACACCCTCCCTGTGAAACATAACAGAAAATGTAATGAGTGTGAAACAGAACGCTCCCTCAAATTTGAGTTTCCTTAGTGTATTCGCTGGTGGAAAAGTGCAAAATTGCTCAGAGCACAAAGGTATTGTTTGTTGTTGGGGTGGTATTGACAATCAGTTCAAGCTGAATTATTTCAAGTCCACTAGGGCGGCATTTTATAAAATCCTACAGAAAAAGGAAAAAAGTAGGTAAAACATGCAGCAAACTTCAGTTGTCTTAACACCAATGAACTGAGCTGTGTGAGCAAGTTAACACAGTGAGAATGATGTTCATCATGAGATAGGCAAAGCCTACTTTACAGACTGTGCACAGACACACTATCCACTGCATAATAAGCTCTCTCCATTGAATTAGCTTTTTGTGAGAGGTGAGTACAGTTTTCAGAGCCCCACTTCTGAGTATTTCCCTTCATGACACTGTGGTTTCTCTTTTTATTACTTAAGGAAAACAAACACCCACTGAGTTTTTGTCTTTTTGGAAGAGATACTCGAACGTCAATCCATTTATGCACTTGAGGACTTTAAGATTTACTGACTTCAGGCTATATTTTTTCATTAGGAGTTGTCATTGAATAAAGCTTTGTATCTTATTCTCTGAATAAGTATTGATACAGTATGTAGATTTAATGGCCACTTCTCAAAAGAAGCCTTTCCTTAGTCAGGTGTATTACTTACTTCACCACCCTGTCTCAAGCTCTCTTTACCTTATAAACAAAAGATCATTCAGATATGGCCTAAATTACTTTTTAATGGATTGGTTTCTCTCCCAGTGGCTTGCACAAGCACCTTTTTGGGAAGAAAGGATTGCGAACTGATGATGATGAACAATCTATTAGAGGTCAGTGAGCAGAAAATAAGGTAATGATAACTTGATTCAAATGCAGCTTCACATCATTATAATGATCAGTATTATGTGTATTGGGAAGGGTTGAAGTTTAAACATTAATGTCAAGCCCTTCAAATGTATATTTACTTGTTTCATACACGACTAGAAGACAAGTTTACCATAAGATTTAGAAATTATAGATAAATAGAGAAATGAAAACACACACACAGAGTCCTTCCAACCTAGTTTTGAATGAGACGGACACCGTAATGAAATTAAGTGTAACAGAACAAAGAATTTTGTTTCGACTGTGATAATCGGCAGGTCTTTTGAGTCAATTATGGGCAGCCTTTAAAATCTATTATACATCCTCATTAGCAAATTATGTTGTTGCATAATGGTTAAACACATAGGCGTTCGCGTGTGAATGGATGAGCTGTAAGTGTCTGCAGTGTTCCTTTCATTCAGAGATGCTCTTCTGCATACTTCGGTTGTAACAAGTGGTTATTTGAGTTGCTGTTACCTTATCTGCTCAAACCAGTCTGGCCATTCTCCTCTGACCTCTGGCAGCAAAAAGGCATTTTTACCCACAGAACTGCTGCTCACTGGATATTTTCTCTTTTTCTGACCATTCTCTGTAAACCCTAGAGATGGTTGTGCATGAAAATCCCAGTAGATCAGCAGTTTCTGAAATACTCAGTCCAGCCCGTCTGGCACCAACAACCATGCCACGTTCAAAGTCACTTAAATCACCTTTTTTCCCCCATTCTGATGCTTGGTTTGAACTGCAGCAGATCGTCTTGTCCATGTCTACATGCCTAAATGCATTGAGATGCTGCCATGTGATTGGCTGATAAGAAATTTGTGTTAAGGAGCAGGTGGACAGGTGTACCTTTTAAAGTGGCCATTGTGTGTGTGTTTGTTTGTGTGTGTGTGTGTGTAGTATATATATATATATATATATATATATATATATATATATATATGTATACATACACTACTCACAAAAAGTAGGTTTTTCGAGAACAGAATGATGCAGAATAAATATTTAACCATTGAACAATGTACATTGAAAAGTTTAGAGAAAGTTTAATTCAGTTCACCTGGAAAGGTTGAAGTTGATTTTAGATTACTTCTGACATCATACAAAAAGCCAAATATCCTTAACTTTTTGTAAGTAGTGTGTGTATATACGTATATATATATATATATATATATTCCTTGTATTCATTTTTAGTTACATCACAAAGATGTCTACTTATAGGACCGCTCGTAATCAAAGCACTTTATGAATGGACAGTATTAGCAGCTCCTCGTTACTGACCCTGCTTCATGCTACGAAATTCTCCTGGTTTTTACCTTCATGCAATGTAATCTAAAAGAGCTGTTTGGGGATTTTATTGCAGTTATTCCTCTGTGGGTGTCTTCAAAAGTTTCATTTGTTTTCCTACAGTACATCTTTTGATTAATGTGACATTAAGACACACTTCAGCCTTACTTTGTCGAACATGAGGAGGGGATAAAGGGATTGGATAGTATGCATTACCAAGCCATTAATTATTATTTGTCCCTGCCTTCCCTTTCTAATTTCATGTATAGACTAACGACAAGAAAAGTGATTAAATTTGACATTGCACATGTGCCAAAGGTTATGAGAAAATTCACTCCAATTTGCCGAAAGAAAAAAAAAAAATCCAATAAAGCTTAGCTGTGGCCCAGAAAGAGACGATGTTAAACTGAAGCTGTTTTTTCATTTAGGCTTTACCTCTTTCTCTCCCTCCATGTTTCCTGCTTCCTTATTACCCTGTTGTTCAGAAAGGAAGGGAACGATTTGAGTTGAACCACTACTGGGGTGAGGTCTCACTGACTGGGACCTACAGCAGGTGTTGCCTTCCTGTTTGTGCAGAACTGGAATGAAAATACTTAAAATTTAGAGAAATTATTGTATTTATCATTCATTTTGAGTGTTCCTCACATGCAACTGCAGCACCGCTGCATAGTTTGCTTGTTCCACCCCAGCAGCATTCTCACAAAGATAATGCAGAGTAGGAGTGAAGGTATGCAGCTCAGTGTGTAGTGTCTGCACATGGCTATGGATGCTTGCAAATGTCCTGTCCCTTGCGGGTGATGTGAATACTGTTTCCAGATGGCTGCCAGTGAAACTCAGTCTTAATCGTGGCCCACACCTGTCCTCTCAGGGGTAATGATGGCGGCCCGCTTTACTCTCCCACCATTCGATATGTCCTTCTGCTACCCATCTTTGTCTTCTTTCACTCTCCTTGTTTCCCTCTTAGTGATCCTGGTAAGGGTTTTTGTTTTATTTATTTTAAATTCCAGCCCACATCACATCCCCAACATCCCCATGGATGTTTCTTTTTTCTTCATATTTGAACAAAATTATCAATTTCTTCATTCCAAAATAAAGCCACCTTGGTTTTCCGGGGTTTTACGTAACTAAGCAAGTAAAAATGTTATTAGATATATTTTTCACGTATATATATATATATATATATATACACACATATATATATATATATATATGTATGTATGTATATATTTGAGATGTGTTGAAAAAGCTAACTTAATAAAAGTACAGAAGAGGATTAGGGCCACTGAAGAAAGAAAAAGTTCTGAGAAAAAAGTCAGAATTCTGACTTTAATCTCAGTATTCTGACTTTTTTCCAGAACATTGAAAAAAACATTTTTCAGGATTTTTTTTTCGATATCCAAAAAAGTCAGAATTCTGAGAAAAAAGTCAGAATTCTGTCTTTTTTCACAGAATTTTATTTTTTTTCTTCAGTGGCCCTAATCCTCATCTGTAGAAAAGTAATAAAATCATTGATTTTATTACAGTCTGCTTGAAAGTTAAAGGTCCCATGACATCACATTTCACATTTCTGGAGTCTTTGGGGTACAATATACTGTAATCTTTTGTACACTGATGTGAATGTCAAGAGCATTTTCAAAGTAAAATCCTTGTTCATGGGCAGTCAATTTTGTGTCTTTGTTCAAAAACGGTTGAATCAGACATCAGCATTTCATTCTATGTAGGTTATCATACTACATAATTCATATTGTCCAATTAGAGCACACAATGAAGCGAACAGCCTCCTCCCTCTTCTCTCCTTCCACCCTCCGTTCTCCTCACCCCGTCCCTCCTCCCGCAGCTGATACATCAATGTGAGTCGATGTGGTGAATTCAAGTTGTTTTTTTTTAACAAAAGGGTTTAAAAGGTTCACACTAAGGGAGGCGGCCACAATGTTCTCATTACCCATATTTTTTTTTTATTTTCTAAATGCCGTCTTGTCTGATAAACCTAGTTCACTGTCTGAAGTGACAATGATGCTAATGTTGTTTGCCTTTAGCAAACAACAAACTGATTGCTAGCTAACGGCAGGTTGATTTACGCTGTGTCAGAATGTACACGCTTTTCCCATGGAGCCCTATAAGGATCACACCATTTTGTAGTGGTGTCCGAATGTCCAGAACGAAAAAGTAGTGCACTCAAAATTACCCACAATGCATCTTGAAAACTAGTAAGCTTCGATGGTCCCTAGACGGGACAATATAGACCACAATGCATTGCGGTCAGGGTCACTGACATGCACGAGGTGTTGGACACATTGAGTGGTGAAAAAGAAAGAGGCAAATACAACAGGAAAGGGATTAAATCCAATATAAGTAAATCAAATAGCTTCACTTAAAATTACGGATTTGATTTGGAATGACATCTTTTCTTCCATCGTGGGTGCCACCGTGGTTGCCACGGGGACAGCTGGTACTTACGTGATTTCCAGCGAGGAAAAGTAGTCAGCTTTGTGTCTGAATCACAGGCAGAATGAGTGCACTAGACAGTGTGCTATATAGTGCAGCCCTATGTTGTTAATGAGGGGTTAGAGAGGACATTCGGACACAGCCCTAGTTTCTCTAAATAAGGTTGTAGCCAATCAAAATGAAGTTAACTTGGTCTCCAGGTAGAGCCGTATATCATGACTGTACCCAACCGTTTTACTGAGGAGGGATATCTGGCGTTCCAAAACAATCCTCTGCTGTAAAAAGTGATATTACTTTTCTTTGTAGAATTGGCTTATGAAGCAATATCAACTACTTGAAATAGTTTATAATGCCATGTCATCACTCCTTTGAATAAGTAATCAAAACAAGTGAAATGTTTTTTTTATCCAGCAGCTAGTTTTTCAAATGAATTAAACTCAATTTTGTTGTTTTTAGTTAAACATATGAAAGTGGAACCATAGAAATCTCACCTGGGATGTTTGTTATTATTATTATTATCATTATTATTATTATTGTTGTTGTTATTGTTATCATTATTATTATTAATAGCCTGTCCAAATAGACAGTTAATTGTTAAATGCTGTCACCAGCACATTTATATAAATTGGACTTGTTCTTTATGTAAATCATACACTGGCATCTGACAAGCCAAGGTATCTAAAAACCTATTGAATTATTTCAGCTTTAACACAATTTCATTGGCTGTTTTGCGTGACTGTCTGCATTTTCCATGGTCATTTCTAGCCCATTCAAATTAAATAAGATTTCCATTAGGAGCTGGGGGGATTTCTTTATTTTTTTTTATTATCCCTGCATGCAACCATATTACCTACCTGGGGAAGAGAGCAGAGAACCAATTACCCTTGGAGGATCCAAACGTATGTTAAACCAATTCTGACATGTCTGAGCCGTGCTGTGCATCAAGGTGGTTAATACCATGACAATAATGACTGAGTCCTCTCTAAATGGGAACTAAATGAGCTGCTGCTCTTGGCCGTTCTGCTGAAGAGAAAAAGAGCTGGTTTGTGTCTAATAAGTACTGCAACTCTTGGTATCAGGGGACTGGCTGTGAAACTTTTGGTGTAGAGTGGTCCTCTGGGGTGCTGCCTGTGTTACTGAATGCTTGTGTGACCTTTATGTTTGCTATAAAAGCAAACTAACCAGCACTGTGTATAAAATAAATTGCAGGTTTGTCAATACATCCCAAAACGACTCTTCTGTGTGGTTACAGCATTGCCTGCAGGTCATAAAACTGAAGAAAAATGTAAAGAAAAGTCTTTTTGGTACTTTGGCAAAGGCTTTAAAAAGACTCTTTAACAATACCTGCACCCTTCTCGTTGAGACAGTATTTGGCCTAAACAACGTAGCTGGCCTTTTCCTCATTGGACAAGTGATGTTTGATAGTGTTAATAAGCCAAGAGTGAAATGCCATCTGTAAAGTAGCCATTAGTAAGACAGTCAGCCCCAGTCCAGCGGGCATGCACCAGCTACAGTTTAAATGTCATCTGTTGGCTGTACACAGCCAGGACAGAGTGAATAAAACTTTTGCCAGTCCAATAAAGGGGTAGTATAATATGACTTATGGCTCTACAATCAATAGACCCTGTCTAAAGAGGGAATACTCTCAGGGCTTGGGCAGGAAAGACACAGCTGTAACCAAAACCTAATGCAAGGTAGGGTGGATTACAACAAGCAGGTTGAAAAAGGTGGCACAACAGAGCCTGAGACCACACTGAGTCACAGCTTACTGAAGCAGCATGGTTCAACCTGCCTAGCATCTAACCTCTCTTTTGTAAAAGACACACCCCCAGAATGCTGATACATGCGTGCAGAGACTTTGAGGCATAGTCTTCCCTCTTTTCTGCAGTGTTTTAGCACTATCTCCTCTGGTTTCATCTTCTAACCTGCATTCATCCAGGAACAAACACAAATGTGCTGTCACACGCTCATGCTCACACTGCAGTTCTAGCTATTTTAACATTGCATTTATCCCTTGTTTCACCAATGCCCCAATTCACAGCAGTCATTCCAGCTGGAACCCATCCATCCCAACTCTCCCACCAGCCATCTCATGCTCTGACTACAAGCCAGGAGGGATGAGCTGTCTGTCAGCAGGGGACTTGGTACAGTACAAGGAGTCACAACCCCTTCAATGCCCTCTCAAATTCCCCTCACTGTCTTGTTCCAGAGAGACCTTCTAAAGTTTTTGTCAGAGCTCCATAGTTAAAGCACATCCAGACTCCAAAAGCCGTCAGAGAGGAGGACCGTGTCTCTTCCTTCAAAATCACAAAAACAAACACAGAAAGACAGACACAGAGACAGTTCATCTTGATAGATAGTTCCTGAGAGACAGAGAAAGCATAGGGACTCTCTGACAGCATAGATATATCCCCACACTGAAGATCGAAGGTATGGGGTGACAGGGAATAAGGCAGTGTGAGGTGCAGCAAGAAGGAAGAGGGCAGCTCAGATGGAGGGTGAGAGACTGGATGGAGATCGATGGAGACAAGGCTGGTAAACACACAAAGACAGATGAACATATGATGATAAATGATGGACACTAATATACAAGACAGGGCGGCTGCCCTGTCCTAAACTGCCTCTGTCTCGTCTGAGAGGGTTAATGCAAGCGGCACACCGGCAATTTAATAATATGCCAGCCATGGAGTTAAAATGGATAAACATATAAAAGATTCATCACCCTGTCACTGAAGAAGGCTATAGTGTGTGTGTGTGTGTCAGTGTGTGTGTCGGTGTGCAAGAGTGAGAGCAACTTTGCATCATGACCCACTATGTGTGTTCTGCAGTCTTAAACATTTTTGAGGTTATACTGTAGATATCTCTCTGTTAGCGCTATGAAAACAATTCCCTGTCTGATATCACAGATTGACATATGAGCTAAATAAAGTCAGCTTTGGGGGTGCTGATAAATAGCAAATACAACATTACATTGACTAAAGCTAAAGCTGTCAATGGTGAGGTATGGGGTGACTGCACAGCCTGTCAAAAACAATTCACAGCAACAAAGGAAAAACTCAATCAAAACAGTCTTTCTTTACAGAAAACACAACCACATTCATGGTTTATCATCAACCCTGACAGAACGGAAAGCCATTAATAAAGATTAAAATGTGGACACACTCATGTAGGGTACAAACTCACACACACATACAGTACTTTTGCACACACAAAGGAGGCATATCCTACATAAAACTAGCACTGTGTCTGGCTCCTTTGAAAGATGCAGTGTTTCTACAGTTCAATTAGTGCAGCTAAATCCATCTCTTTTCCAATCCCAGAAGGCCTGTCAGTCTCGCAGTCAGGACCTGTCACTGCCCTGCTTTCAGTCTGACAGCCCAGTGAACATATCTGCACATACACACATCAAGCGTGAGTCTCACACACACAGTATATCTGCAGCAAAGCTCTCTAGTCACTCCTTTCTCTCATACAACCCAAAAAAATCAATGAAAACAAACTTTGCACATTTCTGGAAGATCACTTTATCTAAGAAAGCTTGTTACTGTATTGGCTGACGTGGTGCGAGGGTTGAATGAGCAATGATAAATGAAGGGATGAAGTTCAGTAAATTAACAGGCAGATGAACTGGGACGGAGAATACGCTGGGAGGTGTGGTACCAAGTGTCAAAGGCGTGACTCGATGAGCCTTTGTGGCATTTTTGTTCCCTGTGTGGATTTTCTAATTAGAGCCAAAAAGAAGAGAAAGGAGAAAAGGCATGTTTGGCGATAGGTTGTTACAGTAAATGCGATCTGAAGAGACCGGGGATCAGAAATGCTCACATTGGAGTGAAGGACAAGTTTGTTGTATCAAAAAAAAAATATGATATTGGTGAATCTGAGTATGCATGTACAAATCCTAATCACTGATTGTGTAGAAGGCAGAGACAGAAACGGGGAGGAGAGGGGGGGGGGAGAGGAAGAAAGACAAAAAAAAAAATCCATGGGGGGGCGAAGAAGGGGAGGGGGGCTGGAGGGGGGGGAGAGAGAGAGAGGAGAAAGGGAACGTAAGGGAGCGGCGGTTTAATAAGACTGTTGCTAACAACTGAAGAAATAATAAGAAAGCCCAATTTTTAAGAATTATGTGATAGTTGTTGCCTCACATACTTTGGTATTAAAATGTTTGGGCAGACTTTTTCATAATGTGCACCCCTGTTTAATCACAGAAATGAACAGATCCTTTGTAGTGATGTCCTGTGCACATTGAGCAGACCTGAACACACACAGACCTTCTTTGATGAGTCATAAGACAAAAACTTCTCCCGCCTCCCTCAATGCAAAATCCAGTGTCAGATATTAGCAAATGAACATCTAAAACAATCAACTTTGAAAACTAGGCATGTTAAAATGGCTGCAGTGTGCAGATTTATGTTCAGGATAAAAGAAGAAAAAAAGAAAAGGGGGAGGGGGGGGGGGTCAAAATATCCTGAGAAGAACATCTCTCTAACTGTCGAGCATTGAGATGATTTGGTGGAGTGAAGGATTTATTCAATTAAAATAAATTCTGGGGTGAAATATTACACTGTCGGCCTTAAAAAGCAGAAGCTGATGGATGAGGAAGGCTTCAACGAGAAGAAAATGATACTAAGCATACTTCAAAATCCAATTTAGACAACTGCAAGCTGAAGATTTATCAAAAATCTGTGGATAGACCTGAGATGTGAACCTATTGCAAATGGCCCAAGAATCTCAGAGGAATGGAAACTCTTTGAAGAAACAAAGGATGAACATCCCCAAAGACAAACTGAAAGAATCTTAATAGCTACAAAAAGCATTTGCAAGTGTTGACGCTCACCAAAGAGGACACTCCTCAGTACTGATAATTCTCTCTACCCTTCTTTGTTGTGTAAAGCTAATTCTAAAAAATTGTAAATATAAGATATTTTGCTTGGAATAGTCAACAAATGTGTCATATTTAGCATTGTTTCCTCGTAGCTTTTCTCAGTCACATAATAAGTTAGGTATGATACTGTATACTGTACTCATGTTATTATTGTGACTTATTCGAATAATCATAAGATTTGATGTAAATGCAACAAGTAAAGCTTATTCTTCATTCTGTAAAAAAAATCTACTCTCCTTGCAGGGCGAGTCATAATTGATAAAGCTGGAGAGTCTGGGAAGTGAGTTTCCTGCCCAGTTTTCCCATGTCACCCTCTCTCAGTGCCAGCAAAGACACAAAGCAAAAGTAACTCGGGATAAAGTTCAGAGGACACATTGGAGGGAAAATAAACTGGAAGGTGGCTGTTAAGTGTTATTGCCCCATTAATCAAAGTGACAGTTTTTGTGACCATCACACATGCATGAATCGTCTCTAGTGACATAACTAGCTAGGTCAGACTTAGAATAATCCACACATATCAGTAGATGACAAAAAAAAGTGCCTGACCCCTTGTCTCATCTATTTCAGGAAGCACCAGTTGGACCTGTGTGCTGTAATTTAGCCAGAATTGCATCTGGAAGTTTGCGCACGATGGAGACATGTTAAAAAATAATAAACAGATTTCTGTGTTATCATTGATTTGGATGGAAATGTTAACCATAGTTAGAAGCTATTCAGGGGGATTGTGTTTAACAATGCTGCATAAGCTCTCTGCTCTTTTTCAGAAAAAGGAGGTGCATAAAATCAGTCAAGTGAAGCATGACAACAAATGGATATTTACATTGAGCAACAATCTCTCTGAATAAACAACACTTAAAACCCCAGAAGAGAAACACAGACATTATTTATCTCTAAATTACCTTTCAAACCTTGCAGACAGCAAAATTGTTATGTGTGCATCAGCTATTGCCATCTTTTAAGTTGATGTGGTTCGTATTTGTGATATTCTGCTGCTATGATGAAAAGGAGCCAAATTACACAGAGCCCGCAAACTGCGCAAATAAATTACTATTTATGTTCATGAAAAATAAGCAGCTGACAAACAAGTTGGCTTCAAGTTTTGTCAGTTTGGCCATGTTGATGGTTCAGTTCAATCCTTATCCTTATTCATTCTGCAAACCTTCATTTGCTACCAGCTGTTGCATGGTCCTTGTGCCAGTTTAAGTGCAATTTAAAGCACTTTTCCGTCTGCATTGGGGGCTACTTGCTGCCCTGTTGGAGCACCTTGTTATTTTTGCCTTTATTGTGCCACCATGCAACAAACAAAAAGATCAAAAATCGATCAGCCACAATGACAATCCACCCTGCCCCTGTTGTATTACAAGAAAACCTATGTGCTGCACTGCTCTCTAATAAAAGAGGGTGATTTCAAGAATGCCCACACTCAGACTTTTATTTGCTCAAATAAACAAACCACAACACAATACAGAAGCTGATTTTAAGGACTGTTTTCTTAAGACTTATCAGCAACCCTTACAGAGTTTAATTTCACTACAAAAAATAGCTTGACATCAATATTAAGGATGTGATGTTTACAATGAACCATTCACTTCTATTTGTAATATAAAGCAGTCTAATAATGATGCAAATAAAAGGCCCACTGATTATTTCTATGACAACACTATTCCCATATAAACTGAGTAAAATTTGGCAAAAAATGAGAGAACCCTCTGTGTAGAGTCTTAATGTAATTACCACTAACTCAATGAAGAGAAATCACTGCAGTCAATCAAATTATAATAAGCAGTCCACTGGATTAGGAAAGTACAAAGCTGTTTGTTTTTGTTTTTTGTTTGTTTACTTTTTTTTTTATTCCAAACTAATAAATAGAGCTATCAAATGCTTTCCTACCACAGTTAGAAAATATGTTGTAGGAAAGAAAAAGAATGGGATCAGTTTGAGCTTATTTTGGTTTAGTTGCAAGTGATGAACAGTGCGCAAAAAGCAAACTGAACGTACAATGGCTAAAAGATTGACAAGTTGAAAGATCATGCTCTAGTTTTAGTCAATGCTGCCATAGAGACGGCAACTTAGCCTGGCATTTTATACCACATCCTTTGGATGAGAAGAGATTTCGTACAGTATGTGCAAAGGTCACTATTTGACACTTTACACAAGATTTAATCTTAGGGAAGCTGGAATGTGCTAATAAAATGTCATTGCAAGCTCAACTTCCAGGAGATTATGGGGTTTCTCTGGCACATATAGTTGAAAAAGTAAAGTTACCAAGTGATTGTTAGGAGTTGGGGTGCAAAAGAGTTTTGTTATGTAGTCCCTCTTCATATTTTGTTGTTTTGAGTTTTGAACTATGTGGTCAAGTCAATGTTACCCAAGCTTCAACTGCAAGTATACCAACAAGTGTGTTCCCGCTTCCACTACAAATGTATTTCTATGGAGATCTTAATGTGGTTTATGATTTTTCTCTGCATAGCTTGCTTACAGTCCACATCAAAGGGAGCTATTGTCTTTCCCAGGTACTAAGCTGCTCCTGAGCTCCCTGAAATGCTTGTTTGGAGTTCAGGCTTTTCATTCTTACTTAACATCATCACCATGACACACATTTGCATAATGCCTGCCTAGTGGCTTGTTTGGTGCACCTCAGACAAAGAATAAGCGGCCGTTTTGCAACCAATCAGAACATGGGTTTTCTAGAAAACCAGTCTTAAAGACTCATTACTTCACTTTCCAACTTTAAAACTTTGCGTTTTAGGCTTGTTTGATGGCACAGTGACATATATTATGTGCCTATCTGGAGACATCGCTGCCCAGCAGCGCCACTTTACACACAGCACCACACACTAGAAAACAGATATAACACACGAACCATTTGGAACGCTCACCGTGGCTGATTCAGTAGGAAAATGCAAGAAGATTTTATCTAAAGACAGGAGAAAAAAAGAGACAAAACAAGAGAGAAGACAAGAGTCCAGATAAGACTGTCATTTACTGACAGGAGAAAGCTCAGAGTACGGGGGAAGGATGCCAGATGGATGCTGAATTTGCCATCAATAGAGGCCACATCACTGAGAAAATTGCAGAAGTTCTGCTGCTCATTTTTTATAGAACCAGAAGCTGAAATAAAGCATTTCAAAAAGGGGAAAATTATGCTGTCTGAGAAAAATAGTGTTTTTCCTTTTTTTTTTTTTTTAAGCATTAAAACATAAACTCCATAAAAGTTGCAAGATAAGGATATCGACCTGTTAATGAGTATAATGAAGGCTTTTTCAAAAGCACAAACTTCCAGTCAAATGCCCTGAATAAAATAATTATTCACTAAACCTGACTGGATCTTGCTTCTCATGACTGCTCTGGACTTGTTTGTATTTGTTGCCAGTCGAACCAATCAATATGAGTTTAAAATAAACAGCTGCAGAACAACTATTAAAAGATGAAATTTAGAATGTGGAAACATTTTATTGTTGTTATTCTATTGTTCCCATAGCTTAAACTTGTATTCATCTTTATTCAGTCTGGATGCTTAGAAATTGTTGTACGTTTTAGTCTCAGAAGCAATGTCTGGTTCTTCATTTTCAGAATCCTATCGGTGGTTTCCAGCACTGTACGCCATGAGCGCTGAAATTCTAATAGATGCTGCCAGCCTGCTATTCTAGTTTTTCAAGGTGACGGACGTGAAAGCCTGCATTACCAACTCACTCTCCTAACCTCAGCTCAAGTTTAATTGGGCCAGCCAGACCCGTCGATCCAGTCTGCGTCGTTGCCATCCAGCTTCAGTTTTACCCTCTTTTCTCTCCTCGTGCACATTCCTTTCCATTATCTGTTCAAGTTATCTCAGCCCTGTATTATGCTCCAGGTAACCCCAAACAGAGAGCAATTTCAACACATAACACTGAGCTGCATTCTGGCTCACCATTTACAAATATTAGTTTTAATGCAAACTGCCTTAGGAATAGATAAACGAAGATAGAGGTGGGCGTCTTACTTTCATTTCATGATTATCCACCTGTTGAAATATCATTTCACAGTGTCAGGTTGCATAAAAAAGATGTGCAATAAGACATTCTTGGAGGTGGAGTAATTAGAAAATCAGAATAAGTCACCTGTACAGTAGATTGATGTAAACTGAATAGAATAAGCTCTGATTGAGTGTGTGATATCTGCTTGTGGAACTGCAGGCCATATCACAGAAAGTAATTGTGAGGGAGCTGCATTAGACTGAGATGAAGCTATTGCAACTTCCAATTAGATAACCTACATGAGAAAACATTCAATGGTGTGAATCCAGGTGTGTCTTAAAGGCAAATCAGAGTTGTGCAGTTCTCTGTCTTACAACCTTATAACCTACAAAGTTATAAGACCTCACACTGAAACACTAATCAGTCAAATTTCTTTCTTTGCCTTTGGAGCACAAGGATTACACATTTAATCTACAATTATCTTCTGCTTAAATCAGTCACAATCTCATTATGGGACAAGGATGCCTTGCTTTGTTGCAACCAATTTCCCTAGAAGCCTTATTGTACAGTAGGTTCAATAATTAAATCCTAACAAATCATTTTGGAGAAGTGCACCCAGCTGCTGCACAAATCAGATAGAAAAACATGAAATACAACTAGTATAAGCCTATTCAGTGTTACACTAGACATGTCTCCAAAAATCTATAATCTCTTGAATATATCTGTTTTTAACAGCAAGTTTTTCTGGGTTTTCACCAATGGGACATCATTCTCCTGCTCTCCACTATGGCTTCTTCTACACTAACACAGCTAAGGTTACACAAGGTAAATCCCACCCATCCTTATACCTGTCCACACAAACACACAATGCATCGTTTACGACCTCCTCTGCCTGCTGGCATAACCCCAACCTAGTGGGCATGCGCAACAATAGGCAAAATCCAATATTGTTGCAGTCACGCGTCGCCTTCTCTTACGGTGTGTTCAGACCAAGTGCGATTTGGGCGTCAAAATCGCACCTGATGCCCAAAGTTGGACGCTTGGTCACTAAAAAGTCAGACGCTTGATTTCCAGTGTCTTGACGCCCCTGACGCGCGGCGAGGGATGTCCAGCCAAGGCACGCTCCACGCGCCTCGGGAGCAGCCCCTCCTTTTTCTTTTTCCTGTCACCGGTCTGTCTGCACTGTGGCAGATGCAGGAGAGAGAGGGGCTGGCTTTATGTGATAAATAAAGCCAGGGGATGGCGTCGTCAGGCGTCTCTGCTCCGCGTCTACTACTCAGGTGTTCTGAGTGTGATGAGTTTCACTGTTTATTCCAGGGGCTGCATGCTGATGAGGGGAGCTTTCAGCCGTCTGATCCAGCCCAGTTTAACAACCCGCTGTCCCGATGCGGGACAGTATTATAAGCCCATTGCATCCCATCGGCACAGCAGGTCGTCAAACCACCGTTCAGAAAACGGGACCGGACTCAGATCACAGTTTATCCTCCTCTGTCTTCAGAGAGAGAGGAGAGTCCCCTGGTTCTTCTGGGTGTTTCCCATCCTGTCATAAAATGTGTATCTGTGTCATGACTCGCTCTGATTGGTCGAAGCGCCGCGTCAAGACGCCAAAGTTCAGATTTTCCAACTCCGGTGCCTGACGCCCATGACGCCCGTGACACCCTTAATGCGCGTAATGCGTGTCAAATGCTCAAAATCTCAAAACTCAACACGCAAAACGCGCGAAACGTACATCACACGCCTAAACGCGCCGCAGGGTTTTCGACGCCTTCCCAACGCAAAATATTTTTTATTAAACCAATACATATATATATATATATATATATATATATATAACTGATGCTTGATTTCAAACCTCCCGAAACATACATGAAGGAGATACAGCAGCTCCTTCAACAGGAAGGTAATAAAGCCAACAGACAACAGTCTTGTTTAGGATGTCGTGTTTTATTCTACTGTACCGAGTAGGAGATGGAAATAAACATGCATTAAAAATCCCTTGTATTTCATTAGCTTTTGCAAAGTATTCACCACTACTGACACTCATATTATTATGTGAATTATTAGTAGAAATACCTCTATTGGGCATCGTATAATTTCAGTGAGAATAATGTACTGCTACTAGGATTTCTGCTTATGGCTACAGAATAGAGTAGCAAGACTAAGCATTTTCTAATGAAGCAAAAATATACAGCAAGCCCTTCTAAAACCTTGCGGAAAAATTATTTATGACTTATGAAGAATTTGCCAGTAGAGCTAGTATTTATGTTTGGAGCAAAACCAATACAGCACCAAAAATCCATTGTAGCCACAGTTGAACATGGTGATAACTTTAAGCTGTGGAGCTGTTTCTTTTCAAAATTTCAAAAAACCTGATTGAAGATAAGGTTTTTAAACACTTGTAGTACCTCTACATAGTTTTCTAAGAGTATTGTTTTTTTTACCAGAGCTCACCCACCAATATATAGTACACCTGTTCAAGTGCATGTTACAGATAGCAAATCAGCCAATCACATGGCAGTAACTGAATGCATTTAGGGATGTAGACATGCACAAAACTTGTTGAAGTTTAAACAGAGTATCAGAATGGGCTGGGGGGTAAGGACATTTAAGTGACTTTGAACATAAAGTGGTTATTAGTATGTGCAACCATCTCTGATGTTGACAGAGGATGGTCTGAAAAAGAGAAAAATGTCCACCGAGCAGCAGTTGTCTGGATGAAAACACCTCATTCATGTCAGAGGTCAGAGGAGAATAAGCAGACAGGTTGAAGATTACAGAAATGCAACAGTAACTGGAACAGCCACTGGTTAAAACCAAGGTATACACAGTACAGGCTGAAAGTTTGGACACACTCCCATTAAAGCCAGAGTTGGTAATCCTGCTCAGAAACGCACCGAAAGGCTGGAATTGGTCATTCGCAACGTATAGAAAGAACGAATCGATGCCTTTATGTCTCATCTCTGTCCCTCCCCTCTCACTGTCCCCCACCTGGTCCCCACGTGAACCACTCCGTGCAATGCTCACTGCAAACAAATGTAGCCAACGGACTGCTAACAGCTGCTGCACCAAAAAAACAAACAAAAGAAAAAAACAACAGATAGAGATTAAGTTTCGGAGGCACTGACGTTTGCAGTGTGGACTTTTTACACTGCAGAAGCAGTTGGAGGTGAGTGGATTCATGCTTTTGGAAACCTGGTTTGTCAGCTGTTTACTATCAAGCTAACGAGCTATCCACTCGGCTGTTATCGTCAACCTGCTCATAAAACATCAGCACACACGTCCCTGCGCTCTGAAGACGTGGTTTCGGGTGGTGTGTTTTTGAAAATGTAGCTTGCTCGAACCATTTTTCTAACTTTTCCAACCCTAGCTCTAAAGATGGAAAAAATCAGCTGTCAGTAAAATACTGTACAAGCTCAAGTTCAAGTCCAATTTATTTATAGAGCACACTAACATCCTTTTGGAGCCCGAGGTGCTCCCTTGGCTAGGCTATTATGAATCTGACCTGAACTTTTCTGTCTGTTAAGCGCCCTGAGGTGACTTTGTCATGAATGGACGCTATACAAATAAAGTTGAATTGAATTGAACTTAATGCTCTTGCTTGCACCATATCTTTGTTTTGATTAAATAAGTGTCCATATTGTCTATCATGACAATTTTTGGGGAGATAATGTTCTCTGGCCTTGTTGGTTAGTCTCCCTGAAAATTCCCTTTGCTTTCTGGCATTTCAGCATGTTTGAAAACGACAATGGAAATATACATTTATGTCATGTAGGTTTCTTAATGGAATTTTTTTTTTCTTTTAGATAATTAAATATAATTTAACACATTTATTTTTCATTAAGCCATTTTAATATTTCTGTAGGCTATATATTTTTGAATTTGGCATTTTCAGTCTTCCATAAATGTGTTAACGCCCTTAAAGCTAGGGTTGGCAACGTTGGAAAAACGGTTCGAGCAAACTACAGAGCGCAGGGACATGTGCGCCGATGTTTTATGAGCAGGTTAACAATAACAGCCGAGTGGATAGCTCGTTAGCTTGATAGTAAACAGCTGACAAACCATGTTTCTGAAAGCATGAATCCACTCACCTCCAACTCCTTATGCGGTGTAAAAAGTTCACACTGCAAACGTCAACGCCTCCAAGACTTAATTCCTATCTGTTATTTTGTTTGTTTTGTCCGTTAGCTATATTTGTTTACAGTGAGCGGCTCACAGGGGGCTCACGTGAGGATGATGAGGGGAGAGGGACAAAGACGAGACATAAAGGCATTGATTCATTCTTTCTATGAGTTGCGAATTACCAATTCCTGCCTTTCGGTGCAAATGGCAGGGGTTGGTCAGAGTTTTTACAGAACTGCAACTCTCACAAAGGTCTGACTTTTTTCCTTCCTTTTTATGAATACATGATGTATTGACTACTGTCAGGATGGAAGGACCATTTCACCCAGTACAACAAAAAGTGTTTCTGAGCAGGGTTTCCAACTCTTGCTTTAACTCTGCCATAGGCTGGAGACAACACGCAAATCTCTGCCCAGAAATGTCCCAAACACACCAAAGTAAAGGTAAAAGACCAAATACAGTCAGGGGGAGGGGGAGATGCAAACCTACCTCACCGTCACATGAGAGTAGAGGCCCAAAGGTGTGTATTGAGCTGGATTTCTAGCATTTTCTTTGAGCGGGAAAACCCTGGATTCCACCTTTAAGAAAACTGTTGTGAACTTGGTTAAACGAGCATTTTTAAATTCCACCTGCCATGCACAATATATATATATATGTATATATAAATATATATATGTATATATATATATATATATGTGTGTGTGTATATATATATATATATATATATATATATATATATATATATATATATATATATATATATTTATTTTAATTTCATGATTTTGTCAAATCCAATGCCTCAGCTAATTAATTTTCCTACTACCAGAAATTATATGAAATCCTGAAATCCTCACATTTGGAGCACAGTCCAAAATGGAAAATGTTGAACTTTTGAAATGTGATATTAGATATTGCTGTTAGAACAGAAATGTCCAAGCTCTGGAGTAGGACTATTTTTCTTTTCTTCTTCAGGTCTGTAACATTTTCAGTGTCACAGATTGTCCCCGTTTCACTTTTTTTGTTGTTTGTTTGTTTGTTTGTTTTTTTCTATCTTTTCCATTTGGAATCCCATCAAAATGTTTGCTGTGGAGAGTAGTTGGGATTGAGGAGTGAGAGCAGTGCTATAAAGAAGCAATCTTGGTTTGATAACATGGGGATATAGGCCACCAAAAAATGGATGAGTGGTAAATACTTGTCTCGGGAAGCAGACAAACACAACACAGTCTGCTTGTACATTTTGAACGGGGTGAAGAGTGTTTTACCTCCCGGGCAATTATGCGCTTGCACAAACACTCAACCAATGCCAGTGATAAAAAACAATATTTAATGACAAGTTATATTATGTAAAACAAGGAACAGCTACTTTTTATCACATGCTGCAACACTACTTTGTCTATTTCATTTATAGTGTGATTTTAAGTCCTGGATAAGGATTCTGCAGTTGCAGTGGGCAATTTTGTCATAATATACCTACTAAACTGCAGCCTAATGTCTGAAAGAATGGCACTTAATATTACCAAACACTTCATCACATTTCTGTCAGTCTTCATCTCTTACTTACGCTGTGCCTGGGTATCAAGGTCACCATGTTGAGCTGAGGCTATTTGATGCTGCTTGCAGTCCACAAGTCCACTGTTCACATCTGGCCCATTCGTCAGTAACAAAGGTGACACTCAGACCTGCATTCACAAGTATCTGATGGTGGAACCGTTGATATAAAAATTCTTCAATATACTTGGTTTCAAGGCTTGTTCATCCTCTTTCTAATTCTTTGTTTCTTTGTTTCTTTCTTTGTGTCTTTCTTTGTTTGTTTCTTTCTTTGTTTCTTTATTTCTAGGTTTAAAACCTTATAAGCATTGTACATAAAAAAAAGAATAAAATTGTCTGCAAATTAAACAGATAATGCAAAACAGATGATTATATTACTTTAATTTTCTGGCAATCGACTCAGTTCTGCCTCCTACTCCTGTGAGCTGTCTCACATCTTCCCCCTGATGTCCACATATAGTTCACATCTTTGCGGTCATCATATGCCAACAGGAGGCTGCAGAGCGATTGTTGCGGTGATGGCATCCAGCACATGCACAGAAGAGGCATGCGCACATACTTGTATTGAAATACTTTCACACACACACATATTTCAACACACCCATGCAGGCCAAACTCCACATAGGCTGGAGACTGAGTGGCACGGGAAGGGGGTTTATGGATATATATAGAAGGAGGTCTGAATGCCCCCAAAACTTCACTTTCTTCAATCCTCTTTCCTCGCTGAAGCTCTGTTCATCCGATCCATAGCTAGACTCAGTCTTATTTTAATAAAGGTTAAATAATAAGAGGCTGACTGAGAATTTTCTCCTTCTGATCATAGGGCGTGGTCTGTGGCCTGGGCCCAGATACGCTACTTCCGCATATTGTATTCGGAACAGTACAAATAACGTGATTTTCGAACTTCTTTCGAACAAATATTTCTAGAAATAATTGTATTTGGGAAGAAGAAAAACATTATATCAAAAAGCTGCGTCTCCTCATAAGACTGCAGTGCATACGTGGATGAGTGAGTGACGTTCCAGAGAAGGCTCGACAGAGAGAAAGACTTAACTGCATCAATGTTTGGAAGTTTGATCGGGAGATAGTTGACGTCTGCAGCCGGGTCACTCATATTCGCTCCATTTACGTAGCTCTGTCAGTTCGTCATTTAGACAGTAGGCTGTTGACAGAGTAACATTAATGTTCGGTTAAAGAGATTAAAACAAAGCTTGTGTACAGCACTGACCACAGTCTGCTGGCCACGAGAGCTAAGCCTGACCTGATAGGACTCAGTGACACGATTTAAAAAAAAAAAAAAAACTGCCATTAAGTTTCACTTTATTTTAAGTGAAATAAAGTGTGTGGTTCTATACAAACACACACGTGCATCCTCATACATGTAGGTGTGTGACTTGTGACAAAGCACACTTTGGAAAATGTGTAGTTTTTAAAAATGTCACTAGTTGTCTCAGATCTGAACTTTAGCGAGACTCCACTGAATGAATCGGTTTCATCAGGATATTTTTCTTTCATCATTGGTTTGTTATAATCACCTTATTTTAGACATTTATGTAAAATTGTTCCATGATGAAGTTTAGAGATGCAGCGTGATTTCACAGCATTTAGCTGTCTCATGATGATGAAATGATTTAGTTCTTATATCAGTGTGTCAGTAATGGGGAGGTTACCTGTTGCAGAGTCCATGAACACATGCTCTTTAAGGTCGTTCATGCAGTTCAAGCCTATTTCAAAATAAATGTATTAATTAATATTAGATTATTATTCTGGATAGTGGTCGCAGCATTAGATGCCATGCAAAATTCTAAATTTACATTAACGTTAATCAGAAGTGTAATACAAAATGAAAGAGAGAGAATTTTTATGCCCATCTTGAATTTTGTGAGAATACAAATACAAATACTTTTCTCTCCGCAACAAATACAGATACAGATACTGGCTGCTTTGCACACCCCTACTAAGTATACTTCATTTTGGTTTGAATTAGCAGACGTCCTGGTAGCAGATCTCAATCCAGATCCAGATTAGCAGACATATTGGGTGAAGGATAGACTCAGCTCTCTTAGATGTGCACCTTAACTGCAAATCAAACTACATTACTGCAGTGTACCATCTACTGTTGCAGTGCCTATTTTTCATACATGAGGTGTTAAGGAAGCAGTTTTCAGCAAAAACAGACAGATTACATTTTGGTCATATGCGCCGACCTCAAAACAGCTACAATATAGCTCTCATTGCAGTTTCAGCGAGTAGGCAATATGTCAGAAACATTAATAATGCATTATTGCCTATTATGATTATGATTTTCATTTAATTCCAGGGTTTTCTTTTTATTAAAGGTGAAAATTGTGACTATAATTGTGCTGCCACACAGCAGAAACCCAATATTTTTATGTCAGTTATTGCAGAATAGAATAATATGCTCTTTCATCACTTCGCTCTCCCTCCTTGAACAAGGGTTAAAGAGTCCCAAACTAGTATCAGGTTACAACGGTCAACTCTCTGGTTTTGACTTTTAAATCATTCAAACCACGAATTGCACAAAACTCTGTGTATTTATGGGGATTTCCAAGGGTAAAAGATTGTGCAGACACGCAACTGCAGTGCAGCAGCATTACAAGAGTGTAAATATACACACCCAACCACAATGCAGTTTTTCAGCAATGTCAACATGACATGCACAGACCATCCGTTGGTGTAAAGCTGAAAAACCCCACACTTATCTGTAACAAAATTACTCAATATTTGCAAACTGCTGAGATGACTTTACTTTGATGTGTATGTGTCAGACAGCTTTTCTCTGCAGTCTGTATTCATTTTTTTAATCACACAATGTTTCAAGGTGCTTTCATCTATAAAATTAAAAGTACAATTTGATGTAGCCTTTTATATTTGCTAGAACTGGAAATATAAATAGAATGGAAATGTTTACAAGTGCATGTTTGCCGGACCTCAGCAATTTAAAAAGAAGTTGAATGACATTGACTTAGTACCTGAAATGTGAATGAGAATTTCAGACTTATCCACTCTTTTTCAGCTCGTAAACCTGAATTCATAAATGTAAATACAAATTACCATTTGTATTTAGATGACCATTAGCTGTTTGAGGCTTTAACCAGAGTTGTGGATGATGCTCCTCATGTTGACTGATTCTGATTAGATTAAATGTCCAGCCTTTGGCAAACAGTCAGAGTTGTGTAAGTGTAATTACTGTAACACTGTATTATAGTTGGAAAAGAACCTGGGCTTTATGTCCACTTAATTTTGACATATCTTAAAAAATGAGCCCAGCTCACTGTCCAGAGATAATGACAGCCAATCACATTTTAGAGCTGCAATTATGCAGATTTTTCTATGAATTTGTTTTCAGATCAGAAAGTCACTCAATAACAGACTTCCACTCAAACATAGCTCAGCTTTTCCTCCCTCATCAGTCTCTTGGTGCTTACTTGTAGTATGGCACTGTAATGCAAAGTGACCTCATGTAAGTTCCCCAGAAATTGGTCTAATGAGAGAATTTGGCCATCAAACTTCATTATAAATACCTGTCCCAACTATAGTACAGTACTGCAACAGATGGTACATTTATATACATGTTTTGCATTTATAATTCCCCCTCAATACCACGCAGTGTTCACTCCTCTGAGAGAGAGCATTTCCTCTGGCCTCTTCTTTCTTTTGCAGCCAGCTTCCCTGGTTTATCAGGTGTAATTTGCTTACCTCACTAGTTGCATTTACATGGACAAATAGTTCATCTATCCGATTAAAATCTTTCCGATCAGAGCTTCCAGCTGACATGTTGACATGGACAGTGGAAAAGTGATCCGATCGGTTGTACAGGTATTTACTTAATGGACAGATTATTCTATATGTTCATAATGCTTTTGACATGCGCAATGGTTCCTAGTTCGGAAGAACAGGGTTTCCTTTTTAATTTATAATCTTTTGAACGTAGGGATTAAAAAAATACAGGCTTATAAGAGATCTATACTGGACCCGCGGCTGAAGCACATGACCATAAAGGATTCGCTATGGATCCGGGGCAAAGGTGCAGCTACAGCTTTAGGTCCACCGAGAGCTGTAGCTCCACCTAATATTAGAATTTACAGTCAGAACGCAGATCAGCAGCGGATCCGTTCCACTATGCAAGTGGACTCCTACTGTACAGATGCATGAAAAAGTTCCGCCTTTTTCTGCCAGAAGTGGTGCAGTAATAGTGCACTATTACTGCACTATTACTGGCTGAACGATTTGTCCCACGAATACGTCATCACGCATGGTGTCCAAAGTTGGCGTGTGGAAATGTCCTTGTTGCGGGCATTCATTTATGCTCTGAAATCGTTTCCCCTGGGCACACAGGCGTTTCTCTGTGCGATTGAATTAGCAGACAAGTCGCTGGTAAGTGGCTGGCAGTCGGCAGAAAGAGGAAGTTTCATGCCCGCATCTGTATATGACTCTGCAAGGCGGATCCATGGCGAATGTAACAGCACAGCTGCTGCGGATCCGCGGCGCCATCCATTTGCTATCTGAGGTTGCATCCTCCAAAGTCCTGTTGTGTTTACTTCCGCCGTCTTTCCTGAATCTGCTACGTCACACACCCCTCATGTGGTCCAAGCATGCGCACGGACAACATTCCACAGAAATGATTGGAATAGGCTCATTTTTTTCCTGCTGATCGGATTGTAAAAAAGTTTAAACTACCCCTCTCGATCGGGTTAAAAATTGTCTCCGATCAAGACTGATTGGATCTGCTTTTTATTCTGATTTGCGTTTGATCGTATCAAAATTGCGGCATGTAAACGCAGCTACCTACAGCCAGAATGAGCAGATGCACTTTTTTTTGTCTCGTTTTTGTCTTATCCTGCCTTGTTAGGTTCCACTTCAAATACTGTCCTCCAGTATGTTTTATAACATCGCTCAGAGACAGTTGGAATCACACATTTGGCTCAGTTATGTGTAGCAGAACGAATGAACAGCATTTTTTCAGTTGAGTAAATGTGAGTCACATCTTTAACACCAAAGGCAAAATGTTTTTGGGATGCATTGCATTCTTCTTTAATTTAGCTGAAGATGAGAGCAAATTGGCATCTCTGCCTCAATAACATAACCCTTGTATGAGCTTTGTACATTTATGCAAATGTTGAGTCAAAAAAAAGATGATTTGCTGTTTAACAATGTAAGACAAAGACAAAAACATCATACTGCTGTCAGATGATGGAAGCAGTAAATGTGCATGTTTACTTAAACAGTATATTTATTATTATTTAAGTCCATTATTTGTCTAATCGATTATTTGTTAAGATGATGATCTTTTTGATTACAGTATTTTAAAGCAATTGTAAAGCTCATAAGAAATAATTACCGAGTAATATACAAAAAAAGATTCTAAAAAGGATTATAAGATTTTAAAAGGATGAAATTTAAAACTGAGATACTAATAAACCTACGATACAGGACAAAATTGTTGGACTGATGTGTTTCAGTGTATGAAGTCAATTGATGGAACAACCTGCATAAAGAATCTAAAGTAGATCAATTATTGTGTTTTAAAAATACTTAAAAGACACAATAATGAGAAAACCACATAAATGAAGTTAACTGATTTGTTCTGTTTCATTCTGCAGCTTTGACAGAAAACTGAAAAGCAAAAATACTGTTGGAAGTATCTGTTGGAAACCAGCTGCATGTTGGCCTGCAGCAGTTTTTAGTTAAAGCTTATTAGTTAAATAAATGTTTTGATTTATTATCGGTTTTATTATTTGTGTGAGAGGGGGAGATCATATAAGATTTCCTTTTTTCTTCTTTTTATTCAAGTGTTTGAAATTGATGTTGTTTTGATTGTTTTGTTTAGGAAAGAATTAAATAAGTTGTAAATCAAAATTTAAAAAAAGAAAAATACAATGTCCTCATAAGGAGGAAGGATCAAGGCCAAACAGTATCAAGAACAGGTTTTAACCAGGGATTCTAGTGTAAGACAAGATACATTTTTACTGCCTTATTTTTATTTAGTCAGTAGCGTAATGCATCAAAGAGGCTGGTTCATGATCATGTTTGTGGATAACTGGAATGTATCAACTTTGCCGAATATTGCTTAGTGAAATAAAGCCAACAGCCATTTTCTGCAGTAGTCTGCAGCTGTGCCTGTATCCAGGAATTTCTTTGTAGCAACAACATATATAGATGTCATCTTTAATATTTTAAAAGTTTTGATACATTCACTTGTTCTATGTTTGTTCCATGATGTTTACTTTCCTGCTGCTCAGCTCATGATTTATTTATCTTCATGTTAGTCATGTGAGGCGGGTTGCAGGACTGGTTACGATCCCCATGTCAACACAGATGGGTTCATGTAAATCATCCTGCTGCTTCTGAGAAACTCTTTCAGAAGTACAAACTGACTGACAGCTTTTTATGCTCTATTCAGTGGCAGACTTTTCTTCTGCTACATTGACTTAAATTGATGCAATACTTTGATACTGTACATATGTGCTTTTGTGTATGTGATTCAATAAACAGAACAATAGCATACTGTTAAAATACTTCATGATGTTGTAAGATAACAATCCCAAACGTTGCTGGTGTTTTACTCTTAGTTTAAAGTCAAAGTATCAGCCAAATGGACTACTTTATTACTTTGTAATAGTGATGAACTCTGAATGAAAGTTGACGTGACTGAGCAATATCTCTGTTCTGCAAGACAAGATGGAGGATTTGTTGATGCAAAAATGAACATTTCTTAGTGCAAAACATCAGAACATGAAGATCTGGTTTCAAGAGCCAAATTGTCACAACAAATGGAATAATAACTAATAACAGCTGCAGGTTATTGACAGCAGCGACCGCTACGTGTAGACACTGACTGTAAATTGAACCTCTGTGTTTCTGCTGAAACTGTAAAAAAACAGAGGGATTTTTTTATTTGTTTGGTTTCCCTGCAGAGCAACTTGGCTCTTTGTTGCTCTTTTCCAGAAAAGCTCTGCCTTCTGCTGCTTAAATTCCCACCACAATAACAAACCAGATGTTTAGCACTGCTGGAAAATGACAATGCAGCACGCTCAAGTACAATGTCCACAATTTCCTTTTCATTTTTCTATTCATATTACTTGACACTTTCTATTTAGTCATTCACTACAGTGACTTAATTAATCACAATGCAAATTCTGATTTTGCTCATGTAGCACAGAATACCCTACAACATATAGATTTGCACAACTAAACCACTAAAATAGATCTCTTTTTTTTAATTAGCTCTGCCATATTTAATGGCATCATTAAAATGATGCTTCTGTAGTAACGCAGGTTAATGAAACAATACCTGTTATCTTTTAATGCAATATACATGGTAAAACTTCTCTGAAGCTCATTTTTAGTCTTGTGCTGTAAAACATTAGCAAGAAATCAACATGCAAACTTTGCAAATAGCATTGCCAATGTATCCACTTTCTAATTTGTTTTTTAATGCCATTAAATCAACACACCAGAATGGTTATGATTAAGATAAAAGTACAGGTCAGGGTGTCATCTTCTCGCATTACATAGTGCGAAATGAGAGGAAGAGTACAAAAGCATGCACTGATAACTCCCATCATGACTTGGAATTCAATAATTATGTCCTTTTAATAAGACCAGGCTGCAGGAAACAGATGTGACCAGTCAGGGGTCCAGAATCCCCCTTTTTATCTAATCAGACAGATTTTTTGTGAAATCTGGAGCCTCTGCTCCAAAATTTAGTGGCCTTGCAAAGTATCTCCTGGTTTTATTGTGAGATTTCAGTGTGTCACAGCCAGTTCCCCTCTGACCAGTGTGTCACTATGTAAACTTCTGCTCAAGAAAATATTAAACCAACACATGTGAAAGCTCCATCATTTATCAAAAAGGAAAATTAAATAAATGTTAGAATAAAAACAATGAGGTGTGAGGACAGGGACGGATACTGTTCAAACTTGTGGCTTTCACTGAGAAGCATCTTCATGATAGACATTAGTCAAAGAAAGTGCTTATGTAATTCAGAAAACTTTTTTTTTTTTTTCAGAATAACTGAATTATTAAATGTGTTCTTGTTGTCTTGTATGGGTTCAAATAAATCCATACTGGTTGGATTGTGCTTTAATAGTGGAGGCAGTATATTTACATTCACACAGATTTTCAGCTCTCCGTCCCAAATAAGGCTAATAGTTTAATTCTTTGCTCTTCTGATGCTGCACCACCCCCATGTTTCCATCTATTGCCATCACCACCTTTTGTACACAAGCATAAAAATACACAGAGTTAGCAATCTTGATTCACTTTACTGCCTTTATAACCTGTGTCATGACACTGCTTAGAGCGATATTGATTTAGAGATTTTTAAGCCAGATACCCAGGAGATAACCTGGACCTATTTAAGCAGCTTTGCAGTCAAGGCCCCAGGAGGGATTGCTTGTGATCAGCACAGAGCTTAAAAAGAGCGACCAGTTTGATCAAACCAACAAGATACTCATCTGAAAACACAGCAGAGGCAAATGTAATCTTTTTTTGTATCACCTACATTTGCCATTTGCCCTTTGATTGTGAGTGGTTAATTGCCAAAAATGTCATCAGTCGATGATGCTGTGGCTTTACAGTTTTGCTAGTGAAAAGTTCCAGTGACATGATAATAAGGACAGAGAGTTACAAAGAATAGTTGCAGGAGGAGAAAAGAAAATATTCACAGGCTATAAAATCTGACTACAAAGAAGAGGTCCCCCGTGTGGAGGCTTAGAAATACGAGAACAAGTAAGAGATGGAGAAGGTCTGGAGCTGGAGGGGTTCAGGGCAGATTAGTCAAAAACATAATGATGTCGCTTTGGGGGAAGTTACTCCCCAGTGTTGCAGTGTTTTCCCAGCGTACCAGATGGAGCTGTCCTGGAAACTGTTTCTGAAGAGGAGTTCACAAAGGACACAAATTCTGAGTCCAGATATGAAGCAATCCTCTGAACAGTGGCTGTACTGGTATACAGTCGCTCCATTTCTACAGTCCACGTTAAAGAGCTTCAGCAATGAGAATGTAAACAGCTGTAGACATCAACCAGCATTACCACACAGTATGCAAGCTGGTCCCTTTAGGTTCATGATCAGTGCAGTACCGTACATCAGTGGAAAGTGGTTTGCATGTCAAACTTGAGGCTTTTAATGGGCCCTGCTTCTTTTCTACAGTGGAAAACAGCCTAAACAGTGCAAGAAATAAAGTGAGATAAAGGAAACAAAAAGGAACATTACTGAAACATAACCACTTGTTTTTCAGGGTTTGAACTGATGAACCAACTTCTATTCATGAAATTAATTAGAAATGTCAATAAAAAGCAAATGTCATTGAAAATGAATATAAAAAATTCTAAATGAGTTGTTAAACGAAAATCACAAGGGACTAGATGTCAGTGTGATATTTAAAAAGGATAAATTAACATGAACTCCTACAGGCTGCATGAATAATCTATTCAGAACAAGACAGGCAAGAAGACTCACTGTGAGTGTGAGACGGAGAGTGATATAGGACTCACGGAAGTAAAAGAGAAGGGACAGATGGCAGGGTAGTCATAGGCTGGAAAGCACACAAGCTGGCAAATCTCAGACGAACAAAACAGCAGTAGGCAGCTGGAAAACAAGGCAGGTTAGACTATTTATCCAGCTTGGCATTCACAGGTTTAGTGTGCAACTCAGTGGGGGCATTACTTTGGGGAAAAGGGCAATTGTTTCCTGACCCCTCTGATGCCCATTTGTAAGGTTACAAGTATGATTTATACTGTACGGTGGAGCTATTGGGAAATTTTCCTCAGGTGGAGTCATGACTTGGTCTTGAAGCACATGACGTGTACTTATTTCAAGACTCATTTGAAGACACAGTTTTGATATTTTAAGAAAAAACATTACTCAGTTTGATAGGAGGGGTGATAATATTCTTTTTTTTGTAGGAAGTAGTGCACATTAGAACATCAGACAATTTCAAACCCACTCTGGTTATCACATCACCCCTGCGTAACAAAAAACAATATATACACATCGGCATTAAAAAAAAAGTTTTAAATTTGAAGCAAACATGGATTTTACCACTGTTTGATAGTTTATTAAAGGTGCCGTCATGCTTTTCAAACGTTTCAAAAGTCAACTGCAGGCATATAAGCTAAATATGATCCCCTCACCACTATAGAAACTAATTCGGTGTTAAATATTACTTTTTTATGTGTCTAATTTCCAACACGTAAGTAAGACGGCTGACTGCACTCAACCACCGAAGCTCTCGACCAGTCGACATGTTTGTACACTTTTTTGATGACATTACCCTGTCACAGATTCTGAAGGGTAACAAACATCGACATGTGGATGTATTTTTAAACACTGATGGATGATCAGACTCCGATCAACGGAATAAAATGGATTACTCTGTTATGGAGCTGTATGCGCCAGACCCAGAGTGTGATATGGAGTTTGAAGTACATGGGGTACCACAGAGACCCCTGACAAGTAAGTGAATTAGCTAACAAGTCAAAAGCTAATGGTTAGCATTGAGAGAGATGGTTTTACTCACCGGTGTTGTCTGTCTGTTCAGGAGGTGTTTTTACTGTGGGAACTGCATCAGGTTTCAGAAATAATCCCTGAGAAAAAAAACTTTACTGCTCTTACTGAAAATCCCCATAGATTCATAGATTACTCAGGTATGCATGAATATAGAAAAATAACACCTTAAATGAAGTTTTTGTAAGTAAATAGCATACTAACATGGTTAAAAGCTCATAAGTCTATTTTTCAAGATTAAGGATAATATTAAAAGTGAGCTTTTGTGTAAAAATAGAGAAGTAAGACGATTAATTTATTGATATATTCATATATATACTGGTATTACTGAACCATAAATGAAGACTATAGAATTTAAACCATATAAAAAAGTTGAAGCAGCCCTCTGTCATAGCACACAAAGAGCCAGTGCAAGCTAAGTGTCATTACAGTAATATCATAAACAGTATCTCATAAACATCTGATTTAGTTTTAGTTATGCTACTCAATAATTATTTTTGCTTGCAGAAAAGTGGAGTTCCTGTGTTTTCTATGAGCATGCAAAAGTGAGAACCATGGCAAGTGATTCTGGGTCTGTGAAATACTCCACAGAATATCTCATTTGACTCTGAAGGGAAGTGAAAAGAGGTCCCTCTGCATCTAATGTGAATATGCTCATCAGTCTCATACACATCATTGTCAGAGCCAGTATATCTGCCCATGCGTCCACACAGAGCTGCACTGTCCATCACCCAAGACGTCAGCACACTTCCTCTCCTTTACTGCCCCAGCTCAGTTATTTCTCCAAGAGAAGTGCTCCTCCAATTTCTGTTTTGTCATTTTGAACTGGAGCAATCCAACAAATGAATTCCCAGAGTACTGAAGTAAATGTCAGAAAAATACAGGCAGGGAGAAAGAGGGGAAAGATACACAATAATAAATCTCCCGCATTTAACAGGAAATAATTCTTATGTGAGAAACATTTACTCGATGAGTTCTTCATCATCATCATTTCTCAAACTCACCTGGTGTGATTAGTCTCTAAGTGAGAGGGAAAAGGTTCATTTTTTTCCCTCCTTCGTGTACAGGACGCAGTGCATTATCTTTCACCAGGTTTACACTTTCAAACATGTTGGCTGTCACTGGTGGAGGAGCAGTCTGGGGATAATAATGCTGGGGCGGGAAATGCAATGAAATTAATGCCATTCGCTGCTCACTTCGTTTTATCACTTGATGGTTGCAAGTGACAGCTTCCATTCTTTAAAAAAATGTTTTCCACCATCATGCAGCATACAAGGCTTAACATTACTATTTGGTAGCAGTTAGAAACAGAGACAGCTTTGAAAACCTGTGAATGGGCTTGTTAAAAAGCTCTTTTATCTGATACTTGACATTATATTACTAAAAACCAATGCAATGCACATTACTGAGAAAACAAGGACTAAAAATGGGCTGCAGGAAAACTTCCTGTATGCCGAGTTCATGCCCACATCTCACATTATAGTTTCAGCTAGACTAAGGCACCAACAAGGAGGGTTTTTCAAATCATTTCATACTCACAATGGAAAACATGGCAATAAATATACTTTGGAAATAACCCCTTTTCAGAACCCTGCAAGGTGCTAAAATGGGGGGAAATCTAAGAGAAAAACCAAAGTTTAGTTTGCTCGAAACACCTGATATGATCCATATGATCGGCTCTAAACTGCATTCGACAATTAAGCCTGTTGACAGGGCTTACGGAAGCACTCCGTTTTGATAAAGGATGTGTTCAGGATGTGTTTGACAACTTTAAACACATTTGCTTCTGTCAACAATACTTCTGTATTGTTACAGATAACTAAACAGTTAACAGCATTCATATGCACCTAATTTAGCTGAATTTTACACAAAGTGCTTAGCAGCAGGCAATCCTGTACGGGGTTTAACAAAGGTAGCTAATGAACTGATTACTGTCAGGGAAATGGAGAAAAATGAGAGGGAGAAAAAAGGAGATCATGTTATGATTCGGTAAGAAAGATTCATTACATTTATTGCAACACAATGAATTTCAAGTGATAGAGAATTAGAATTAATATGATGAATATAGTCAAGAAAATGTTGAAAAGGAGCCTTTATCATACACCAAGTAAATTAAATTATAATTTAGTTGCATGGGATTAATATACTACACAAATATACAGACTTTTTTTTTTTTTTTTTTTAAGTTTTTGGTAGGCGGCCCATTCATTTATTATTTCATCCCTTTCAAAAATCAGAAATGTGAGATCAATTGTTTAACTATTGCACCAAGAGTGTCTGACAACATGTAATGGAAGAAGCACCTTAATTTTAAAGCCAACTGATGAATGAAATTCTTATAATTCAGTTGAGGGCAGTTTGAGAAATCGACACATTTTATTCTATTTTAAAAAGAGAAAAGAAAATGAAGAAATGGAGAGAAGTCTTCTCATTGGACACACTTTAATGAGGCAGCAGCACGCTCAGTTTAACAGCATAGCAGCTGACATAGACATAAATGAGTCACATGTAAACTCTCTCTCTTTTCATTATCTGTATTCCTTTAATGTTCCAAATATCACTGCATGCTGTCTTCTGTGTATGTGGGTGCTGATTTAGTTGAATACCATTGCAGTTCAGAAATCAGGATTTCATCACTG
Source organism: Atherinomorus stipes (assembly GCA_023101725.1). Taxonomy (NCBI): domain Eukaryota; kingdom Metazoa; phylum Chordata; class Actinopteri; order Atheriniformes; family Atherinidae; genus Atherinomorus; species Atherinomorus stipes. Next base: position 1,216,654 of record JALJCO010004425.1, read on the forward strand.
CAGAGCAGCAGCTTGTAAATTGCTTGTGATTCAATGTAAGTCAACATTTTATATGAATTGGCTGTCACTGATTCATACTTCCTGGGTTGTTTCTTGATAAAGTCAGAGTGATTCTATCTAAGCTCTGTTAGAATAAAGTACATAACAGAGAGCTGAGTGAAGAATAAAAATGTGAAGGTTTGACACATAAGGCAGGGAGCAAATACAGTGCAATGACTATGCCCATTTGTATGTGGAGTCAAATCCAAAAGCTGTTGCAACATTTATTTCAAGTCAGCAAAACCTCAGCAGCGACAAAAACAGGAAAAGAGAACCTTTTTTTTTTTTGTAAAATTGGTTTGATCACAGCTTGTTTTGATGAAAGTAATGTAATACTGTAGATTAGAGCTACAGTAAGCTCTAATCATGACTTCCCTCTTTTTTATTTTTACTTTTTTATTTATTTTTTTGTTTGTTAAAATAGAGGAAAGATAACAGGATGGTCTAAAAAAAACACTAATGCACAATGTAATGTGCTATCACTTACAGGAGATGTACAGATAGAGCAAAAATGACTGAATGCAGAGGTGTAGGGTTGCTTGTTCACCAGTGTCTGGTGCATAATGTGATTCAGCATATAGTTGCCCACAAATAGGTGATATATAACAGTCTGTTATAAAATCTGCGATGTTTACTGAGCTCTGGCAGTGTGTGTTAGGTCTTTATGTCACATGATCAGTCAGGCTGTATTGCTTTTGCTATCAATACTGTATTTACCTCCATCAAGGAGGTAATGTTTTCGGTAGCGTTAGTTAGTCCGTCTGTCTGTCTGTCAGCAAGTTTACGGAAAAAGTACTGGACGGATTGACCTGAAGTTTTTACCAGCCGTGTGCCTCAGCCCAAGGACGAACCCATTAAATTTTGGTGGTGATCCGGATCACCTTCTGGATCCAGGAATCTTTTGAAGGATTCTTTATCAGTGCGAGACCTGCTTGGTGGAGGTCTACGCTCTCCGAGTGCTTTTCTAGTTCTGTCTAATATTCTGTCCAAGTCACAGTGCTAGGCCTCTGAAATGCAGTAACTTTGCAAAACTGTGTGTTTCAATTAGCGTTCTTTATTAATGTTACTAAGTATTGTACAGTAAGTGCATTCAATGCATTGTATCCGTACAGTTTTTAAAAGATACTTAGAATTCATTTTGATAAGAATGCACTGTACTGTAAGTTTACAATGCCGTACAAAAACCCAGATTAGTTGTCCAGAAAGGATACAGCAAGAATGTTGCATTGCACTGTGCATAACACTTACGTATATATGAATTGCCCCAAATTTTGCAGTACTCTTTTCAATATCATGACAACTTTTATTTTCTCCATAACTATTACTTGCTGTATCATTCAACCCCATTATCACTGTAGGCGATATAGAACAGATTCCCACATCTGTAACTCCAATCTGCCCACTCACTCTCCCACACATCCCATTTTCAAGGAAAATTCTCTATAAAGAATAACGGGCATTTCCACAAGGGAAGTAGAAGAAAATCCTAAATCTGCTCAAAGAGCTTCAAGTATTGGCTGATTTGCTGAAGAACTTTGTATCATGCTATGTTGTGGCCCTGTGAGGTTTTGATGTCTGAACTTTTATGTCTTACTTTTTGTTCACCATATTCACTTTTAAAGAGTAAAGAAAGAAAGAAATCTGACTCTAAGCTTGAGTTTCTTACATGGACTTAGTAGATAGAAGGTGGATGTTGTTCTTTTCTAAAAAAAAAAAAAAGAAAAAAAAGAAAAGAAAAAAAAAGCCCCCTTTTTTTCTTTTTAGGAAAATAGACAGTTGATGGTTGGGTTAAGAAAACCTGTATCAAAGTGAAGGTGATGCATGCAATAAAACAGGAGAAATTTTCTTGACAGAAAAAAGAAAGAGTAAACAAAAGATGCATATTGTATTGACATTTAATTTTATATTGATGTTTGCTGTTCTTCTATGCAACTTTGACACAGAAAATCCTCTCTTTTCATATCAAATGATATTCTTACAACATTCACAGAGAGTAAAAAAAATCCCATGAATAAATCAAGCAACAATGTGTTGTGCCTGTCTCACAGTGATACTTTCTGACTCAGAGAATGGCTCTTAGCTCTAGGCTCATATATTACTGAAGACACAAAGAAAAGGTCACAAATATTTTATAGTTTTAATTTGTTTTAAAAAGGTTTCATTTTTTCATAAAAAAGCTGGACACTATCTCACGACACATTATTCATATTTGAGTAAATGCTAAATTTGGGAATGTTTATATCTGCAACACAAACGCAGCACTGTAACAGCAACATTTTATGTCTATTTCTTTTATTTAGTATTCAGGTGGTGTGATTACAAACTTCAGCCTTTTACAGCTGGGGTTGGCAATCTTGGAAAAATGGTTCGAGCAAGCTACATTTTTAAAAAAACACACTGCAATACACATAAAGGCATTGATTGGTTCTTTCTATACGGTGCGAATGACCAATCCCTGCCATGCGGTGCAGATGGCAGGGACTGGTAGCGAGTTTTTACAGACCTGCAGCTCTCACAGGTCTGATTTTTTTCCTTCCTTTTTTATGAATACGTAATGTATTGACTACTCTAAAGCTGGTTTTATACTGGCACGTCGCCTGCATCTATACGTAACCACCGTAGGCTCCGCGTAGGCTTTGCATAGGTCCATGGAGGCCTGACGCGCACCTCTTCAGATTCGACGTGCATCCCAGCTATGCGAACATGAAAGAACTCATTGGTGATTGGTCAGTGTGGTTATGTGCCTCCAGATGTTTGGGTTTTGAAGCTGACTGAATGAATGAACGCACGTTGGACATTATTGTTGCTCTAAAAGAGGAAATACATGCCGGAGCTGAAAAAAGCTGAGCTTTTTCTTCACCAAAAGAAGGGTGGAAAAAAAAAAACGAACTCAGCTCTGTCGAGTTTCCTGGTCAATAAAAGCCCTGTTGTCGCCTGCAGATCTAAAGAAACTGCAGCATGACGCCGTAACCGTACACTGGAGTAAAAGCACTCACTGCTTCTGTGTCAGGCAGACCCGACTGGACACATGCCGCATTAGTATACTGTGAATCCAGCTCAAGGATGGAAGGACCATTTCACCCAGTGTAACAAAAAGTGTTTCTGAACAGGATTACCAATTTTAGCTTTAATGTCTTTTTTATTTCTAACCCAGTCCATTTGCTCAGAAAGTCTGCTTTGTTTGACGAATTGTAAATGGAAAGCAAACTCTGACTTGGATCAAAGAGCCATTTTTAAAAAGATCTTATTCATTTGGTCCAGCACCAAGGTGCTTTCACACCAGGATAGTCCTCTACACTCTGTACAATGTTTAATTCAATTCATTTTATTGCATTGCGTTGCATTTCGATTCATTAATTCATTTTCTTTGCCACTTATCCAGATCAGGGTCACGGGGGTTGCTAGACCCTATCCCAGCTATTATCAGGTGAGAGGCAGGGTACACCCTGGACAGGTCAGCAGTCTGTCGCAGGGCCAACACAGAGACAGACAACCATCACGTACAAATAGGAAGTGTGATGTTCTGCTGTTTAGGCAGAACATCACGCAGAACATTGTAGTCTGCTGTTTAGGCTAAAAACTATACTATCATCTGCCTTTGACACGGTTGCCCGTACCATCATGACAAATCGGCTGTGGGATTGGGTGGGTATGACAGGTGTTTGTCAATGATGTGATGTCTGACCCAGGAGATCTGCAGTGTGGTGTCCTACAGGGCTCAGTCCTGGGACCCCTTCTCTTTTTATTATATCTCCTTCCCCTTGGTCAGATAATCCAACAACACAGTGGTGTGGCCTACCATCTGTTCGCTGATCACATACAGTTGTATTGCTCCTTAAAAACCTCAGAGATCCATAAACTCCACTAGTTGATTAACTGTCTGTCTCAGATTGAGCAGTGGTTGAGTGACAATTGTCTTGCACTGAACTCTGAGAAGACAGAGACACTCATTATAGCTCCTGAGAGTGCGTTCTCCACTATTACAGGAGAGCCCATATCACTCCCATTCTGAAGTCCTTGCACTGGCTCCCTGTTGTTTTTAGGATCAATTTTAATATCCTGGTCCTGACTTTTAGGGCCCTTCATGGTCAGGCGCCAGACTACATTGCTGGTCTGATCCAGCCTTATACCTCTGCCCGTAGTCTGAGGTCTTCAGGCCAGAAATTGTTGATGGTCCCTCGGACCTGCTATAAAACTAGAGGAGACCGGTCTTTTATAGCGGTGGTACCCCGTCTCTGGAATGAGCTCCCTCTGTCCCTTCGCTCTGTGGGACTCTGTGGACACTTTTAAAAACAATTAAAGACTCTGCTGTTTGCACAGGCTTTTTAGGGCACACAGTCCACCTACGCATTCTGCTTATTTATTTATTGTTTTATTTGATTTTATATGATTCTCTTGTGTGTATTATTTGAAGCACTTTGTGACGCCTGTCTGTGAAAAGCGCTGTACAAATAGAAGTTTCTTACTTACTTACTTACTAAATGATGTTGTTTCGAGTAAATTATGGACGCTACCCACTCAGGACACTTGGATTACATTAGATGAGCAGTATGGAGGAATATTGCCATGTTTTTGTGGACTTTTATGGACCTTTTTGTGTTGAACACCGGTGACCTCCATTATATGAAAGTCAGTGCATAACGAAAACTTTCTTGGATCTCCAGCTGCATTTGAGATATTAAAAAAGTGCTCCACAGTCTTGCTCAGCATGAGGGTGAGTAGAAAAAAAAAGACATCATTCTGTGGGTGTTGAATCCCTTTAATGGTTACAGATGACGAAGTTATTTTGAGGCACATTTATTGTTCATTATCTGTTTGCTGCATATACTTATTAGAAAATATTTGATAGGTGTCAATTTTCCTATGATTGTGTTGTTTATTTTTATGCAAAGTACATTTCAACCTGTTTAGAAGTTCTCTTCGCGCTTTTTTTTTTTTTTTTTTTTAATTTTCAGAAGGGTGAGCTTAGCTGTTAAAATCACTTTGGCAAACTTGGAGTATTTGAGTTTGGGCTTTTGCCATTAGAGCTCCCCATGGTTGACTGAGGCCTAGTTTAACCTCTGAGACAGCTCTAGTAGCAACGCTGCCTGCGGCGATAGAAGAATAGGTGGGTGAGAGATGGTGACATGGTGAGGAGGTAACATCTGAGGGGGTGAGGGCAGAGAGGTGTGAAGATAATAACCCCAGTGGGGAGATATGCAAGGCAGGGGTGCTTTATGAGGCTTGGTCAGTCTGCTGTGAAGGAGTCCTGCATTGCACACAAAGCTAAAAAGAACAATCTTCCACTTATTCCATTTTCACTTTTGGCTTAGAATCTCTCTCTTTCTTTCTTTTTTAACCCCCCCCCCCCCCCCCCCCCCCCAAATTTAAAATCCAGATTTTTTTGGTGATTGAGATCAATATAGTGTTGCTCAAAAACTTAACACAGACTTATTTATTTCACACAAACAATAGATACCACCACTTCATTTTGTCTAAACATTCTTTAACAGCTTTGCATCCCCCAAGGCTTTGCACCTCTAGTCTACAGTATGAAATCCATCATTTCTGTATTTGCCCATATTTCAACAAAGAAAATCTTTAAAAGTCTTTAAATATCTGTTTGTTAATTATGAACTATAACTGAATTTAAAATCAATGTTGAGAAAACTTTATTACTAAGCGGACTAGAGTGGCTGGTGTCTTTTACACTTAATGATAGTGTATGTATGTTCAGTTAATGTGTGTACAATCAAAATGAAACTTCACACCATCTGTGTACTTAGCGTTTTGGGTAGGAGCCTGAGAATGCATTGTGTCAATGGACAGTAAACAGGCAAGATAAACCCAAAGACACCAGCTATAGATAGAACTAACTCAAAGGTGGCTTTGAGTACTTTGGTGAATGCCTCCATCTGTCTGTTGACAAATTATTTGTTGTCAGTTTGATAGCATAAGATTAAGAGGCCATACATCAAACCAATAGTCGGCTATCAAGATCGCCTGGAGAGTTTGTGAACATCTGTCTCTTTGTTTTTTGGTTTCCATCTACTGTTGGATCTTGTCAACCTGATGCCCATTCAGCGTGTTAAATCCGACCTTTTTTGTTGTGTGCTTTGCAATTTTTTTTTCTCTGGCTCTTCCCGTCTTCTTCCACAACCAAAAGGTCAAGCATTTTCAAAGTCAATCACAGAGCTTACTAGAGATCTTATTAGCCATGTTAAACAAAACTTCAATAGCAAAAAAAAAAAAAAGTGGTGCAACAATAAGCAACTGATAGTTTTTTACGCATTTTTTTAACCTCAACTACCTTTCAGTTGCCCTTGTTGACTCCTATAAACCCCTTCTTCTCTGAAGAGTTGTGCTCTTTTGCACAGGCGTAGATGGTACCTCCTATTATGCAGTAAGATGTGGTTTTTGTGATGTTTTAGGGCTAATCATTTTCCAATAAGCAGGCAATATGAGCCAACCCAGCAGGGAGCTCTACATGAGCTCTGAGTCTAAAAGCAATGCGTCTTGACTTGTACAGTAATACATTACTCTGGTCCACTGTGGAGTGGACCAGAGCATGTTAATAGTCATCATGGCTGCTGTACTGAATTGCTAAATGACCTCAAGTTTTGGTATAACAGTATTTTGTTACATTTTCTTCTCCAGAAAAATGTGGCTTTTCTGTTTTCAGTTAGCTTCAAATGATTGTCTACTGTATTTTTGGCTGTCTCTTATTTTTGGTGATGGAGATGTGTTTGCATCTTTCTCTCGGTCACTCAACAGCAATCATTGTTGGACTCTGACCTCAGCTTTTGTTCTCTCATGGTCTAAATCTGCCTCTTAGAAATATCTAACCTGTACGAGACACCACAGAGTATTTGTAAAAGGTCCAATTGTTTACCAGCCTCTAGCTTTCATTTTCTCAGCTCAGTCTCATTCAGAGCTGTGCTGCTGTTAAAAGAGCTGAGGCTCATGCCAAGTTGCTTGATGCTTCTCTTTTTTCATGGCATCAGATGGTTTGGAAATGCAAAGTTTAACTAAACATGGGATGTTCATGAGACAAACTTCTTATTATTGGCTTCTTATTTGTAGATTACAATATCAAGCATCTGGCTCATCAATCACATCCATGAGGGCAGAGTGCCATGGTTTTTTATTCATGTCATCAAGTGGCATGAATATTCACAGGGTCATCTTTTAGTGCAGCAAAGTGGTACAGAGGCTAATTCTCTTACCTCACATCAAGAAAGATCTTAGTTCATATGTGGGGAGGGTATGAGATTTATATTTTCTCACTGAGCTTGCAAAACTTTTCTCCAAGTCTACAATCATCCAGTAGTGGTTTAGAGTAAAACCACAGGTGTAAGCACACATTGTGTGTCTGTGTTCTCCCTGTGACAGACTTGTGACCTGTCTGTGTTGCCTATTAAAAATATATATATATACAGTATGTATGGTTTATTTTCACACTCATTTAAATCTCTAGGCCACTGCTGCTGATGGGTTCTTGAAGTAAAGCTTGCACAAAGGTGGTGTTTGATCTATTTGCTCCTTCGGTTCCCAATTAGAAGTAGAACAGCTTAATTAGGAATTTCTATTAACTTTTACAGCAAGCATATTTCACTTCGGCAACTTTTGCTTTTCTTGCTGAATTTTGTGAGTATTTTATCGTAGTGCATCTTTGTTTCCCTTCCATTTCTCTGCCTCTCCGCTTGTCTTTGAAATACACACTCCCAGTTTCTTTTGTAAACAAACCCCTCACTGGTTCTGTCTTTGTCCTTGACTTTACTTCTCGTTATCTATCTTCAAGGAGAGATGGGGGGAAGTGGCTTGAGGGAATCATGTTTCATCATTTGACCATATGAACCGAGATGGAGGGTGATATCATCTTTTGCTGCTGCTCATCTGAATATCATTGTTGTTTATTACTAGCTGCAATATTCAGTGGAAGGCATGCTTTTTGGTCATATATCGAAAGAGTTCAAGGGACCAAGTCATTACACGCAACAAAAATGAGTCTCAGGCCATCACTGTGGAGGGGGAAAAAATAAACCACTTATCTGTGAAATGTCTGCAGCAAGGCACTTGGCTTTATGAGGAGAAAGAGGATTGGGAGCACTCACTTGTGAGCTGTAGTTGCATGCAGACAAGCAGCTGTGAGGGAGGGGAAAGCACTCACAAAGCTGTGTGGTTGGCCTCCAGAGGGGTTCAGGTTTACAATGGAGGAGAGGAAAGCAAAATTCAAATGGCCAAGTTGTGGCAGGAAGAACAACTCTAGTGACATGATGAATACCTAAACGTCTTGTTAAAAAGACAGTGATTTTTCATGATCCTCAAATTTTGCAAAAACAAATGAGAGTAAGAAGTTTATTACCAGGTTGTGTGCTTATAAGTTTTTGTGATGGGAAACTTTGAAGTGAATGTTTGGTTTGACGTGTATTTTCAGGGACTCACTAAATCCCATAAGCAGTATCTTCAATAGCCAGACCCAGGGTGTCTTTCATCACAGTGACTTTGTTTTATCCAGCAACAGCTCCTGTTTTGTAGTTTTGGGACGCAACAGCTAAATCAATTAAACAACAAGAGAGCACATGACAGGAGGGAAGACGTAGAAACAGTTTGTAAAAGCAAATATTACTTAATTACATCCATTTACAGGCATGTAAAGGTCTATTTATGCTATTAAAGACGGATACGTAGCCTTCCATCTGTCTTCCTTTTTGTGGGTAATTTTGTCAGAAGCCTTACGAATGCCTAATGCAGCGCAGCAAATGAAACAGCACTTCCAGAAACCGTGGAAGCAGTGTCAGGCTCTATAGCTGACATGTGACAAGTGAAAGAAACAAAGAAGCTGCACAGACCGTCCCCTGTATGGCTTCTTTTTAAGTCTGCTTTTGAGCATGCACATCATAAAGATCTCCTCCACCGTCACCATGTTTGCTATTGTTTGAGACTGATGGCGGAACTCTAAGGGTGAATTCTGCTCTCCACTCTGGTGGATGTATTTCCTAACTACCAACTACTATGTCAAAAAAGAGGATGCACGGAAGTATGAGGACACTGACGTACCTATTTGTGATGGGAGCAGAATTGGGCCTTAAGCTGTAACATTCTTAACTTTTTCCATTGAGACTTAAAACTGAAGGAGTTTGATTTAAATTTGAGCATTTGCTACTTGGAAACAATGACTCAAGGATGTAATGAATAGAGTTGAGTGAATAAAGTGATAATTTATCATCCTCTGGTAGAGTTAGAGTTGATTAAACATGCATGAAAGCCAAAACAGGCAGGATAAAGAGAACCAAGAAGATGAAAAAGTGTAAAAACTAAGACTGAGAGCAAAACAGATCTAAATGATTCATTGAGGACTGAACTGACCATTTTCCCCCTGTCACTGTGAGAAAGGTTACAATAAATGCTGTGTTTGCTGGGTTGGAGTGTTGAAGGCTTTCAAGGTGATAAGCCCCAGCACATTAATTAATTGACATTACGCAACGATCAATGCTAAAGCTCTCAGCATCTGAAAGAGTACACTTAATGAAAAGGGATTACACTCTGAAGATCAAGGTCTTCCACTTTTCCTCTCCCCTCCTGCTCCTCTCCTTCTGCTCTTTTGTTTAAAATTTTCTTTTGTGCTTTCATTTTTCAGATATAACACGTCCACATGAACACATAAGATGTGACAAGATTTTTTTTTTTATAAAGGTGGTTTGTACCAAAGACTGTAGAAAATAAGGACGTAGTATCCGGTCACTTCTGAATAGGGGAAAGTGAAGCCAGTTGGGCGTGTCCGACCATCGCAGGTTGCAAAACTGTGTTCAGCTAGCTGGATTAATAGAAAAGGGAAATCAAATCAAGTCAGTTGTTGGGCTGCAAAGACATTAGCGCAGCTGTAACGTGGAGAGATGGTGCACCCTTCTGCTGTTGTGAGGAAAAAAGTGTGGAAATTTCCTGAAGACAGTACTTGTTAAGCATGGGGATAGATTGATCACGCTTCATGTTGCATTTCAGTGATAGTTACGATTAGATTCTATTTAGATTCCTTGATTGTCTTTGTAAGTAAATGCGATAAAATTCAAGGCAAAATGAAGAGCTCATTGCAAAAATAATTAAAGCAATAGACATAAAAAAGAAATAAATGAATAGGGGACTATATCCCATGAGCTTGGCTGTCAAAGAAGTGAAGGTGAAAAGAAGTAGACTCCAAAATGGGATAACGTGCCGTAAATACCACAATAAAGCCTAAATAAATTACATGCTGAAGGTTGTGCCGTGCCCCTTACAGCCTCCTGATAAAAAAAAGAATTAATGAGAATCTGGGGTTCAGCCTATCAGGATTTTAGTCCTATCTAAATCTAAAACAACAGTCTTTGCTTGGATCACATGAAAAGGCAGTAAAGTTTTCTTGCCTCAAGATTCCTAAACAAATTCCTGTTTTCTTGTGGCTCTTTTGGGACTCTTTTGTTTTCATTTGAGGTTGTGGCTGGATGGATTCAGATAGTCCGGGGACCACTTCTGGCTCTCAGGCTATATTTTGCTGATGTATTATCTTGTGTAAAGTAGGAAACTTTTCTAATACTGCAAGCAGAAAACATCCAATGTTCAAAGTAACAGAATCTTTGTTTAGTTTTCTTTGTTTTTGGTAAAATATTTGAACTGCAGATGTTTTTTTACTCCATTAGCTGTTAGCTTGCATAGCTGCATTTCATGTACAGTGTGTATGCTGTACAAACCTCTGCACACTCATGTGTGCTGTATGTAGTGTCATTTCAGCTTTAACTGTATGCTATTTGGTCCTTTCCATATCTTGGCCATCCTATTGCCTCTTGAGGTAATGAGCCACAAAGCATTGCTGTGCCCTCACATGCTTTTCTGCTTGATTTTATATTTCTCCTTATTTCCTTGAAGCCATTAGTTGAGACCACTGAAATTGTGTGTGTTTGTCTTTATGCACACAGAGCACCAAACTCTCACCTGCTATAAATAATTGATCTGTTGAATCTAGGGCACATGAGGTTTGTATGCAATAAGGTAGTTGCTGCAGCAGGAAGGAATCTTACTGTTTATTTTTGTAAGGACATGTAAGGAACCAGGAGGTGGAGACCAGTGAAACAGAAAATTTCTCATCTTGGGTCTATTACTGATCTGATGGTTTCAGAGCTGAACGCAGCAACTTTTAAATTATTACAAGGGAAAAACTGTCTGGTGGCTTGTATTCTTGCCAAAATGTGTTTGTGCAAGTTAGTGATTGTCACATCTTCACAAGATGCAGTTATATTCAATGTTGCGTTGATTTAAGGCCTTAAATCATGATGATATTGAATCCAGAACAATCTAAGGATCAGCTGCACAGAGGTTGTTGATATGCTAAGAAACATGTCTCTGAATTGACCAAATATTTAGCTGCATATATTCTGTTTACACTCTTTGTTGATGAAGAAGCACCAAAGCAATAACAATTCAGGGGCAAAAATAAAATGAATATGAATTTAATGAACAATGTTGAATTATTCATGCTCGTACACGAGCACTGTTAAGTCATGCAGCAAAGTGCTCTCAGGTCATCAGAGTGATTATAGTGTTTCAGATGACAGGTATGTGAAATAAAGGGCACTGATATAAAAATACAGAGATGAAGACTAATTGTAGGGCACACCAGCCTGTTATCAAGCTGATTAGAACTTTGACAATACATTTGTGCGTGTGTGTGGGTGTGTGTGTGTGTGTGTTGCTGTATGAATCCCAGAAGAAGAAATAAATCATTTCTACTTTCGGCTGCAGCCCTGCACTGACCATTCTGGTCTGCATTTTTAAGCCCCATGTTAATTTATTAACTCCATGGGGAAATTACAATATTTTGTTTGGCCGCTTCTACAGAAACATCAAAGCCCAGGGTCAGTTAAAGAGCAACAATTGTAGAGCTGGTAATGATTCAATACCTTGCTCAGATTCTTGGGTAGGCAGATGCTGGCTGACATAAAGCTTGTAACCGGGTCCTCGGTTCACAGAGGAATTCCAGTACAGCTTTGTAGACATATTTCTCTATAGTTACTCTGTAAAACAGCCATCCACAGAAATCCTCCTTCTGCCACCTATTTATTAAGTGAGGTAGAGTCAATACGGCGAGCTATTGTCTGAGACATTTCTTTGTCATTTGCTATTTTCCCTCAATCTGTCTGCTCGCTGTCACATAGCATCACGACTGCACCGCTGTCACGTTGAGAGAGACAATGATGGGCTGTGCTGCTCTTTGGCATTGACATACACACGCAAGATTGAACAAGACACAGCAGCTGGACAAGCCAGGCAGACTGACAACCGTCCAGTCAGCAGGCAAATGCTATAGAATCAACTAAAAACTCTGCTAGACAGAGTAACTCAAAGATTAGGTTCAAGGAACATGAAGGAAAAATAAAAAGCAAGTCATATAATGAAATTACATCTTGTGTTTTGTACCCATTAAATGTAGAATCTCAATAATATTCAGATATTTAAGTACTGTGCACAAGTTGGATCAGACCAGTCAGTCAAGAAATAACAGCTGCTTGGGAAACATGCAGGCGACATTCTTTTTTTTTCTTTTTTTTTTCATCTCATCGGGTGGCTGTCGCTACAAAAAGCCTCATGGAATAACTTGCTTAAAGGTTTCAGACAAACAAGAGCATTCTTTACAGAGTGGTTTCATTGCACAACACACTTTGATAAAAGCTTAAAAGAATAGTGGCAGACATGCTCTAAATAAAAACAAAAGATTAACTTTAGATATTTGAGTTGGATACTTGTCTTTGTCTAGGGAAAAAGTTCATGAAGAGAAGAGATTTGATGATGTATTTGTGTTTTCATAATACATGTGCAAACCAATGTCTAGTTTCATTTTTAAAAGATTTGACATCCTTGCATACTGAAGATAGTATTGCTTTATAACAGATGAGTTTTCCTTGTATTTTTCTTCCTTTTTTCTGTAGATGCAAATACTTTTAAGTAGATATTTGCCTGAGACATGTCTGTTCAGTGGCACCACTTATAGGCCCATCGTGAGTAATCTTAAAGTTTTAAGGAGACATTTCTGCGTTTACATTTCTTTACTCTTCTTTAGTCTTTAAAAGAAAAATAAAATCCTGCTCACAGATCCCAAGTGGCCCACACTTTTCAAACCACCTCCCAATTCAAAGGGATTTTGTTGTCGTGCATATGTTCTCGGGCCTCCTGCAGTGCAGCATGCATCTTCTCTAACAGCACTAACAGGTGATCTCATTCCAGTTGTTTTCCCTCATTGAACAGGCAATACTGCTAACTCAAAGACCACAGAGAAAATTCTACAATCATTCTGGATCGATAACTACTTCTGGAGGAACAATCGGGTCTCATCTCTAACAGGATGTGTTGGACATACAGCTGTGACCGCTGTCATGCATTCTGATGTAGTTTTCTCTTTAGATAGGTTAGACCACCTTTACCCCTTGCGTTGTGCCAGAAATATTAATTAGTATGCTGTTAAACAAACATCTCATTAGCTGATTGAGTCATGTTCACAACTGTGTCATGATTTCAGCTTTCATTGCCTTATTGATTCTGGGAGGCAGTGTTTCTTGACTGTTACGCGCGTCACTCAAAGCAAATTGTTTTTTGGCAGAATGACCAAAAAGTATGATTTATGAAGACTCCTGTTATTGAAATCTTCACAGGGGCATACAGCAACGTGACTTTGAATTCACACTTGATATATGAATATTTATCCTTTCTTTCAGAGGTAAATGTAACTAGAATCATATGTTAATAAGACAGGTGTGCTTTACTGCAGCTGGCCCATGAGGTGACATTTACATCAAATATCCATCTATACTCTCAAACTGACTATAAAGACTTGACTATATTTGAAAAGCTGCAGCTCCTAAATGCCTCTGAGAGCCACAGAATATCAATATGAAGGATAATTATTAGCTTCTCCACCAACCGGGGATGCATTATAAATACTCTCCATCTCTTCAATAGAACAGCAGTATATAAACTACATATGGATACACTTTAGATGATTTATATAGTTTTGGCAGAACCATTACTTTAGGTTGGCTACTGCAGTGCAATACCGCCACAGGGAGTGTAATATATTTGAATCATTTGGCTTTGTGCTGTCATGACAAATGGATGTAGTTGGTGGCTGATAGTGTTGCTCCCACCAGCAGTGATTTGGCAAATGTGCCTGGGTACATAGGCTGGTGTTGTGCTTTATATTTGTCCAGGTGTGCTAGCATGGTGAACGACATCGATCAACCTTCACAAGAATGCACGAAAGGGGCAAAAAGAGCAAAAGAGCAGCAGGTGGAGGCGTGCCTCTGAATGCAAGCAGAGTTAGCGCTAAAGTCTGTTAATTAAAATGTTGATTTTAAACATATGTGGACTGTACAGCTGTAAGCCTTCCAACTCACCGCCTGGCTTCTCAGTATTCCCAAATACTATCAGTATATTAGATGAGCTTTATTTACTTGAACACTTGACAATCCTTCCCCTCTATTTTGTGCATGCTCCATATGGTGACTTGTTTGGAAGAGTTATTTTCAGGCCCTATGAATTGTCAACCTGCTGTCACGCTCATCTCTGCCTATCTTATATTGAACTTACTTTTGATTTGCTTCCCTTTAATGTGTTTGCTTGTTGTGTGGCGCTATATAAGACCCTCAGTTGAATCTGTCTGCACTGTCAAATTAGACTCCATCTAATTCTCTCATTTGGTCCATTCCAAATATAAATCACAGTTTATAAATATCAGTGATGCTGGGACATATAGACCTGTTGGAATGCAAAGTTTTTGGCACCTTCATTCTGAATTACAGTACAGCTGCTGGAACTACTTAAGCAAGTAACATAAATCCTTTGCAAACTTTTTGGCACTTTGTTAGGTCAGAAGTTGTGCATACATTTTGCAGTCAGCTTGATGTGTTTCAAGCTTTGCTTGAGGAATTTTACCCTTTCTAGCAGCAAAAAGGCTTTCAATTCTTTTACCTGAGGACATGGTATGAGCTCTTTATTTAAAAGTGAACTATGATGCCAGTCTATGTCTGAAGGTCTTTTTTTTTTTTTTAAGTTAAATGGATGTTTTGAATGTTTTTTTTTCTTCTTCATGGCATTATAAACTGAGAAAATCACACACTTCTAATCTTTTAGTCACATAACATTCACATCTATCAAGATTTTTCATGTCATTGTAACTTAGCATATATATACTGTACCACCCAGCTCTGTAAATGGACTTCAGTTCTCATCCTCTCTTAACTTTAAGCATCCCTGTACCTTGGTAAAAATGCAGTTATAAACATGATTTTTTTTTTCTCTCACCTTTTGAAGTGAAGCCAAAATGGCAGGAAAGTGATCAAATTCTAATTAATATACTGGAAGCAGTGACACCATCATAGTGTTGACAGCTTAACAGTTTCACAGAACACACAGTGCTGATAGAAATTAAACAAATCACAGGCATGCAGCATGAAACAGAACAAGCAAAATTATATCAAGAGCAAAAGCCATGCTTGCCTGAAAGGCAACCTGTGTTTTATGATCTGTAACATTTTGTGATTTTCAGACTGCCCAAAGTATCAAAAAGGGCTTTTTTTTTCATCAGGTTTTGCAAATTAGGTGAATCACAGCAAAAGCTGATTGATCTCTCTTGTAAAATCTATTTCAACTACAGGAGGGAAAAAATTAAGTTTGCAGCTCAAATTTAAAAAAGTCATATTGAGGAACATTCCCTTGACATTTTGTAAATTCACTGTAATTACTAATTGAAATATTAACCCTTGCTATGCCACTGAAATGCATTTTCCTGCATGCTAACATGCTAACATGAATCAATTATGATGCCATCAGTACCAACAGAAATTCTAAGGATTCACTCAGTGTGCTTGCACCAGAGGTCTATCACAGTGATGCAATGTATACATTTATGTCTGAAATATTTCTATTTTGCTGCATTTCTAAAAGATCTCATCATTGCCCTTGTTCTTGCCCATTTTACTTTTATTCACTTGAAGAAAACTCAACATCCTTAGGAGGCAATATTGCCTCCAGAGTGGGGCTGGGGAATGGCAAATGAGACAATATCTATAACATTCTGCAGGCAGCAGTGAAAAAAAGAGAAAAATAAACTAAAACAAAGCTTCTAGGCGGCTGGAGAGGTTCATGTGTGTGTTCTCTGTTCAGTCAGGAAATAATGTCAGGAATCAGTACTTTCAGCAAGTAAACAGAAATTCTTTTTAAGATGCTAATGACAGGCTGTTGATTAATGTATGATTTCTGTGTCATTACTGCTGTTTCTTTTTTCCTTAAAGAACAAATTTTTGCATTTGTGTTTTGTTCTTTTACCATAATTAAAGGGACTAGAGGCAATATTAAGAAACGAAACTCGCGACTGGCGCTTCAGGTAACTGCAGCCACAGTCGTCACAGGAGCGTGCATAAACTGAAGCTATAATGTTGTTTACTAAGCTTTTTATTCGTAGTTCCACTTTTTAGTGGCCTTTCAGCTGATCTGGATCATTTGCTGACGGCAGAAGAATCCATAACTATCGCTTACAGTGTTTGAATTTACCGCAACCGTCTTCTTCCTGTATCAGAACTGTGGATGCAGCGTTATTTGACGTTATTTGACGTCACGTGTGGGAAATTCGGACACCAAATTGCAGCGCTCTATGCAGCACACAGCCTGTTCAAGGCAATGGAGAGAGACGTGGGTGGAAACGTCTTTTTGGTATTTAGCGCTTCATCACCCATTAGTATTAAAAAAAAATGGACATGCATGTTTGTTTTTTTTTAATTCCTGCCTCGAGTCCCTGTAAGATAAATATGCAATCCCCGACACTTGTCCATACTTGAAATATCAAAAGCCAATGTTCAAACTTTGTTTTTGCTTGCTGTAAAAGTGAAGTTTAAAAGAATATACTGTAAATAGAAAATGCTTTGTTGTGTAATTTAAAGATATTAAGGTATTGTCACCTTAACTTATGTTGATATTGTTTGATTATTTGTACAAAAAAAAAAAAATAAAAATAGCAATACCAAATCTTGACTAGTTGCCTTTTAAAGTTGCATCTGATTAAATTCAGGACCAATCTGCTTCGTAAAATTGGTCATTCTGAAATAAATATCCACAGTTTCCATATTTTCAGCACTGGATAAATCAGGAGGCCAAATACAACATGAGCCTATTTTTTCCATTTAGCAACCAATTCTGGAATGTTTAAGGAGATTTTTTACTTTTTAACAGGTAGTTCTGATCAAATTTCACTTGTCTTGTTTGTGGTATTCTGAATATTTCTTATTTACTCCTCCACCCTCATTTTTTCATCCACTTTGTGCAATCAAATACTGGCAGCCAACCAGCCTAGAGCATAATGCTACCATCAACACTGTCACATTTCATTTGGTAAGGTGCAATTGGGGTTGAACACTTCCCCTTTGCATCTCAGAATACATTTTAGAGCATTGTGAGCAAAAGTTCTTTTGTCATTAATGGTGGGGCTGGATGTTTTCTAGGAGCATTTTTCACAATACTGCTTAAAATCTCCTTCACACTCTGATTGCAGCCAATTAATTAAATGCTCTGACATAAAAACTAAAAAATGTAGTCACCTGTTGAATGGGTAGGACCTGAAAAAAAAAATCCAATTATCTTGACCAGCTCGTTCAGGATTATTGGATGGTGATATGTTTATCTAATTTAACTGCCATTTGTCCCTCCTCACTCCCCCCATTCCTGTGCTCTGTATGCGTGGTTTAAAAGGAAATTCTGAAGAAAGGATGGTTGGACTTTTGAATAGTGCATTTTTCAAAATGTAGCTTGCTCAAAAATTTTTCTAGGATGTCCCACCTCACATTTAAGGTTGCCTCCATGATGCATCATTTTTAGATGGCAACTTCTCAGTGTATGACAATCAAAAATGTTCTTGACTGTAAACAGTGGTGACATTGGCATTTCAGTTTATTTCACTGCAGATCAAAGCCTTGTTGGTTTTGGGTTTTTCCCCAACTGTCCAAAACAATTTATTCTTAGCTGAAAGAGACTGTTCCAGTCTATGAAAAAAAAATATTAAAGTGGATTTGTTATAACTGATGAGCTTGCAATTTGTATAGTTAAAAATGGCTCTCAAATGAATATCTTTGTCAGATTCACATCCTGATAAATAGATTTACACCCATGACAATCATCCTTGAGATTGACTAGGTCAGGGTTGCTCAGTTTGGTCCTATTGGGACTACAGTCCTGCAGACACCTGATTCAAACTGAATGGATCCAACAAGTTCTCCGCAATGACTCATTCATTTAAGACAGGTGTGTTGGAGCAGGGGAACATTGAAAACCCACAGGACTCCAGCCCTTGAGAAAAGCAGCCCTGTACAAGTTCTACTGTGATGTTTATGGCTCTAATCCAAAAAGAGATATTTTTGTTGCATAAGTATACTAATAAAAATCAGCACTGTGAATTCCTAACTTAAAATGATGCAGAGGATAGCATGTAGTATATCATTATCTCCTCAAAGAAATAGAAACATAACACAAGTTAACTGAGTTTTATATGCATCCAAGAGGAATAGGTCATTTCATCAATAATCTTTTTTCTTCACTAATATTAGCTATAGTGTGCATGAGCATGATTGCAAACACCTTTTTGAGTTGAAGTAGTCAGGACATTATTTAGACCCAACCAATGACAGCAGCCAGAGCTGCAGGGTGCTTATCGGGGTCTTTGGAGAGACGCAGGAAATTGAGTTTGTCCAGTCTAATGATGGGCAGAGTCACGCAGCTTTACAGACGTACCATTTCTCTCCTATTAGCAAAGATGTGTTATTCATGAGGGCAAATCTAGTGTGAACTGTGTTTCATTGATATTCTACACAGTCACTTCTCATTGTCTGCCAGGGGACCTTCGCTGCTCTGCTTTATTCATTTATTTATCTACTTCCTTTTCAACAAAGAAAAATAGGAACTTGGTGATGACGGGGTCATGAGGCCAAACGTGATTCTCCCTGTGAAGAGCTATCAATACCTTCTGTCATTAGCAATCAGTGGGCAGAGAATGGGAAGAGGATGCAGACCATGGAAAGATTTGGAAGTTCAAGACTTGGGACAAGAGCATTAATACAGAAGCCAGGCATCTACAGTAAAATGCTTTGCCGTTTTCTTTCCAAAAACACATTATCTCTCTCTTAGAGCCTTTATTTTATTCTGCCAAATTCCAAAAGGCACTATTGGCATATGTACGCTTTTCCACATCCAAAGCTATTTATATAATACAATCTATGTTGAATGGCTTATTGTGTGAGTTCACAATTTTGTTATGACAGACATTTTTTTTTTTTTTTACATTTTCATTTAAGAACAGCTTTTCTGCATAATTATTTTTCTCTCTATGTTGAAAACCACTCGCTATTCAAAGCTCTGTAAACAAGCATCACTCAGCTTTTTATGCTGTCACAGGAGCTGCCTTATTCATGTCTAAACCTCACGCATGTCTTCATGCTCTGGGATGTATGCCTTTGTTTATCCCCAGAGAGCTCAAACATATATGGTGCAGAAACAGCACAGATGGATTTTTTTGCCTTTTTTGTTGTTGTTCTTTATTTTATTTTATTTATTTCTTATTTTTCTGTGTGAATGCATGTGAGAATTTATGTTTACAACTGCATTTAGTGGTGCAAGTGCACGGGATGTTGAATCAGCGAGCTGGCAGGTATTTGAGCCTCCAGTGGAAGGGAATGTGATGCCAGCTGCAGAAAAAGAAGAGTATACATGCTCTGAGTGTGGCTGTAAGCAAGGAAAGGGATGTTCAGTGCTCCCCTTGCCTTTCAATCTGCATGTAGAAGGAGCTTTTACATCACATATTCATGTCCTCTAAAGCCTCATTGGGGATGAAATTGAAAAAAAAAGTTCATTTAAAAAACAGAGGAAGACATTACACCTAGCATGTGTTTTTGTTTGTTTTTTTTTTCTTTTGTTCTGCTTCAAATGGATATACAGTATCTGGCAAAAACATAAAAACAGCCATTTTAGAAGAACGAATTTAGCAGGGTAAAGAATCAATTACTGTGTCCTGACAAGCTGAAGCGAGTGAAGAGTGGAGGCGCATCCTTATGTGTCCAACATGATTAGCGGATCACTGTTTCAAAATGTCTCACTATCAAGGCAGCATCTACATTCTCCCACTCTCCCGGTACATCATGCTTATCACTTTCTGTCTCTCACCTGCTCAGATCATTTTCTTGTTAGAAATCTGCTCCCTAATTCTGCAGAAGACATGCATGAAGTGAAGCGTTAATAGAAATAGTTTGAAGCCTGAAAATAATTACTGAATCATTTTTTTCATTGGATAAATTCCTGCCAAGACAAGTGATTGTATCATCTAATCATCTAGTCTGAAAAGATATAGAAAAGTAATATACTGTTAACGTGTGTCATTATTCAAGCTGCTTTGTAAAATCCTCCATAAGGGTCACAAGACCAATAAAATGTGAACCAAGTTTAATGATTAGGAGGCTGCATCACAAATATCTGTGGATGCTGGATAATGTAAATTCTTCCACTTGTATCAGGGAAATTTACCATGTCTTATTTGCCTGATAAATAAAGCAAACCTTATTTCCTAAGTGTAATACTAGGTATTTTCTCCAATTTATTCAGTCAGTAAGTGCCATCCTTGATGCATTTTCATGGAAATGCAAGTAAAGAGACAAACTGAGATAAAAAAAAAAGAGAAGAAAAACACCCACAGAATGAAATAAAATATTTACAAAGCTATCTTGTTAAGTTTCAAAAGTGTGACAAGTGTGGATATCACCACATGTAATTGAAGGTTCCTTGTCTTGATGCAAGATATGTCAGTAAAATCTCAAGTGCTGAAAAAGAAAAGCCATCACGTGGTCTCCAATACAATATTTTTGCCTATACAGAGTACCAGCACAGATGAACACACACTCACATTCTACCTTTTGACAGAGTTCAACCGTGAAAAATCACCTCATTTAGTGAGCACATTTCTGGTTTAGGAGGATGCATGCATTTCCATTGTTGCCCAGTGGCAGGGCTTAACAAATAGGATTAGATCCTTGCCTGAGAGAGCACACTCCTGTTCAGGTGACACAGCTCCATGCTCCAACTCTGCAACTAGACACAGAATTACTGTTAAAGGTCAGTGGAGTCAGACACTGAATGTCACAGCTTAGCCATAGTTTGGCAAGAAAATACATTCAGATAAATAAGCTCGTCTCTTGGGGTAGAGTAATTCTGCTCCTGAATTTTCTCCATAAAAGACCTGGAATTACAGGGGTGGGTTAAAAGGCAGCAGAGGCATATCGATTGGAAACAGTGAAACCAACCTCTACTATGCTGTGAATAATAAATTAGGTATAAGACACAAAGGGGTTTTTCAGATAGAGCTTTTTAAGGGCTGTGAGATATGCTCAGCTTGGATGAGACTTTGGATAAACCACATCTCCCATCTCAAGAATCTGGGGAATCATGTCACTGATCAGAAAGTGCCTCTAAGCAACTGACATGTTTAAATTAGCATCCCACACCCCATTTAACCACACAAACCGACTGATCACAGCCTCCACTCATCAAATGGAGTGCCAGAAGACTCAGGGAAGGAACTGGACTCCTTATAGCACGTCCATCGAAGGTGGCAGAATATTGAAAAGGATTGTTTGAAAAATAGCTGCATATGTGTCAACTCAGACTTGAGCATTGCAGCAAGGATCCAATCAGAATCAATGAGACATGAGTGACTCAGTGGAGCAGGTGTTATTGTTTGTTCTCTTCAGTACATTTCTTATTTTGGGCTTAAACACAATCAGTGGATCCAGGCTGTAAAATGTGAGCAAGATTGGCCCATGTGTATGTTCACCATGAGCTGAAAATCATATGAGGATATGAAAACTAAACTCAGAATGAATGTATGATTAGTGATGCATATCCCCGGTTTGGATGGAATCATATGATGGATTATGGTGGATTCCGTATTGCAATTTGTGCCAAACTAATGTAGTGTGATTTCAATTCACACTTTGGTGTACATTTTTCGTGTTAGTACTGTTGAGGATGAAAAGAAAATCATGTCAGTCTCTCTGTCCAACATTTCAGCTCTGACTGATGTATTTGATTGATTGAAATCTAATTCTTTTACAGGCATTTCACGGTCATAAGGTTGACATTTTTGGTTCAGAGTGATAAATCTTGTTCATTAACAGACTCATTTCCATTAAATCTGCTAGAAATATTCAAGGTCCCTTGAGGATAAAATCTAATGACTTCAGTAGTATTCTTGGGTCTTCCACTGGCACCACAAGCAGTTTGACATTTCTGGAAACATGAATATCGACTGTACCGGTAATAAAGCTTAATATTAAATGATAGCATTACAACTTTAGCATTTTAGCATTGTCATATTGTCACAGAGAGTTAGCTTGCCCACATTTGCTATAATTTATGACAAAACTTTTTCTCACTCCATTTTCCTCGCTCTTTGTATCTGTGTGTATTTTCCTTTCCCTATTGAACATTACTACCAGCACAACTGAGATAGTTTTACATATGCTGAACTCTGAATTAACTGTCTCATCCTGTGGATGTGTGTTCTCTCTGCAGGCTGCGGGCTGGAGTTCCTGCTGGTTCTCTGTGGGCTCGAGTTTTCTTGGTCCTGCCCCCGTCACTGTATCTGCTACACTGCACCCAGTACCGTCTCTTGCCAAGCCCACAACTTCTTATCAGTACCTGACGGAATTCCTCCTGACAGTGAACGCATCTTCTTACAGAACAACAAGATCCATCGCTTACTACGGGGTCACTTCAGTTCCAACACAGTGACTCTTTGGATCTACTCCAACAACATCACATACATTGAGCCATCTACCTTCCATGGCTTCACATTGCTAGAGGAACTGGACCTGGGGGACAATCGCCACCTTCGCTCCTTGGCTGAAGACACCTTTCATGGGTTGAGTCGGCTCAATGCCCTTCACCTGTACCGATGTGGTCTCAGTTCACTTCCAAATAACATCTTCCAAGGCCTGAGAAATCTACAGTATCTGTACTTGCAGGTAAACTGCATGTTATTTTTGTGATTGTTTCACCACTGGGACTCTGGGCTGCTGCTTCTGCAGAAAATCTAGTTTTGCACAAATACAAAACATAACCCAGTTTGCTAAAACCTGAAGTCTGTAGTACAAAAGAAAATAAATGGTTTAATATTAAAGCGCTGTTGCCCTCATATGCAACCAGAATTTAACCCATATGGGCCCCATATGCAATGCTGGCTGGGGATCTGGGCCACTGTACCGAAGGTTCCTGACAAAGCTGTTCCAATGCAGCGCACTGTGTGTGATGTTGACTTTTCGCATACATAGGGCCGGATCTACTGAGATAAAAATTTGCGTGTAGTAATTTGCACATGCGATCTGGAATTTTGTGCAAAGGGCTGAACCACGGTTTGTGGGTGATTTACAAAGAATGATCGCACAAATGACAGCGGGCGCAAACGTGTTGGAAACGCCTCTATATTAAATGAGGGTTTTGCGTGTGGCGAATTGCAAGAGACGACAGCTCAAAAGGAAATACAACCCACGGATGGAGATATTAGTGGAGGAGGGAGATGAAAATATAATAACAATATAAAATTTGATAAGACAGCAGGTATCTGTACACAGCCACAGAAGTGGCCAGTTTATGAGGATGTGGATCAGGAGTTGCTGAAAAAATGAAAGTGTCTGAAGCGCCGACATGGTCTCTATTACGCACGAGACGCAATGCCAATGGCTTCAGAGGCTTGCGCTGCCAGATGAATGTCCACCTGCTAAAATCCAAGTTAAAATGTGACGTTGGCGAAAAGGGAAAATAAAAAGATACAATTAATCCAGCTTCAGTTCTCATTAAGCCCTACAGTGGCTGCAGATCTTGTTTCATTTGTCCAGAATATTTTACACCCTTGTTA
Source organism: Atherinomorus stipes (assembly GCA_023101725.1). Classification (NCBI taxonomy): domain Eukaryota; kingdom Metazoa; phylum Chordata; class Actinopteri; order Atheriniformes; family Atherinidae; genus Atherinomorus; species Atherinomorus stipes. Next base: position 1,240,637 of record JALJCO010004425.1, read on the forward strand.
AATGGTGGTGTTTGTTATTGTGGTTTTTATTGAATTCAACAATGAGAACTAAATACACTCCCCACACTGCTCCTGAAAAAATTATTTCTAATCAGATTTGTGCCTGTCCAGGATTGTCCCTGCTTGTTTGTACCTGCTTTTCAGACATATTACAGAAAAATACACGTAAATAACCAGCAAGGCAATGCGTCTCACAGTTGATAAATGACTTTGCGAGTGCTAAATCAATATATTTATATTTTCTCCTCCCATCACACGCACAATTGCATGTAAACGCTCCATATTGCATATTCATTGGAGCCGATGTACTATTTGGGTAAGAGGCGCCATTTAGCACATTATAAAGACCAAACCATTTGAGCATGCTGTTAGTAGATCAGTTTGTACATTTTTTTTGTGTGTGTACAATGAGATAGCTCATGTTTTTATACACGCAAACCTTTGATAGATCCGGCCCATAATGTAAGGTTACATTAATAAAGAACAACAATTTTAAGAATTAAATCAGTGCATAACATTGAAAATAATACTTTGTGTATGTCCTCAGGATAATCATCTGAAGTACCTGCAGGATGACACATTCATGGATCTCCACAACCTGAGCCACCTGTTCCTGCATGGAAACCGTTTGTGGAGTCTTAACCAGAACACCTTCAGAGGTCTTCGAGCCTTGGATCGTTTGCTTCTGCACCAAAACCAAATAGAATGGGTTGACCAGTTGGCCTTTCACGACCTGAAACGTCTCACCACCCTCTACTTGTTCAATAACTCTCTGATAGAGCTGTCTGGGCAGTGTCTGGACATGCTGCCCGCCCTGGAATACCTACGCCTCAATGACAACCCCTGGTCATGTGACTGTAAGGCCCTGTCGCTATGGGAATGGCTTAAACGTTTCCGAGGTTCAACATCTTCGGTAGGTTGCCAGACGCCGGTTTACGCGGCTGGGAAAGACCTCAAGGAACTGCGCAAGGAGGACTTCCCAAACTGTTCACCAACTGTTTCAAATTCTGAGTCCAGAGCTCAGACTAACAACTTATCAGGAACAGTGAATCCATCGTTGAATCGTGGAGTAGCAGTGGGGTCTGGAGGGCAGACCCACATAGAGCATCCTTCGAGGCCTGGACGTCCTCGTAACTGCACAAAGCCTCGTAACAGAGTGAGCAAGGAGAAAGGAGACAATGAGGTTCACCACTCAAAAGAGGTCATGGCAGACAAGGAGGATTCATCCCCAGATTTCACAGAGGGGGGAAAACATGACCATACGTCCCCAGATGGTACGGTCACACGGAGGAAGCACAAGTGTGCTCCCCGGACCACTGTTCGCCCCCCTAGTGGGGTTCAGCAAGCCAACAATAAGGCACCCTTATTCAAGTCCTTATTACATGTCCAAGCCCTCTTTGTGGCCTTGATAGTGACAAATACTGAGTTCATTCTCCGCTGACCTTCAGAGGGTTTAGCAAATGCTAATCAGAAAAAAAGCACAGCCCTCAGACCTTTTCTTGCTCCTACACTGCAAGGCCTGTGTCTATTATGTATGTGTGTGAGTGTGAATATATGTGTAAATGTTTTGTGTAGGGGAGCTTTACTGTTCAAACTGAAACAGATATCAAAGCATTAAACATCTACAAGGCAAAGATTCACAGCACAAAATTGTAGAGGAACCGAGGACGATAACAGGTAAAGGCTAAGCTTGCACTGCCAATGCCGGTACAATTTCATTGCCATGTTTTGGTGTTTTCTTTCGTTACCTTCAGTTCTTCACTCAGATGAAGCATAAAAGTTAAAGTTTGGTAAAACCAGAACAAAAGAGAAAGTTTCTGCCACATGGATTTTTTTTTTCTGTCACAACTTTGGCAACAGTTGGATACATTTCTCATTCGAAAAAGAGGGAAAGTGCAGATATTTGTTTCTCACAATACAGAATAAAAATCTATTGCTACAGATTTTTGCAGCCATAGAAAGACCGACCATTAACTCACACTGAAAGAACAAATCATGAAATCTACCCTCTACATACTGATAGCTCTTTTCAGTTACTCTACCTTCTGCCTACACAGTATTTCTACATCAAACTCTCTCTGACATCTTCATTATGCCACTTCTCCCCTGTGCAACTGAAGATTAAGCTGCTAATTGTTTCAAGATGACGTGGCCATTTGCTAATTTCATCTGCTTGGAAACCGCTGTGCGTCTCTGGGAGATCGAGCTGTGAATACTGAAAAGTCTGTCTATATCTTGTGTCAGATGTTGTTATTTTGATTTTTCAAAGACACAAAAATGGACCTAAAAAAGCATCCCTGCTTCAGGGTCAACAGGAGCCTCAGAGGTCAGGGGTCAAACAGGGGTTTCTCAGTTTCCTGGTGAGGTCGTGTTGAACTCCTCCCCCTAAGTGAAGACATCCCTCCTTCTTCCTCACTGAGAATGTGAGGAACACATTTTTTTCTTGCTTCACCTCGAGGGGATTCAAGAAAAAGACTTAAGAAAAAAATGTGTGCATACCTTGAGTTACTCTTATGATCACTTAATGATTGAAAGGACAATTTGAATGGAGCATGGCAAAACTGGGATCATGCAGAATTATGCTTTGACATTAACTGATGTGATTGTCCATGGATGTGAGGATCTCAGACCAAGACAATCGCTTCTGAAGTAATGAGGGGAGTAGAGTTAAATGCAGGCTTGCAGACTATGACCGGACATCTTGCTGTACTTCTGGAGCTTTTGTGCCTCCTTTAAACTGATATCATGGTGTTTGTATCGATGATGTGAACTGTTCTGGTGACAATGGAGACAAGGGGACATTTTACAGTGCTGATATTTATCATTTACTGTATTACTATGATAAAAACAATATCAGTTACATCTAAGATGATAACAGGGTTTTTCTGCTCCTCCTGTCAGGAGTGTTTCAGTTCTTGATTTTCTGGTGATTTGATTAGTTTTCTGTTATATTTTTAGAACAATCAGTTTGTTAATACACCATTCTTCACTCCCCCTCTCCTTGTTCAACTGTATGCCTATTCATGTCTTTCTTTCTGTCTTTTTTTTTTACCATAAGTAAAATGTTCAGTAAGTTATCATCAAAGAACAGTACAAAAATGTTTATAAAGGCATTAAAATCTATATCTTCTTATGTCTACTGTTGCAATTTGCGTATGTTCATTCATTGCTGCATTTCAGACCAGGCTTATGTGGAGCAACTTTTCTCTAAATTAATTTAAACTAGAAAATTATTCTGTCAGCAAATTTAATTTTCTCCCACCCTGTTTCTCTCTGTGTCTTTGCTGCACTTTGCAATGTGTCTCCCTCTATTAGAAGTTGCTGGCTAAACTATAACGGCCTCCAACAACTAGGTCTTCTCTTCTTGCACTCATTGAGGATTAATGTACAGTATAAAGAGTAAATATTAAACTGTTTATCAACTGCAGAAAAAAGGTACACTGACTGACCCCCAAAAAATTCACTACCTGGATATAACTAAGCAAAAAGGTACGAGCCTCCTATTGGATAATTACTGCATGGGCGATTATCATTCATTTGGTAACAGGTTATTTAACCCCAACTGGTGCAATGAATTGCTTCTAATTTCCTAAACAACCATGTGGAAAGAAAAATTCCGGGAAAATAGTTAGTCTGTCTGGAAAATATTGGATCAAGCAGGAAAACATCTAAGGAGGACCCATCGGGGGTCGGGGGGGGGTGTCCTGCAGGAATTATGAGTGCCTGGGGTCTGTCTGAGAAGGGTCAAATCATTGGCAGTGCATCAAGGGGGCTAATTACCCACAGGTTAAGACCGAAGGAAACCGATCTAAGGAGATTGCACAAACTACTAAAATTGGGTTAAGAACTGTCCAACGCATGATTAAAAACTGAGGGACTCATCATCTTTGAGAAAGAAATGTGGCCAGAAAGGCAGATGAAGTGATGCAGCATCATGCCTAGTGCCTCCTGTACAAGCCTGTGGGGGCAGTGTTATGATCTGGGGTTGCTGCAGTTGATCAGGTCTAGGTTCAGCAACAGTATGTGCTCAAACTGACGGGGCTGTTCAGGTAGGTGGTACTCTCTGTGCGGCGCTGCATCCAGCACTGTGCGGTTTGCGGCCCCTGGATTTTATTTGCAAACAAGCACATTCTCCATAACCGCAGGGGGGCGCTCTTGCACACATTCCCGGGGACTGGGTGGGCCGAGGGGGGGGCTGATCTGCAGGCTTGATGACTTGGCAGGCTGTGTTGCTGGGGGTCCGCTGGCCCCGGGGAGGTTGGCGGCCCCCGGTCTCCTGGGGCCCTGATCCCTGGGTACTGCCAGCCTCTGGGGGACCGGCGCCTGGCGGGGCTGATGACTGCTGTCTCCTGGGTCCTGGTGCCCCCCTGGCCTGCCTCTGATTTTCGTGGGGGCTTGGTCACATTCACACAATCACTCGTCACCGATCACTCCTCATTCTTCTATCTAACATCTTGTTCCCACACTTACTAACCTGCATGATGATGGTATCACTGTGATGTCACAGCAGCTACGGCTGTCCCTTCCTCTGTGCGGTCATTTTGTTTTCTTACAGGTGCAGCAGCTCTCTCTTTTTCTATTAGCTCTTGAAAAAAAAAAAAAAAAAAAAAAAAAAAAAAAAAAAAAAAAAAAAAAAAAAAAAAAAAAAAAAAAAAAAAAAAAAAAAAAAAAAAAAAAAAAAAAAAAAAAAAAAAAAAAAAAAAAAAAAAAAAAAAAAAAAAAAAAAAAAAAAAAAAAAAAAAAAAAAAAAAAAAAAAAAAAAAAAAAAAAAAAAAAAAAAAAAAAAAAGGAAAAAAAAAAAAAAAAAAAAAAAAAAAAAAAAAACAAAAAAAAAAAAAAAAAAAAAAAAGTATTTTCTCTTATAGAAGAAAATAAAGGAAGAAATAGAAAAAAAAAAAGAAGAGGAAAAAAGAAAAAAATAGAGAAAAAAATAAATTGAAATGAATAGAAGGGTAAATGAAAACGACTAAAGAAAGAGAAATCTGTGGAAAATTCATTTAGTGGAAGAAATGTTATCTGAAAAGAAAAAAAAATGGCTGGAATTTGGGGGGGGGGGGGGGGGGGTGTTAAAAATACTCTCAAAAAATCCAAACCCAAAAATAAAAAGAAAGAAAATAAAAAAAAAGAAAAATAGAAAAGAATTTTTAAAAATTACTGATTTTTGGAGATTATTGAGGGAAAAATAAAAGAAAGAGAAAAAAAAACAAGAAAAAAATAAATAAAAAAAAATGAAAAAATAATCAAAAAAGAGGAGGGAGAAGAAGAGAAAATAAAAAAGGTAGATTAGAAGGAGGGGATAAAAAAAGATAAATAAATCAAAAAAGATAAGAGGTATAAAACACAAATCTTGGGTCATCTAGTCTCTAAGCTAAAAATTAAAATGGAAGTGAAAAGAAAAGGGATCCGAAGCGGGCAATAGGAAGAAGGAGATGGGATCGATCTGATGAATTTTGATGCAGGGGAAAGATGTGGATGACCTTTTGAGGGCAAAATGAATCGTGGATAACCGCAAGGAAAAAAATGAAAAAAAAAAAAAAAAAAAAAAAACATAAAAAAAAAAAAAAAAAAAAAAAAAAAAAAAAAAAAAAGTGAAAAAAAATAAAAATATAGATATGAAAGAAGAATATCGAAAAATGGGGCTCTTGGATATAGGGATGAAACAGATCGATACATAATCACAAAATAATACCGGTAAAACAATAAAAAACCCACTACGCAAAATAATGAACATTCTTAGTGATGACAAAATAATGATTATCAAAGAAAAAATCAGAAAAGAAGAGAATCATATACGAAAAAATGTTAACGAGAGAGAAAATAAAAAATAAAGAATAAATAAAAAAGAAAAAAAATATAAAAAAAAAAACTACAAATAAAAAAGTGAATACTATAAAAAAGATCCAAAGAAAAAAAAAATGAAAAAGATAAGAAAAATAGAAAAAAATGTAAAAAATTGACAATAAAAAAATAGAAAAAAATAAAAGACATATAATGAAAATAAAAAAATAAAAAAAACAAAAAAAAGACTAAACCACAACTAACAAAAAAAACCAAACAAATATCCAAAAAAAACAAAAAAACAAAAAAAAGAAAAAAAAATCCCCAAAAAACACAAAAAAGAAAACCCCAAAAAAAAATAACCAAAAAGGAACTTAAATAAAAAGCCAAACAAGGACCTGAAGTGCTCTAATAAATAGATACCCAAAAAAGAGAGGAGAGGGGGGAGAAAAGAGGTGAGAAGAAGAGCGAAAAAAACAAAATATTGACCGATTGGTGGAAAAAAAAAGCTTGAAGGAAAAGGGAAGATAAAAGGTAACCAAAGTAAAAAAAAATGGGCCAAAATATGAAAAAAAAAATAAGAAAAAAATATTCAAGAAAAAAAAAAGAAAAAAAAAAAAACTTGTGTTGTGTGTGAGGGAAGTTTGTGGAAATTTATTGAAATATGAAAATTATGTGGAATATGTGAATGTATTGTGTATTGTTGGTATTATTGTTGGTAATATTGTTGGTAATATTGTGAAAATGTGTGGTAAAAATGTGGTGTGAAAAATTGTAGAATAATGTTGAAAAATTGTGTAAATATTATAGAAAAATGTAAAAATTTGTATAATTGGTGTTGGAATAATTGTGGATATGTGGAATTGTGGAATTGGAATGAAGTGGTGTTGTTGTGCGCCCTTCTGTCGTGCCTCTTTTCTCTCTTTGTTTTTCATTCTCTTTTCTCTGTCCCCTTTTCTTTTCCCTCTTGTCAGGTCCAGCAATAATATGTACATTTAATAATATAACAATTACAAAGAAAAAATAAATAAGTAAATAAATTAAGCATAATATTTGTACATCAAGGCTCCTCTTGGCAAAGCAAATCTGCCTGACACAACACAGCAATCAGATCCCCATTCTGCTGCTATGATGCTGGACAGGACATGTAAAAAAATAGATTAAAAAAAAGTATGTGCTCAAAGAATGAAGTCAGCTGATACCTGAATATACTGAATGACCAGGTTATTCCATCAATGGATTTTTTTCTTCCCTGATGGCACGGCCATATTTCAAGATGACAATGCCAGAATTCATCAGGCTCAAATTATAAGACTGCTTAAGGGAGCATAAGACATCATTTTCACACATGGATTGGCCACCACAGAGTCCAGACCGTAACCCCATTGAGAATCTTTGGGAGAGCCCGACTGATATATCAGTGGGTCATTTATCGGGCCGATTTTGGCGTCTTGCCCATTAAACGGCATCGGCCAAAATGTGGCCAATATCAAAATTCTACTTTTGCTGGAAAGGGCAAATATAAATTTCTGCCGCATGCTTCTGCTCTCCCCCCTCCCTTCCTAAGTGCTGCTCGCGCTGCTCCTGGAGAGGGACCCAACTGCAGTCACAATTCGTCACCATAAATCGACACCGGAAGTCCCAAGCAGAAGTTTCTTCTTCATGTAACTAACTAAAATCTAACCCTAACCCTGACCCTTCCCCTAACCCTAACCACCCGACTACACCACACGCTTCTGGGTTGCAAGCCGCAGGTAGATACTCTTGGCGTGTTTAACTGACTGCCGCTTGAGACTTCCTGTATGGATTGGATGTATTGTCGGTCTTTGTAACTGCAGGAAGGTACTCTTGTGCTCCTGTGCTGCTCCTTGCCTCCTCCCCCTCCCCTCACAGAGAGCAGTGCTTTCTCTGCACCTCCATCTCCTCGACACACACATGCAGGCAGACAGGCAGAGGAGGGACGTAGATGAAGACGGAGTTTAGCTTACTCATGGTAAGTTGGGACTTTGTAAAACTATATGAAACTACACGTTAGTGCCACATGACAACAAACATCCTCGTGGAAACACGCTGTTAGGGCACATCAAGGAGCACAGGCGAGTTTTATATGTGCTAGTTTTAGCGAGCATATTAGCATTTTAACTGTGCTAGTTGCCTCTGTGAAATAAAGATGTATGCAACTGCTAACTCCCACCTCTACTATTAGCTAATGTTAGACTGTTATACAGCATGTAAACGCTGTGTAAGTTGCTTCTTTGTGACACAAGATAAACGCAACTGTTACTTCCATCTCCACTGTTATCTAATACACTGACTGGCCAATAAAAAAGTCGCCACAGATTTAACTAAGCAAATAGGTACGAGCCTTCTATTGGATAATTACTGCATGGGCGGTTATCTTTCAGCTCGCAAAAAGTTATTTAACCCCAACTGGTGCAATGAGTTGCTTCTCATTTCCTAGACAACCATGTGGAAAGACACATCCGTGGTCTTGGAAAAGATGTCTGTCTGAGAAGGGTCAAATCATTGGCATCAAGAGTTGAAAACATCTAAGGAGATGCAGAAACTACTAAAACTGGGTTCAGAACAGTCCAACGCATTATGAAAAACTGGAAGGATAGTGGACCATCGTCTTCCAGGAAGAAATGTGGCCGGAAAGGCAGAGGAAGTGATGCAGCATCATGCCTAGTGCCTACTGTATGAGCCTGTGGGGGCAGTGATCTGGGGTTGCTGCAGTTGGTCAGGTCAGGGTTCAGCAACAGTATGAGCTCAGATAATGAGGTCAGCTGATACCTGAATATACTGAATGACCAGGTTATTCCATCAATGGATGTTTCTTTCCTGATGGCACGACCATATTCCAAGATGACCGTGCCATAATTTATTGGGCTCAGATTGTGAAAGATGGTTCAGGGATCATCAGACATCATTTTCACACATGGATTGGCCACCACAGAGTCCAGACCTGAACCCCATTGAGAATCTTTGGGATGTGCTAGAGAGGGCTTTGCGCAGCGGTCAGACTCTACAATCATCATCAAGATCTTGGTGAAAAATTGATGCAACAGGATGCAAATAAATCTGGTGACATTGCAGAAGCTTCTGGAAACACAGCAAATGCTGCCGCAATCAAAGCTGCAATCAAAGGCGGTCCAACGAAATGTTAGATGTTTGACCTTTTTTGTTGGCGACTTTTTTTTTGGCCGGGCAGTGTATAAGATTATTATACTCAGTAGAATGAACCATAAGATTATGATATTGCATCCCACTACACTTCATGCCATGCAGGTGTGGCAAGGTACGCAACAGGGGGCCCGGGCGGGCTTCGAACCCCAGCCTCCCAGGTGAAAGTCATGCACGCGGACCATTCAGCCAAAGGGACATCCGTGTGGCCAAGTAGCCAGGGCACATGATCAGTCAGAGGCATAGTGACAGGACCACACTGTCACATCTCTCCCCCTCTTTCCACAATCCCATCCTCGTGCTCTGCACAGGGTGCCACCAATTAGGAATCCATGGACTGTTTACCAGCATTTCACATGGATCCTGCTGACAACGCCAGAATGTGGCAAGGTACGCAACAGAGGGCCCGGGTGGGCTTTGAACCCCAGACTCCCAGGTGAGAGTCGTGTGCTGACCATTCAGCCAAAGGGACATCCCCGTGGCCAAGTAGCCAGGGCACATGATGAGTCGGAGGCATAGTGACAAGACCACACTGTCACACAGGTTTTACTGGGACTAATAAATTCAGAGGTGAATGTTTTTATTAAACTAATTAGGCTTCAACTAATGTATTTAGTTGTGACTGTTTGGATGCTTTAAAAGCTGCAAAACTGCTAATTAAATTTAGTTTGGTCCCTTGTGTTAAGTGGAAGATGAAACTTTTCAAAGCTTGTAAATATGACAAATTTATAAAAGATGTTTTAGTTAATGAGTCTTAAAAATGTACCAGTTGCAAAACACCTCCCTCTAGCCTGTGTTATCACTTTAAAATGGAAATGCAACGGTCAACCAATCTAACTTTATTTACTAGACTTAGTCCTGGTCTTATCAATAATTATATACCAAACGTGAAAAATATAAGCATATAAAAGAAAAACGTTGGGAAGTTTGACGTGTTTAGGACAAGGGCGCCGCCATCTTGCAGTACTCTAAGCTCTGACCTCACCAGGTTGGTTTCCCCTCTGACTCCGCATTAAATCAATAGAAATAACCAGCTACGCTGCACTGTAACTATTATTATTTATTTTATTTTTTTAATGATAATGGATTAGATTTATATAGTGCTTTTCAAGGCACTTTCCAGTAGATCCATTATTCTTTCACTCCTCAGTTGTACTTGGTGATGGTAAGCTATGTATGTAGCCACAGCTGCCCTTGTGCAGACCAGTGTTGTTTTCGTTAACGATGACGATGACGAAGTCATTTCGTTGACGCCCCTTTTTTTCATGACGATGACGACACGATGACGAGCTAAACATGTCTCTTTGATGACTAAAACATGACGGGACGTGTGTAAATTTTATTGACGAGACGAGACTGGACGAAAATGTGAATCTCCGGTTGTAGACGTTATAATGCAGGAAATGTCTGCCTATTCTGCATTAATCTGTCTGTAAAGTTAAAAAGTAGTTGTATCCTTACTCGCATCTGCCCGAACCGAGACCCGCGAACCGCGGCTCTTCCTGTCAAACCTGACCCGCATGTCGCACATTAATATCTTAAATTCACAGCAGTCTCTGTCATTTTGCCACGTAGGGGCTTTATCTATTTGATTCAGAGATTCCAGCATAAAAGATCATCATCCCTGGTTGTAACAGTGTTCGCTGTTCCCATTACCAGCAGCGCCTCTGTCTCTGCCTGATCTGGAAACGATCCCAACGTTAGATGTTTAAAACGCGTCTTGTCCAACGAAAAAGAAACATATCTCACCGCCCCCGCCGAACTACATAAATATCCGCCCAAACCTTACCATGATATTAATCTTTGTCTTTCTATCTGCTAAACAGCGGCGTGTTACCGTCGGTTATCTGAACTGCTGAGGGACTCTGGTGAACACCTGCGGTAGACGCGAGCTGTGGCTGCGCTGTTCAAACGGTGGGAAGTTGCTTTAGAGAGCCGGCCTTTTTGATTCGGTTCCCAAAGAGTCGGCTCTTTTGAGTCGGTTCCGAAGAGCGGTTTTGAGTCGGTTCTAAAGGCGGCTGTTGATAAATGGTTTGTAATTTAAGATATTTGCAGCTATTTTCTTAATTTGAATAAATTGATGGTTTGTGGAAAAAGTTTTGATAGTTTTTTATAGAAGTAAAATTTATTTTAAATTTTATTTGAAGGGCAGTCATATTAATGAAATATGAAAATGTTGATTGTATAGTAGCTAATTGATGAGTGGAGGTAAAGAAAAGATCAAATATAATAAAAAAAAAACTTGGTGATGATTATAATACAAGCTCGCACTCCCCCATTGCTGTCTCCTTGCAATGGAACATGTTTTTTTGTTATATACAACCTATGCTAAATGTACGGAGATGGCTCTTGGGCAGTTTTTTTTTTTAAATAAAGCCTACCTGACAAAAACTAGACTAAACGTTTTAATTTCCGCTAAAACTAGACTAAACTGATTTTCGTCGACTAAAACTAGACTAAAACTATCAGATACAGGATTGACTAAAATATGACTAAAACTAATAAGCATTTTCGTCAGAAAGACTAAGACTAAGACTAAAACTCAGATAGCTGCCAAAAACAACACTGGTGCAGACTGACGGAAGCGTGGCTGCCATTTCACCCCTCTGACCACCACCGGAACCATTCACACACATTTGTACACCAGCAGTGCCCCCACTGGAGGCAAGGAGGGTTAAGTGTCTTGCCCAAGGACACAACGACTCATGGGGGATCGGGATTTGAACTGCCGATCCTTCAATTATTGGCCAACCTGCTCTACCACCTGAGCCACAGCTGCCCCTTGCTGTGCTGTAATTAAAAAGCCAGAACACGTTTTAGAAGATTAATATGATGCAAAGCGAAGCTGGGAGGCCGGTCCAGCGTCCAGATCCTGTACCGATGCTTTCCAGCCATTACACCGTGTGACTGAGGAGAGAGGAGGAGACGCCGGTCCTGGTGTCAGGAGGGGCGGGTTGGCAGCACCTGTAGGAGTGGCTGCGGTTCAGCGATGCTGGAAGCTGTCTGCTGTCAGGAGGTCCACGTGGACCAGATCATGCGTGGAGGATTTTGTATAACAATTTGGATTACACGTATGGATTATTGTACCAGGAGGTGGACGTTTTAGAGGCAGTGCTGTCCCTGAAGGATAGCTGGGCGGACCCACGTTAGCGTCTGGGAAAACAGCAGGTACGCTAACGGTAGTAACCGGTAGTTTAATGTAAAATAAAATAAATGCTATTGCGAGACAGGGATACAATGGGAAAGATGCAAAGCATCCAGGCTGCAGGATGAAGAAGGAGCGGGTGGTGTTTGGTTTAACCGGACCCCGCCGTGCAGACTCCAAGTCTCCTGATCCTTTTCCTCATTTTCTTTAGAAAATTCTCACCTCATGATCTGGAGTCAGGGAGGTTCCAGCAGCAGCAGGACCAGTTTCTGGTTCAGCTGGAGGTTGTTAACTGTCCTGTCTTCAGCTTAAACTCTGGAAAACTTGCTTTTAGACCCAGGAGGATACAGTAGTGGTTCCCCTTTTGTCTTTTCTTCTCCTTTGGCTCACCAGTCTCCGTCATTCAGCTGTTATCTTTATAATTGTGGACCGGACCAGAGGACTCTCATTCAGGACCGCAGGACTAACCAACCCGGTGACGTCAGAGCTTAGAGTACTGCAAGATGGTGGCGCCCTTGTCCTAAAAACGTCAAACTTCACAACGTTTTCTTTTATATGCTTATATTTTTCACGTTTGGTATATAATTATTGATAAGACCAGGACTAAGTCTATTAAATAAAGTTAGGTTGGTTGAGCGTTGCATTTCCACTTTAAGCTGTATGCAGCCACTTGTTTTCATTTTGAAATGGTCATCTATCATATTGAAATCCAATTACCAAAATTCACTACATGTATACTGTATATACATGAACAGCACCAACTTCCTGGGCAGGTGAGCGGGTGAGCAGTACCAAGTTCCTGGGTGTCCACGTCCTGGGACACCAACACCACAGCCCTGGCCAAGAAAGCCCAACAGCGACTCTGCTTTCTGCGGAAACTGAGAAGAGTAAGAGCCCCATCATGCACTCCTTTTACAGGGGCACCATCAAGAGCATCCTGACCAGCAGCATCACCATGTGGTACGGAGCCTGCACTGCAGGCCTGCGTTGCTGCAAGATCGTTGGTGTCCCTCTCCCTTCTCTACTAGACATTTACCACTCCCGCCTCACCTGCAGAGACACCAGGAGTGCAGGTGACCCCACCCACAGTGTCTTCACCCTGCTGCCGTCGGGGAAGAGGCAGAGTCTCCGGGCCAGAACCAGCAGGCTCAGAGACAGCTTTTTCCACCAGGCAGTGAGGACGCTCAATTCCTTCCCTGCCTCAGAACGTTAAGGGGCAAGTTTGAGGGCTGAATTGCCCTCAATATTGAGATTCTCTGACACCACCCTCGTGAGTAAGGGCTACCCAGAATGCAAGTGGCAAAGAAGGCGAGCTACAAATCTTAAGTATTTTCTTTGTTAATTGAGATATAAATATTATGAAACCATTGTATTATCTTAGTTTAGGTCCATGTTATGGATTAGTTACCTCATTGTTGCATAATATTAATTTTTATTTTACAATCTTTTGGCAATAGCAGCTGGTGCGGTCAAACCATGTTGCTATCATTTAAGTTAGTTAACGTTACAAAAGAATTTTCTCGGTTCTAATGACGTTGTTTTATCAAGGTAAATAGCCTGTATAACGTGCTTGTGCCGATAATGGTATAAGACAACCAGGCTAATGTCACGTCCCGTAGCCGCAGAGTGATGGAACGATAGTTCTGTTTCGTTCTACTGCCAGCGTGGATATGTCTCCTCACACTCCGCGCAGGTTGAGTCCTAACGACAACAAAGTCAATCAGATGACGTGTGGGCCAGCTTATTGGCAGCAATCTAGGAATTCACAGAACCACAGTTACCTACTTAATTTTTTTTTTAGGTGGTGTTTACCTTTCAGTAAGCCGTGGTATGTGGTGACAGCTGATTATGACCATGGTGGCTGTGGTTGTGGCTTACAATTAAACAGTGGTTAACAGTACAAATAAATGTAACCAGGTGGTAAAAAGAGCAAAAAGTGTGGAAAAATTATTTTAGATCCACTCTGTTTAAAGCTGGACAAGTTGGAGTTTTGCTGGTGTCAAGGGGGGGGGGGTGCAGGCGGGGGGGGGAAAAAGTTTCCGGGAAGGGGTGGTGAGAAAAAATATTGTGGGGGGGGTTTTTTTTTTATATAATAATCATTACTCTCGGGGGGGGGGGGGGGGTGTTTTTTCTCTCCCCCTCCCTCCAAACAATATCTTTTACTCTTCCTAAAGAAATTATGTATGGGATTGAAGGAAGAGAAAAAAAAAAAATAATATTATTAAAAAAGGAAGCAAAGAGGGAAAGGGGGAAAGGAGAGGTAGAAAGAAGTCAAACCTACATTTTATAATTGTGTGTATATTTTGTTTGATCCTTTGGTATAATTTTGGGTGTAGTGGAGAGACACACGGGTTGTGTTTGAAAAAAGTTTTTATATATTTTATACGTTTGTATTTCTCTTTTAAATGTGGGAATGGATTTTGTGTAGTTCTTAATTATTTCCATATTTTATTTATATTTTTTTGTGGATTATAGAATAAATGTAAATGAAGTTTCTTCTTCTTCTTCTCCCGAATTGACAGACTGAACACTGCTTTGGTGTAATGCTGCCCCCCACAGTTTGAAGACACATTTACATTTAAGGGGTGTCCCATTTCTAAGTCAAAAAATAGCCCTTAACACTAGGTTTTGGGGGCTACTAAGATTGAGGGTTGAGCTTAAGGGTTAAGATTGAGGGTTAAGATAGGAATTGGAATTGGCCCAAATTCTGCTCATCTTGTTTAAATGCTATCAAGGCAGGATAGAAATGGATCTTCAAAAAGAGTCCAAGGTGTTCATCCAACCTCCAAACTCCCTAGTTAGCAATCTGATGGGATCTGATGACATCTGTGGGAAGCAAGCCTGTCCACAAACACCTCACCCCACAACCCACAGGGCCCAAGGGATCTATTGCTATTATTATGGTACCAGACACTCCAGAACAACCCTTATATTGTATGTTCTTTGTCAGAGGTTTTTTGGTGTCAAATGAAGAACCTACTCAACATTATGCAAGTGGTCATAATAATATGCTGATTGGTCGACTGCAATTCAATAAATCTTTTAAAAGCACCAAGGATATTAATGAAAGTGTCACATGAAAGCTGTAGATATTCCAGGCTATTATCATTATTATTAATGGCTCTTTAGAGAGCAAATTCGTTTCCCCTCTAAACTCTTCTAACTTCGATTCAAATTAATTCACAGGTATGTGGTAACTTTCCTTTTTAATTTCAATTTACACAATAAAAGTTGTGTGTATGGATGCAAGTGCTGAGTAATTATTTAAACTAATAGGTGGTCTGGCACCTGGAGTTTTGGCATGCAATAAGGCAGCTTTGTTTATTTCAATGAATGGCTGTGAAAATCTACCGTGAGTATGTGTAAAACATTTTGACTAACATAGATGTTCTTGCATAAATGCCCACCAGTTTGGCCAAACAAGTCTGCCTGCCAACAATATTTTACACAGAGACCACAGTTGCATTCAGTCATTTGCAGTTCCCAAGACAAAAGGGTTTGTTTGAATAACATAAGGCCTGTTTTATTTTTTCCTGATAACAGAAATGTATAAACATGTATCAATCTGCCTTCCAGAGCCCAGCACTAAAACAACACTACAGAATTTGCAATAAAACATCCATCAATGTATTTGAGAAGCTGTTTTTGGTCCTGCTAGCACGCCTAACAATGGGAGTCACATGGCCATCCAAGTGCCGATGACACAATTTTGACATTTTTGCCATGTTTTATAGACAAAACGTTCTTCGTGATGACCTTTGTAACAGATACAGACGTGCCTGAGATATAAGGAAACTCCACTGCATTTCAGCACATTAGACCAGACTGTGGTGCTGCTCACCGCAGCAGGATGAGACATCAGCCGGAGAACCTCTGCAGCTCTGTTACTTTTCCAGTTTCATTGATGACCACTTATGGCTGTGACTTCGTGTTGCATTGCTGGTTAATGTTTAAAGGACGACGTTTGTTATTGCACTTTCCTACAGATCCTGAGTTACGCTGGAAATGGATAAAGCAGGTCGGACTTACCGATTACCGGAGTCCTCCTGCACATCGTTGCCGGTGAGGTTCCTCTGTCAGCAGCTATTCTGCTTGCTGGAGCTTCAGCCACCAACATGCTGAGTGCAGTCATTTCTGCAGTGTTTGTTTCTCACCGTTCCTCTCAACATCTTAAGCTCAAAGCCAGAGGCAGGACTCATAAATGCCTGTACACAATGATCCATGGTAAAAATGCTTTGCGCTGGCCATCCCATTGTTTTCCTACGGAGAAAGCGGTGGCTCCCATTCATGGAGACTGTAGGGAGATAACTCAATCTGCCTGCAACCCGCAGGACTGCTGTCGCATCAGATCTGGACATTGTGTTTTCTTTGCTGCCTTTTAAGCACAAAATTCTGGGAAAAGCGAGGATTTTCAATTGCAGCAAACTAGAAGAAGAAGGCAACTCTCGTCCCTCCAGACTGAGCTCATGTTTGGCTTTGATGTCATCTCCATGAGGTTCACAGAGGACATTCCAGTCTGTGGCCTCAAAGCTCTCAGAGCATCTTCAGCTTCATTAGACCAGGTTTCAATAGTGTTTGTAATGACGGGTTGCTGCTGAACGATGGGCTTGTAGGTGGAGGTGAAAAAAAAAAAACAGATTATGGTTTGATCTTAAAGGAGGCAGGGCAGATGCATTTTTAATATTTGCATAAAATAAGTCCAACATCTTATTTTTTCTGGTGGAGCAACTGAAAAGCTGTTGGAAAGTTGGTAACGTAGAAGAGAGGAAGACGTTGTTGAAGTCTCCAGAGATCGCCATGAATGAGTTTGAATATTTTAGCCTAGCAACAATGGAGCCGATGATACCACTACCAGAATAACACAGGTAAACTCTCTGGGTAATTAATGTGGATGAAAACTCACAGCTAACAGTTCAATGTCCTTTGTGCAGATCCTCTCTTTTACAGTGACGTGTCCTGGATGGCACCAATGCTGGTTGACCAGCATTGCAGTTCCACCTTCTTTCAGCGTCCTCTTCACTGAGTTGTTTATTTCAGTCTGCAGAGACCGTCTTAAAGGCGTCATAACCTGTTATCTTATATACACTTTCCTTCTAAAATTATCAAATTAATTTTTGATCATAGTTGGGTGGGAGGAATATTTAATAAGTTCATTTTGTCCCCTTTTCATCCCTCACTTTTTTTTTCTCATGAGGGTAAGCACAAGAATTACGCTTGTCTATAAGCAGTTTCACGAGACAAGCATCACAGACCAAAACAAACTTTATTCAGGATGGGCTGAGCGAAGGAAAATGATGTCCCAACAAAGAAAAACCTGATAAAAATGTAACAGTACAGTTGATAGAGAGAATACTCGAAGTAAAAGGGCTGGATTCGTCCTCTTCTTTGACGAGCACGCCATCTTGGTAGAGAAGCCAAATCGCATACTGTGGAGTGAGTGCACTGTTGTAGCTGATTCTGATGTGAAGAAAGGGTCCACATTCAAAAACAAAAGCCACTTTCACACTCTGGAGTTTCCGACACATTTTACCTGAGATCTTATTCCAACACACGTTTTAACATGAAAAAGTGTCATTCCCGGGTAATGACGCCTTTAAAGGAGCTAAGGGCAGGAATTGTGAAAGAATACACATGCATGTCCAGTATTTTAATGCTAATGGGTGATGAAGCGTTAAAAACCAAAAAGAACGAGCCCACCCACGCCTTTCTACGTTGCCTTGAACAAGCTGTGTGCTGCATAATGCGCTGCAATTCAGTGGCCAAATTTGTCGTGCAGTCCTACGGATGTGACGTCAGTTGATGCTGCATATGTGTCCCTGACAGCCTCGGTGCAGGAAGGAGATGGTCACGTTGGATTCAAATACTGTAAGGGAGAGTTATGGATTCTTCTGCCATCAGCTAACAACAAAGAGCTACTGAAAGTCCACTAAAAGGTGGAACTATGAAGAAAAAGAAGACTTTACCAGGGCTCAAGACTAACTTTTTTTATTAGGAGCACAGTGGCCCCTAACTTAAATTTTTAGGAGCACAAGAAGAAAATTTAGGGGCACGCACCGAAATCAACTTGCAAAGCAAAAGTTCACATTTCCTCTCATTTTCACTGAATTACTGATAAATACTTGAACAATAAATGCAGAAACTACAATGTTCACAGCACATTTATGTCTCAGACTTGCTCTGTGTTTACTCTAAGTGCCATGTTTTAGTTGTGTGGTGCCAGATCCCTGGATGTTGTGGTTAGTGGTGCAATGGATCAATGACTTCGTGGTTTGAAGCGGTTTACGGTTTTTGAGTCCTGGTTCGGATCAGCAAAAAGGAGAGAAAAAGTCCAAGACAAATTTACCTCTATTTATTTGTTTCAGTATTTTTGCCCATTAAAAATATTCAACTCAAGACTCATTCCACTCAAATATATAAAAATAGATTAATGATAAAGAAATTTTGATAAAGGGACCAGGAACAGATGACAAAACTGCAAGGTCATGCATGATGTCACCAATAACAATCATGATAATGAGGGCTGGATTAAAGTCCTGTGGTCCATGATGGAAAAAACCCACACAGACCCCCTGATGATTGACTTCTCATCTGGTGCCACTGATAATTCAGCCATCGCAAATCTGCGGGCTTATATTTTGAAATTCACCGGATGCTTTACACTGCTCCCGTGTCTGATTTCCTGTCTGGTCCTGGCTACACGGCTACACTGCTTAGAGCTTGACATGTTGGAAGCATGCACTGTCATAAATAGACCCGACACTGCGACGAGACGCTGATGACTTCTGGTGCCCCCGGTGTGGAGTTAAACCATCAATGGAAATGGACTCATAGCGAGGCAGAACCACACACGGAACATGGCGCACACGGACCTGGTGTGAAAGTCTGTCAGCAAAAAACCGGCACATTTCATCGGTCGCACATGCGCAAGTGTATGAAAAAATTACTTGCTCCGGTTCACATTTTAGGCGCAAAATGCGACCATTTGGTCACAGTCTGGAGCCCTGTTTACCAGTGTAGTGAACAGCATTACCCTGTGTTCACACCGGATGCGAATAAAATTATTTGCGCGAATGAATTACATGTTAGGTCAATGTACAGACATGAATAGACGCGCGTTTGCTTGGGGCGGCACGTTTGACGCGAATTTGTGGCGCGTGCATCTTATTCGTGCGAATGTAGCATTTTACTTGCCCGAATGAGGCGTCCTACTCGTGCAAATAGAGCGTATTTCGCCTATTTGCTCAAGTTGAAAAAATTGAACTCGAGCGTTTTATACACGCAAACAATACCAGCCCCGTCACTGAAAATGAATGAGACGTGATGTGAACGGACCGGCGCTCTGCAGCTCGCTGCTGTCTAGAAGAGAAAAGTGCTTTTCACCAATAAAATTACAAAGTGCTGCACACAGAAGCAGTGTAAAAATACCATAAATTTTGGACTGAAAACCCAGTCAGCCAAAACCTCATTAACCAAAAGCTGCTTGTCTCCGCAGCCGGTGGGATGAAATGTCACAATGCCAACACTTTGCAGCAGGAACAGAGCACCTGTATTTCCCAGAGGAATATGCAGCTCTGTCCTTGCTACATAAATGAATTGAGGTTGTTTGTTATCAGACCTCAGTATGAGTCAATATGAATTCAGTATGAGTCTGGGCTCAGACTACTGTAGTCTTCAGTTTGGTCACTAGATGACACTCCACTACCAGGAGTTCAGCCTCAGCTGATGTAAACAAACACTCGCTCTGTGTTGTGATCCAAAGGATGGAAACAGCATGAAAGCAGTCAGTTACGAGTTGCGTTTAATCAGCTGGTTAAATTTTGAGAGGTGGAGGCGAGGAGACAGCAGAGACTCATTAAGTTGAGCTACATGAGCTATGCGACAACAGCCACGTTCTTTTGCTGGAAGTTGTTGGAAGTTTAGCTGGAAGCTCTGACTAGTTGTGGCTAGCTTACTCACCAAAGGCAGATGGACAGATGCTCAGCAGCCAAAATACAGCGCCTGTAGTTTGTATCCTGGAGGGATATGCAGCACCGATCCTCCCCGGCAGATCATCAAACTGGGCTTGGGAAATCCCCCCTGGAAGCGGCCGCCATCCAGAACAGGTGATGAAATTCACCAAGCTCCAAGCGCCTCTGGAAAATGTGCTGGATCCAAACATGCCGGCGACTTCGGTTCTCCGTCTTCCAAAGCAGGTACAACACCACAACTCTCCAAAGTACCCAAATTAACCTGGTTCTGCCATGTACACCAGATTGAGGTGACCGACGTGTGACAAACCACCATCCCCCACTCCAGAAAGTTCAACCTGATGCAAGAATGAAGCGTCTTATTTGCACATAACATACGCTCCATTCATGCCTATTATTCGCTGTATTTAAGCGAAAAAACACCTGAATCAAGCAAGTAAACATCCATCATTCGTGCGTTGAAATCTTGGCACGTATGCGAATGGAAGCATCCGGTGTGAACACAGGGTTACAGCATCAGTCTATGAACACTCCCGTGCCGGCTTGGCTGGTGGCTGCAGTTACCCCCAGCACCAGTCGCATCACTCACGGGTCTCATTCCTTCATCCTGCCTCTACTTCCTTTAAAGCCGTGAACAGACGAATTACAGTCCGGGATGTGTTCCTGCAGCCACGTTTCTGTGAAACACATAATACTGCACTCTCTATATTCTTTCTGAGACATGTATATATATATATATATATATATATATATATATATACACTGTATAATGCAGAATTCAGAACACACACCTGATTGACTTCTAACTGCACAGAACTGCTTATTTTATCTTGTATTCTTGTATTGTAAAATTACATGTCAAGGTCATATCACCAACACCTTAATCGTAATGTGCAGCTCTACCATAACTGACACCATTATTTAAAAGTAAATATTTCTTGATCCTAACCACGTAACTTTGTTTTCTAAAGGTAACATACAATACCTGTGAGTATAAAAGAAGACACAAAATGAAAAACGGAATTCGACCAAATAAACAAAAGAAGCTGAAACATGAATTTGATTATGCAAGACTGATAAGGTAATTTGATTCAAGTCCCACAACTATAAACGTGATTCATAGTCTGCCAACATCCTTTTATGGCTCTTCTTTCTTGTTTGGGTAAATATAACTAGAAGAGACTTTGGCACAAATGTAAGATGGAATAGAATATTGAAAAACACAAAGTTTTGGCACAGACTCAAACTTTATGAACGGCAAGATCAAGGCTGGAGCTGAGCCTCTCTGCAGGTGGGCATCTAAGCCTCCCCTGTGAGGGCAGAGAGGCGGTGGTGGGTGCCTGTGAGATGAGCAAGAGGAACAATGAGGCAGAGCACCATCTTTGAATAATAAGAGGTGCAATTGAAAGGCTGGATGTATGTTCAGTCGTTTGAACATTCCAGTTGTTTAAATATTGTACATTAGGTGCAGTTTATTTCAAAGTTTTAATTCATATTTACCACTTTAAGAGTGAAAACTTAAAATATATTGCCATGTACATTTGTAGTGATGTTATGAATCAAAACAAACTTTAATATTATAGTTCTAATTTTCTTGAAGTAGTAACAGGAACTTTAAAAAAAAAAAATAAAAAAGAAACAAGTTACATTGCTCCTAAATTTGTCTAAACATTTATGTGAAGCTGAATAAGAACAAAGATAGGAGAATAAATTACTTTTGAAACTTGTGTAAGAGGAAAATCTTCTTGTCTGGGAAGTTTTCCAAAGAATTGTGTGATTTAACTTTGAGTTAAGTCATTATTTCTCCCAGATAGCCTACTCTCATCTAAGCTGACCCACTTATTTGGAAAGCACATCAAAGGCGGAGTTGTAATCGTAATTGTCTCATAGCAAAGGAAATCTTAAGAGCAATCCACATGCTGTATAGTCAGGCCTAATTCAGCAACATCCTGCGTATAAAAGCAGGTTGGACGCGACCGGAACCAAAATGCTGATGCATAATTAAAAGATGAGATGAGGAGAATGTGGTATTATTAAGAAAATTAAGGAAGCAGAGGGATGAAGAGCATGAGGCTACAGTAAATCTCTAATTGAGCATTTGGAGGAAGAGGGAATTGGAATTCATGAGGGAGAGAAAGAAACAACCTCGATGTGAAATCACAGTTATGAAACAGATAAAAACTAATTGATTCAAGGTACAAACAAAGTTCAAGTAAATACAAGATATGCATAATTTCACCAGACTCCGGAAGTGTTCAGTCTACAAATTATGTCACACTTATCAATAAACGTAAAAAGCTAAATTCCCTCATTACACAACACTACAATATGTGTGTGCAGTAAAGCATTGCATCATTAAATTATGCAAGAGCAGTGCAGGTTGTTGATTCACTCACATTATTGTGGGCAAAACAGAGACAAACTGGAAATATCACCTCCCCCTCAAAAGAAATGCATCCTTTGACTATCTGCGCCCATTTTGTGGCTTTTTAATTGACTCGCTGTCAGTGCTGTGTGGCTTTAATTAAAACTATGCAATTAGAAAATTGAAAAAGAGATGAAGAAAGTGGGTGAGCTGGAAAGAGAGACGGCACACTGTGGGACATAATAATTAAGATCTGAAGAGCCACAAAATGCCACAACACTTGCACCTACTGCGCCTTTCCATTCCTTCTGAGTCCCACTCTCCCCGCTCAATCACAAAGCTAATATCACCTCTTTCTCCATAAAATGCTTTCTCATTGCGGCTCTTTTATTTTGTCTATTTATTTAGCTTAAAATGCCCCCAGAGCAGTTGTGTGCTCCATTTCTCTGAAGCTGCCAGCCTGCATACTAAAATAAGAGGACTTGAGCAGCTCAAGGCCACGCCACCACCTGCATGGATTAAAGGCTTCCTAATCCTCTCTTGCTTGACCTCAAGTCAGATGGAATATGCTGAAAAATGACTGAAAATCAGTGTGGCATGTTTCACCATAACAATATGTTTAGGTTAAATGACTGTTTTGATGATCGTAGGAGGAGGTGGGCTTTTACTGCTTTTAATTATATTTCTTTGTTGCTCATTTTACAGCAGTGAATTCTGACTGCTGCCATGTAGGGCCCAAATCTTGAAATGCTTTAAAGAGAAACCTGAGCTTTTAGAAAAAGTTAGAAAAAGGGGGATTTCTGGCTGAACATGCATGGGACTTGGTTGCAAGCATTTTGCATTTGTATAAAACGTTCAAGTTCAATTTTCTAACATGAGCGAATAGGGGAAATCCGCTCCATTCTTGCAAGTCGGACCCCTCATTCGTGCTAGAAGGACGCTTCATTTGCGCGAGTAAAACGCTTCATTCACGCAAATAAGACGCGTGATTGGGGCTTTTCACGCTGCAAACTTGTGTCAAACACACCGCCCCGAGCATACGCGTGTCTATTTGCATCTGTACATTGACGTAACATGTAATTTTGATGCGCGAATAACTGTATTCACGTCCAGTGTGAACACAGGGTAAGTCAAGCTGCAGCTAGCGGTCAGAGTTTGCTAAAGGCTACCTGTTAGCATCTTGGACACTTCAGACAATGAGACTGATGTTTATTAGACAAGATAGCATTTAGAAAATAAATAAACTTACAGGTAATGACAACGTTGTGGTTGCCTCCCTCAGTGTTGCTGCAGAAGTATTTTCCGTTTGTTTGTTTGTTTTTTAATCCATTTGTTTGAAAACCTGACCTGACAGCTCAGCAGTCACTCAACTCCACTGATGTAGTTGAATCAGCTGGGGGAGGGAGGTGAGCAGAGCGGAGGGTGGAAGGAGAGAGGAGGGGGGAGGCTGTTTGTTTTATAGTGTGCTCTAATGGATAATTTTTGTAATGCATATGTCACTCACGCATGCTCTCTGCCCATGGCGGTCAGAAAGCTTTAGAAGTCCATTCGAATTGAATAGAGACTGGTCTTTACAGGGTTAATTACAGTGATCCCAAACACTTTTTGTATTTTTGACTGCTTTAATCGACGAAGAGAGAACTCTTCTAGATGGAGAATGAGTTTTTACTGGTTTCCACTGAAGAAACACCAGCGATCAGCCTGGATTTGTGTGGTCACCCATGTTAAAATTGGACACATATGCTGCTACACCCATTCACATGGAATAGAATCTTTTTGTGGAAATAAGGGGGACGACTAAAAGCATCGGCTTCTGTAAGAGGCAACACCGAGTCAATTGCAAGGAAATTATGAAGGTTAGTGTGGTGTATTAATACTGTGATCGTTTGGTACTGTTTGACCTTACAGACTTGCCGTACTTGTTATTTTGCCGCACTGCGCATGTAAAGTTTTACCTCAGGAAGTGATCGCCCTCGTGTGTGTACATGTTTATGTGACCCCAGTGATTTAATTATAAAGTGGTTAAACACGTGCTTCGCCTCATTATTGAAGTACACCACAGTAAGCACTGGTGTTCTTCTGTCATACAATGTCAGATGGGAATAATGTACAGGAACTCATGTTTAACTGCGGCAAGCTAGCTGTACCGTTCAGTTTGCTACAGTTCTTAAGTATTAGAAAAGAAAAGAAAAAACCTTTTAACGCCCACCAGACTGTGCGGGGAACTTTCAGCCGGCAGCGGCGGACATTCCCCTCTTTTTTTTAAAGGGTTGTGTAGAAGAAACGGGTTAGTTACATTTTCAAACACGTGGTTGGTGCCGTGCTTACCTTAATTCCCCAGCAATCAACTCGGTTCTGCCTCCTACTTGTGCTGGTGTCTCTCGTCGCCCCCCTTATTTCCACAGAAAGATTATATTCCACGTCTTTGCAGTCATTAGACACCAACAGGAGGCTGCAGAGCGGCTGTCGTGGTGAAAGTGTCCAGTTTTACACAGTGACTACAGAAATTCAGGCTGATCGCTGTTGTTTCTTCACGGGAAACCAGTGAAAACTTATTCCCTGGCTACAGTTCTCCCCTCATTGATTAAAGCAGTCAGAAATGCAAAACGTGTCAGGCCTAGTTGTAATTTACCCTGTGAAGACAAGCTTTGGACTTCCAAAGCTTCCTGACCTTCAGTGGCAGCGCGAGTGATGTATGTAGAGCTGCAGCTAGCGATTATTTTAATAGTCAATTAATCTACCCCTGTAATCGATCGATTAATCTGATAAGCTCTATGTTTTTAAAGATGTGACTGAGATGCAGTGGAGCAATAATGAGTCCTGTGACTGTGGTTGACACGCATCGAGTAGGTGCATTACTGCCACCCACTGGTAGGGAGTGTCCGGAAATAGTTAACAGACCGGAAGTAGGGCTGGGCGATATTAAATTTGAGCAATATCCCAATATTTTTATGACATGTCACGATACACAATATATATCTCAATATTTTACCTTAGCCTTGAATTAATGCTTTGATGCATATAATCACATTTGTAAGATGATTCTGTGTCTGCATTAAACATTACTGTTCATCCTGCATTTATATTTGCTGATTTTAAACATTCATGCCAAAAGGTGAAATCATAACTAAACAAATTGATCAAAACTGTTTTGAACAGTTAAAGCAGTGCAATAAACATCATGTAGTTAAACAAACAAACAAAAAAAATACCTACTACTACTGTTATGCCTTTTGGTAAAAGAACCAGATAATTAGTTCATGGTGTGAATTATTTACATTAAAAAAGAGAATAAATAAGTTGATAGTTACTAAAAGTAAGTTGTTTCATTCTGACAAAAAAAAAAAAAAAACACTTAAAATATTTGGATTTCAGATCTAATCAGTGTGATACATCCTCTTCTTAAAAACCTCGCTGTTAAACATAAGCTCAGTTATGCGATCGAGTGAGTGCTCACATCTTAACCTGTTTAAAACCACCTGGGCGCCGGCGCCCAGGCTGTGTTTTTTCTGTGTCACTTTTCTAATTTATATTTTCAGAAACTAGAAGGTGTAAGCTTTCAAATGATGTCTCACACAAGTAATTTGGCCTTACAGTTCCTCTGTTATTTGCATTTCCATTTGGGTATGCAAAAGAGGCGAGGATTACTTAAAAAGGTGGGAGTTAAGAGGTTAACGAGGATCTTTGTTGTTTTTTTCTCCGACAATGTTATCAGAGAAACTAGTGAGGAAACAACTCATGTGTGCGCCAAATATGTTCTACACGCAGCCTCGGAAAACTTAAGTCTTTGTAAGTATTGTGCTGTGTGTAAATTACAGTAGTTAGTTGGTTGAAATTCTTCATCCTCCATTTATTTATAACTCGCGCTGCGGCAGCAAACTGAGCTCTGCCAGAGAAGCTACAGCTGGGCACATGACGTAGCACATGTGAAGTACGCAACTAGGCGCGCTTGTCTATCCTAACCGGAAGCAGTTAATACAGACCGGGAGCAATGCGTGAGGAGGGACTTTAAAAAGTTAAACGAAGCATCGATTACTAAAATATTAATCGATCATTTTTTCTAATCGAATAATTTGATTAATTGTTTCAGCCCTAGATGTGTGCATATTATTATGAAAAGGGCCCACCGGATTAAATGAATTACATACAATGATAACCTATGTCAAATAATAAGCTGCTGTCTGATTCA
This sequence comes from Atherinomorus stipes, assembly GCA_023101725.1. Classification (NCBI taxonomy): domain Eukaryota; kingdom Metazoa; phylum Chordata; class Actinopteri; order Atheriniformes; family Atherinidae; genus Atherinomorus; species Atherinomorus stipes. The sequence continues at coordinate 1,267,264 of JALJCO010004425.1, forward strand.
ACTGTTTTTGAAGGACGAAACAAAGCTGACCGTCCATAAACAAGGACTTTGACACTCACTATTGAAATTCACATGGCGTCATCAGTACACAACAGATCATATTATACCCCCAAAACCCTAGAAAAGTGGAATTTGATGGCGCCTTTAATGACTTTGGGCTGATCTGAGTAGCATGTGACTGTGACAAAAACCAACAAGACATGAAATCAAAGGGTCAAATTTTGAACTTGGAAAAAGAAAATAAAAACTCTGAAATCAGATGAAGTCTTTAAAGGGATAGTTCAGGTTGTTGGACATCAAGTTGTGTGAAACATTCACCGTCTGCAGTTCTGATGCAACAGTGTTTCTGTCACCGAGCCTCCTGCTCTGAGAAACGGCTGGTAATGTACCAGAGAAAAAGTAGTTCTGAAGCTGTAAGGGGCGCCATTTACCAAAGATTTTAAGCTAGAAAGAGTATGCATGTGTTTTGTTTGACTATTTCAAGAATTTTAAAACATCCCCGCCTTATGTCAGACTTTGAAATAAAACTCTATCTACTACTTTTTGGCTGCTATTACTCCGCCGCATAACAGAAATCAATTGGAACCGTGCCTCGCAAACTTTATTGGCTATTCTTTCTACACAAAATGTAACGTAACTGACAGCTGTCCACTGATTGGTCAAAGGAAGTTGACCATAATTGAAGTCATACGTGTTTCACCTCGCCACTTCTAAAAATATCTGGCTCTGTCTTCGGTGACTACAAGCCACAGATGAAACAACAGCAGCAGTAACATCTCGATATCATCCAATGCCTCCATTGTTGTTTTTACTTTACTGACCACCGCATGGCACGGCAGTGATGTCACGGCAGTCTGGACCACGCCAACTCCACCCACTTCCAGTAGACTACTTCTACTGTGTGGAAACAAAAACCTCCTTGGTCGTCTTTAGCGTGTGGTGCTGTACTGTGCTGTACCGTGCCCTGCACAGCTGTAATGGAGAAGGCAATAGCCCAAGAAGTGTCCACTTTTAAAAGTGTAGTGTTGACAAGAAAAAAACTCTGCAGCAGGCACACACTGTAACTTTTTTTCTGTTATTCCTGTTTGAATATAAGAATTTCCTGTTCCTTTTTGGGGGTTATAGATTTGCAGCATTACAAATTCAGACATGACAAATGTCAAAAGTCCTCATGATAGCATAAGTGTTATAACACTCTAAAGGTCAGAGATGCAGGCTGCTAAAACCTGGTGTACAATTCTAGGATTTTTTTCCCCCATAAAGAAAAACAGACTACCACTGGAGGTTTTTCTCTGTGGAAAAGTTTTTGCTTTTCTTGAAAGTCTAAGAAATTTACCAGGCTTGGCTGGTTGTGAACTGATTAAGTCAATTAGATTAGTTCAAAATAACCACGATGAATGCTAAATACTTACTAAAAAAAAAAAAAAATTAAGTTTTCAGTCAGTCAGTCATTTTCTGTACCGCTTATCTAGTTCAGGGTTGCGGGGGTTGATGGAGCCTATCCCAGCTATTATCAGGCCAGAGGCAGGGTACACCACAGGACGCCAGTCTGTCGCAGGGCCATTTAGTGCTATATAATTAAAATATGTGTTTTTCAGAATACCAGATTTCAACAGATCTTTAAAAGATGTCTGATCAGACATATTTGGTTAATCTGCAGCTGAACCTCATTGCCCATCTCCTCCTAAACCTCTTCATGTGTTTTTGTGGATTTGAGCAACAGCATACACTCAATACAATAATGCAATACCGTACACAAGTTTTAAAGGCCAAACAAGGTATTTCAGATTCTCGAAATTGAAGTTGTTTTATATATTTAAGCTCTCTGTTGGGAACTGTCACAGCTATTATACATTCAGCAGTGAGACAATTTACACAACCTGAGGAGGAAACCTCAAAATAAACACATCATCAGTTAAGTGTGAAGCTACTGTGAAGCCTATGATTCCTGGGGGAGGAACATTGCAGTCAAAAGGTTAACCGCACAGCCCTCTGACCCTGCTTAATCATTCTTCTGGTGGATACAATGCAGTTAACTCTCCACAGCAACAAAATAACCTCCCCCTGGGCTGCTTCTCTGTTTTCCCCACTCAATGTCTGCATATACTCAATTATCATAAATGCAGCACCACTAATTAAGTGACAACTTCACTGTAATGCTAACCTAGAATCAGCTCCTTCTTTCATAGAGTCAAAGCAAGCTTTTTCCCTGCAAAACTGTTGCAGGGATGCAATAATCTTGTGATCATGAGAAGTCAAAGCAGAAATGAAAATATTTCTGGCATATTTTCAAAGTAGACTAATGACCTTTTTAATCTCACAGAGATGAAAGAGACAAATATAATTTTGCTTCTAAAGGAATTTTAATTGTGTTGGTCATATTGCAGTGGTCAGGAAAAGTAAGCCGTAGTAAGCGAGTAGAAATGTTCCTGAACGAACATTTTAAGGAGTAAACAAATCACAGCATGATGTGTTTTAAATCATAGCAGGAAATTAAAGCCTATTTTTAGCATAGAAAATCAGAAATACCTATTTAGATAAGAAAATCTAAACATATGAATTGCATTAGGGAAAATAAACCACTGAGCAATTGTGGTGTAAACTGACATGAATGTATCTGCGTGGATGAGATTGTGCTATTTTATTATATTCATTTTACCTCTTTTTCTCAGTTTCTCTGAGTCCAGAATGTGGGTGTTTTAAATTTTATTGTATGTTACTGTGCAATGACAATAGATTTTTACTGCTACTTCATATGGGCAGGCAATGTATGTAAGCAAAGACAAGAAGAGGAACATGACATTTGACATGTTCTGTTTCTTATATAGTTCAATGTCGTTATTGAACACTAGCAGCGATGATTTCTTTGAATTATTAATTTAGACAAATAAAACAACAGCTTTCATGTACTAGCTAGTATTGGAGTAAACATCAAAAACAATACCAAAAGAAATCATATCCTGGTTATTTTAATGTTACTGACGGCACATCTCTACCATCATGTTGCTGATGTCATCGTTTTAATATATCCCCTTAAACCTCAGGTTTTATCACAAAGCAAAGGAAGAAAAAAATGTAAGCTTTTTTTTTTTTTTCACTGTCCTTTTTATGAGTCAGTGCCCAGATATCTCCTAGTTTTTTAATTTAAATAAAACTCTGTTCTGATCTTCTGACAAAGTGGCGCTCTGGCTCTCTTACCACTGGCTACAAAGGGAATGAAATATGCTGATGTTGTAGTGATTTTGTCACTCACCTTGAGGCGAGCCAGTGACAGATCCGCCTAAATTCACTTAAAGCTCGATGCCTCTCCAAGTACAGAAGAACAGATCGAACTCACCAGAGAAGTCAGGATGCTCCCTTGCACTTCAGACCAGCCCTGTTCTCAATTTCAGATGATGGACCAGCTGTTGTGTCTAATTATTATATTTTGCACACATATTTGGACTACTCCCAAATCTAGCTCTTTGAAGTTGTGTTCTGACTTTGCATAACAATATAATCAAAGAAAGTTTTGTCTTTAAAGGGGAAACTGCAATGTGTATTAAATCAAGGAAACAACATAATCCAGATGGATCACAGAGATAAACACATCAAACAACCGCCTGTGCGCTTCAACTGGTCCTCATTTTCCAAAATGATGCTAAAGAAATCCTACAGGAAGAGAGCACCTCTTCTTTTGAAGACATTTCTCCACAGCTGTTTCTAGATCACATGATACCAAGTGTTGCCACTCCAACAAAGCAAGACTGCATGTGTGTCCCGTCACATTCACACGCTCTCCCTCAGCTGGAAGCTGCAGGGAGCATCAGAGATTGAGTTCAAGCTTGTCTCACTCTCTTGCTCCGTGCGCATGCCCCCCGGCACAGCCACCACACGGATAACCACACACCCACTCCAGCACACAGCACTGCACAGTGCCATAACACAAACATGCACTTAAAAGCACTTTTTTTTTTTTCATATGTGATGCACCGTCCTTTTTTTTTTTTCCCCTGCCGGAGACACATTTGCACAAACACCAGCGTACGTAGGGATATCAGTGCGCCTGCATGGCTTCCAAGTAGGTTTGTGCCACCCACGCAAGTACCAGGCCCCAGCTGTGTTTACAGACAAAAAAAACTGGAAAAAAACCCTGCAGATGAACTCAGAGACTGTGGCTAAATGCGAATCATCTGTGTGTTCAAATGCTTTATCTGAATTTGTACACAACATGTAATTATTCAGAGCACACAAGCGCTGCAGTTGTTGTCCACAGATTTAACATTCAAGAACAAGTGTAGAAACAGACTGAAATCACATTTATTTAGATTTTGTTTTTATTTAAAGACACATAACGTAACTTTTAGACCTTAAAAATCTGTGTTTCTGACTTGTTTTGATGGTACACCAACATTCATTATGCACATTTTTGAGCCGTCACTGCCCAGAGGCGTCCTGGGACTTAGAAACAGCAGTATGTAAGTTTTCCATCCGGGATGCGATTGTGACGTAGCAGCCGGCTATTGGTTGCAGCACCACGTCACTTGCTAGCAACCAGATGTTAACCAGGTATCAACACCGCGGGTGTTTTGAATGTGCATCATGTCGGATTCGGAAAAGAAACACAAGGAAACATTACCGGAGGAAGAGAGGAGAAGAAAGAGAGGAAGGGACAGAACAAGACTCAAGATAAGACGTCTTTTACTGGCTGGAGGGAATCACAGTACAGGTACGATGCAACATGGATGCTAGTTTAGGGGGCATGTCACTGAGAAAACTGCTAAAAGTTCTGTTGTGTGTCTTTAAAACTTTAAAACATCAATAGTGATTAATAATAATGGATATTTGCATTCCTTTTTAATTGATTTCTGTTACACTCTATTGTTTACCAGCAGTGCCCATTTCTCCATGGCACAGTATTTGTACAAGCATCCATGACAGCAACAGATACTGGATATCATAAATTCACCACATTTTTTTTTTTCAAACTTCTCAACATATTTGAAGACATCAGCAGCAAAAACATCCGAAAAAAGACACATGTTAGATGCTTGGCAGAGATCATTTACAACGAGTGGAAGCATAATTCTGCTGAAGTTCGACAATGCCTCATTGCAAAGTTTAATTCATACTACGGTAAAATCAGTCAAAATATGTGGACTCCCCTACCTGTTTAAAATGAATAATTAGGGGGTGTTCACACACTTTTTCTGATACTGAACATCAACACCAGAGAATTACTGCTACAGCACTGCTTCAGGTTTTATGAGATCAGTATTTATTTGTGGCTTTGCTGCTCTGTGAGAATTACAAATTTGAAAAATAAAGATTGCTTTTGGTTTGTGACAATTTATTTTCCAGCTTGTGTAAAAGGGTGTGATAATGAGAAACTGAAACTGCCAGATTTATATAGTGAAGTGAAACTGCAAGATTTCCATTTCTGAATTTTGCCCTAAAACCTGTATGCATCTGTCAGAATTAAAGGTGCCTTTACTGTAGCCTATACAGTACAGCAGCTGTAGGTGCAGGTCACAAGTCCAGGGCCAACACAGACAGATAAACAACCACTTACAGTCTTAAGAATTTAGAGACACCCAACATGCATGCTTTTGGACTTTGCAAAGTATCCTGAGAAAATGTGAAAACTCCACACAGGAACCACAGCCCCTGCTTTATTCCTGTATCGCATTTCCAGCTTCTTGTCCCAACATTTTTGAGACTTTGCTGCCATTAAATTAAAGTTAAAGCAGAAGTTACCATGGAATGTTTAAATGTTTCACAATGTCTTGATGGTTTATGAGATTGGCATGTCATTGCTTTCTGCTTCACTCTGCATTTTACATAATGCCCCCAACTTCTTTGTTTTGGAATTGGAGTAGCAGAATATGTTGAACACTAAGCTTACCGCAAGAATACAGTAATGTCAAAAATTGAATTGCAAACTTATTAAAAAGTAGTGTGACAGCAACAATTTTTATACATTTCAACAAAAACAACAAGGATTCAACAGAATTTTTGGCTGTGATCTTCTGAATTAATTAGCATCTACTGTACCTGACAGATCCTCTGCTGTGACACTGAACAAGTGGAAAGAAGGAAACTTTTGGTAAAGGCAAAAAAAGACATCCCTGTGTTTGCACTATTTCAGGCACTGATGCCTCCTGCAATAAGGGGCAGATCTGCACTGATTTTATGGCAAGAGAATCAGACTCTTCCTTAGCTGGGCATGTGCATTTGGAGTCGACAAAGCTAATTGCACAAGAGTCAGCTCAAGATAAGCTCTGAAAGTATGATTCTTGTCAGTTTCTGCCAAGTTTTACAGCTACCACAGTCTAGAATAATCCTTCAAGGTCGATGGAAAGGAAGGGACCTGTATTAAGACACAAGAGGCTGTAGTGGGACAGTACTGGAACACTTATATCCTGGGAAGCAGGTGTTTTTGTCAAATAACTGAAATCAGATAAACTATCTTATTAGCTTAAGTAGATGACTGGAGATATTAGTCGTTTTAAGGTGGACTTTTCATTCTAAAGCATATACAAAAAACAGAAATAACTGTGACTCCTCTTTCGGTGAGCCCCATGGGGTGAGATGAAAAAATATGAACGGAATGGTGTTGGTGTTTCAGCTACACCTCCCTTGGGTGCCTCCCTCCTGTGCCTCTGTGGTTACGGCCTGTGTTGCCCCCAGTGCAGACGTAATCTTTTGATAGGGTTTCCTGATCTTGTCTATCTGCACTTAGGCTCATTGATTTATCTAAGGGCGCATTCACAAAGCTTTTTTGATTCGAATCAGAGTCCGTTTGCTTGGAAAGTCCACTTCATTAGGGGAGTTGTGAATGCGCAAACAAACTCTGATCCGGAACAAACAACCGGACTCGGTCCGCCTGCAAACGCAGGTCTCGGTCCGATTCAAGTGAACCAAAAACAGGAAGTGGACTACAAATTGCATTGGCATTGTGGGTCTAACGTTGGACAACGTGGGTAAACGCGCCGACAACAAACACACGTGAGGAACTGCAGCACTTATAAAGATGGCTCGTGGGCAGACGCGGAGTTACGAGGAAGTAAAAGCTTTAAATGATATTTGATCTGATGAAAGCATATCCAGCTCCTCGTACAAAAATAATGTCGCTTTGTGGAGGAAACAGAAGTTGTGAGAACCTTCTTGTACGTGCGTTTTCTCCTCGCCTACGTGAATCCGAAAGCAGCGCCACCTGAGATTCTCATTCTTGGTCCGGTTGGCTCGTCTGGCAATAGTGTAACGTGAATACGATCTCGGTCCAGAAGACCACCCCCGCCCCCAAACGAACCGAGTCCCCAAACGGACCGAGACTCGCAGACTATGCTTTCTGAATGCATCCTAAGTTGAAGATGGGGGTTGGTGGGGTGTTAGGGCTGGGATATAGGCTACTTGCTGTGAATGCAAATGCCCCTGCAAGCAGTCTGCATTGCCTTTGCATATACTTATTGTAGCACTTCGTGGCCAACAGACTCAATACCGGAGGTCCCCCACAGTACACGGCATTTGGACATTGAGGTTGTGACAAGGTCTTTCAGTCAGATTGTATTTCCGGGGCAGCATCATCACCAAGCTGCAACCTCCAGTGGCCAACTATGAAGCTACCTGGAAGAAGTTTATATTTGTAGTTCTCCCTTCATCCGCTAGGGGCTGGCTGCAAAACAAAGCAAATCCCCACAGACTCCCATGTTAAAAAGAACACCTTCACAGCAGAAATAAATATGTTTACAGCCTGGTTCAAGTATCATTTTAGGTTTAATAGGTCAAGTTTACCTTCATGTCAACTGTGTGTGTGTGTGTGTGGGGGGGGGGGGGGGGGGATTTTTTTTCATAACTCATCCGTTTAGATGTTATTTAATCTTGAAATTACACATAATTAAGGGCATGTCGTTTTGATTGACAGGTGGCAGACTAGATGCCGGCCTGCCGACCAGTGGCTCCTAGTTAGCTCCTTGTTTGCTCTCAGTATGTCTCAGTCTGTAGCAGAGTCGCACAACAGTGGTTTTTAGTCAGTGAATAGCAAGTCTAAGTGTACCTTACCTTAACCCCGCCACTTAGGGGACTTATCTTTGTTAGCTCCTGTTAGTTTCAAGTTAGCTCAGTTAGCGTTTAGCCCAGAGTACGTCAGCTGTCAATCATTTGCCCCGAGGCCATGCTTTGGCCATTTAGTATTTTCCGCAAGTGATGACACACGTGATGCAGTGAAGATGGTGACGATGGGAACGCCCAACTGGCTTCACTTTTAGCTCTTCAGAAACCAGTGGGTCATGTGAGCATAAGGTTCGTCCCCCTTTTTTTTTTCCAGTCTCTGATTAACACCCAAAACATTTCAAATCAATTGCAAGTTATTAAAGACCCACAATGTAAATTTTCCACCTTAAAAATATGCATTTCTGACTTGTTTTGATGGCACACCAGCATTCAATATTCATTTCGAGTCATCTTTGAAGCATCCCGAGGCTCAGGAACTGCACTATGAAACTTTTGCATCGCAGCCGTGACGTTGCAACCAACTACTGGTTGCGTACCGCATCATACCAAATGGATATGAACTAGGTATGAACACAGCGGGTGTTTTGAACCAGAGGAAGAGAGGAAAAGAAAGAGATGAAGGGACAGAACAAGACTGTGGGTCTGTCTCAGTCCACACACTTGCACTACATGGTACACTACTTTTGAGTGGAAGTGCGGTTTCAGCTAAAAGTCTTTCTCAGAAAATACCCGGATGCTGCCCTAAAACCAGTCAAAGATGCAGTGCAGAACGAAGCACACTACTCACACTTAACGGACACCATCTTGCTGACATAGCAGAAGAGGTGGGACTTTTGAACTGTTTTCAGAGCTGAATAATGGCGGTGAACAAAGGAGTGGCAACCCCTGCTGCAGCGGAGGTTATATTCTACTGATGTAAGTAACATTGATTAAATCATTCAGACATGATTACTAATGTATATAGCGTGCAACCAAGCTGTTCACTCCCTGATGACAGTTATGATCTGGTCCTTTATTTGAGGCTGTGGTTATACCGACTCACTAATCTTAGCTCAATTTAGCGGGCAATGCTAGTCTGTCACTTCTGGTAAGTGCAGTGCTCTATTCGGATCAGCATTTATCAACAATAGTGCGTAGTACACAGTGCGCACTACGCACTGAATCCCACTGCACTCAGGCAAGTATGCGGTTTGAGACACGGCTTGTCTATTACTGGCTGGAGTGAACTCACTGTACAGGTAGGATGCAAGATGGATGCTAGTTTAGCCGTCACTAGGGGGCGCGTCACTGAGAAAACAGCTAAAAGTTGCGTTGTGGGTCTTTAAGGCACGCGTGTTTGTAACTGTGCAATGGGAGGAAAAATCATTTAAATGCCAGTATTGTGGACAAGGTCCAAGCCATGCTCTTTAAAACAAAGCAAATGAATACCTGTAGTTTATGCAGGGTAATTTGATCAAGTATACTTTTACTTTCCCCTGAAGCTCAAGATTCATAAGTTGGATAGCTTTAAAGATTTATTTTACGATTTTGGCTTGTTGCTGGTCTAAAATACTTAGGTAAAGAAAAGTTTGGGGGTTTGACTTGTTTTCTGTTTTTTTGTGTGTTTTTTTTCTGGATTAGCCTATTTACTGCAGGCACTAAGCTAGATGGATACCGGTAAATAAAAAAGAAATTCAGAAAAATAATGAGGGAAATGCTCGTGACAGCTATAATACAGTAATTAGAAACATAGATGGGGAGACAAACAGCGCCCAAGGGAGAGGAAAAAGAGTGAAGATTTCCTTTTCTGTTTAAGTGTGAAGACATGAAAATGTCTGCTACCTTTTGTAACATCTGTGGAATGTGCTGTAAAAATGCAAAAGTGCACCCAAGTAGAGTTCTTTGGCTTTTCCCTCAGGGTCTGAGCTGGAATATCAAGCTCCCACGTCACATACCCACAGGACTGACAGCAACAGTGAGGCAGCTCTGTGTGCCACTCCGTCACGGGGGACTGGTGGTAACGCTGCTCATGTCAGCATGCTGTTCTCTCCTCATAGCTAAAAATAAGATGTTAAACCTTTAGGAAGAAAAAATGCATCTCATCTCACTTGGTTTGCAAAGTTGTTCCAACACAGACTAAAAAAATTCACTTCTCCTCATCAGTTTTGCCGAAACTCTCCTCTATCCCACAAGCACTGAGGAAGCAACTTTGAAAATCTAAAAAAGCTGTTACATGCACAAATTATTACCTCTGTAGCACTTCACATCAGTCAGCAAAGTGTGCAGCAAAAGCATCTTTTCAAGATCTTTTTCATCAAAGTAAGTTTCTGATCAAAGAACTCAGAGTATTTCAGGATGGCGGAGATGCCATGAATTTGTAAATCTGAACCAGAAAGCACACCGACCGTTCTTTGAGTACAGGTGGGAGCACCGCTTCTGCTCTTGTCGGTGAATAACGACACATGTTCAGATTAGGGTTAGGAGGTTCAATATGTATGTGATTTCAAAAGTTTAGAACTGAAAACTGAACATTTAAATCTAAGTAATATTGTGGTGTTTCTGCAGTCTGTCAAAAACCCAAGACCTGAGGAAAAAATTAAAACCACCTGTGCTTCATGTCCATCCTTCTTTTCATGCGTACTCCGTAGCCCCATCACAATAAATTAAATTCAAACTTCTTAGATCAAACAGGCTTATTCTGCTTTTCCATTTCTCACACAAAAATATACTCCCCATAAAATTATGTGCAATCGCCTTTGTTTCATAGTGAGGAAAAGAAAAACTGACATTAGAAGTGAGTCTGACACATGCTGCGATGCACATAGACATTTTAACAACGGTCTCCAAGAAAGTCTTTGATTCGCTTAAATACATCCTGGACATTTCTGAAAATTCATTGTGGCACAACCACACATCTGTTGTCACACGCACTCACACACACACACACACTACAAACATGAAAGCATATCAAAGCTTTCATCAACAATTTTCCTGACACATTTTATACTGAACTCCCACAGATACTTACTGTATGTGTGTGTGACTGGTTTTCTTTCAAAGCATCCATGACATCTCAAAGTATCGCTCATATATTAGTTGTAAGCTTGATCCCCAGATTCTCCTTTACACATGTGAATAAATCCTAAAACAAAACGCTAAAAATAACATTTTAAACTTAACATCAGATTTATCTGATTTCAGCTATGTGACTGGCCAGGCAAGAACCTTTTCCAAAAGCTTTTGTTCTACCAGCCTCAGCAGAGGCAATTCATATTACCTCTTAGTAATGGATTTTTCTGGTGTATGTGACATAATTTAAAGATAGAGTCCAAAGTCCCCCCCACCGTTTCTGTTTGCAAACAGCAGCATTTAAACTTAGCACCCCTCCCTCTCAGGCTAATGGCTGCCTCATTCTTCAAACTATTCAGCTTCAAGCCTCTCCTTCAGAGCTCAGAAGTGGGTCAAAGCCAAACTAATATTAGCCCTGGTTTTCCAACTTGCATTATCTAAAGCTCTTACCTTTTCTTCGGTGCATCTGCAGTTTTTTCTTTCTTTCTTTCTTTCTTTTTCCTTCGAGAGTTCGAGTGACTGGCGTCTGCTCCAATCATGAGCTTATTCCCACACGGTGTCATGTCCTCAGTTCTGTCATTGGCTGGTGATATAAACAGAAATCTCCACCCAGAAACGTCCCGAACACAACAAAACAAAGCTAAAGAGCAAATTATAGGCAGGGGGAGAGGGAGTTGCATTCAAACGCGCCACGGCATGCAAGTAGAGGCCCAAAGGCGCGGTTTGAGATGGATTTCCACTTGCACAAGTCTAACATTTATTTTCAGGGGGGAAACGTCGACTTTACCTTTAACCTGACCAAAAACCCACCTGCTCTTCTGGACTTTCTGTATGTAAGTGTTGAACAGGAAACCGTCACCAGTGTTCGCCTGAAAGCGATTCTTCTGTTTCAGAAAAATGTAAATGAAAAACGGGGAGAAATTTTTTTAAAAAATAAATAAATCTTTTAAATTTCTAATTAGTCATTATTATTCATCTGTCATCTTGAGGAGACAGGGCCCATGGACACTTGGAAGTTCAATAAAAACACGATTGCTTCAAATATCTCTGCCAAAAACATCTGATATCTGCTGTGATTGCTGTGATTCTGTTGGATCATATTCTTTGATTTATCATCAAGTAAATGCAGCTGCTTCATGTCTTTTCCCTAGATTTTAATCAAATAGTTAATTAAAGGCAAAAAAAAAAAAGGCTGAGGTAAAAGACATTCATTAAAAAATGCTAAATATCCTACTTCAGATCAATTTGTTGTAGATCCAAACTGTAAGGATGACACTGTGAAAAATTTTGTACCAGTTTTGAAAGGGTGCTTTGTATATGTGTGCATTTTGATTCTTTGATGTCATCTCAAAATCACAAACTCATCTTCTCATGATTTTCAGACAAGGTTGATCTTTTTGTGATAACCAATTAACTTCTGTCATTATCTTAGCGTAGAAGGCCTTCTTTTGAGAGATGATGAGTTTATCATTTAGTAATCAAAAGAAAAGTGAGATGTTTTGTCAGTCATCAGCAATGGAAAACAGATGGGAAACAATGAAAACCTAAAGGTAATAGCAACAACTTTTTCATCAAAATAATAATTATATAAAATAATAATACATCCAGAGATTGTCTAAAAGGGTGTAGAATAAAAGTATTATTATTACCCCATTTTTTATAGTATACACATAATTGTTTTTGTCAATTTCGACAGGTCTGAAAAATAAATATTTACATCTCATTACCATACCAACGTTAGGATTCTCCATCGTTAGCATTAGCAGGATGAATGATAGGGAGGAAGCAGGTTTGTGAAGTTAGCAAAGGGACTCAACAGCCCCATGGTGGCTGCCACTTTCCTCCCAGACATGTAAGTCAAACATTTTCTAATGCTAATTAACAATTGTTGCTAATGCTAATTGAGTAAGCAAGTAATAGTCCACCACCTACTGCGGGGAGGATTAAAATAGTGTTACTAACGCTTTTAAAATCTTTAGCAAATCTGACATTATTTATTGTATATTTTCAGTCTTCAAGTTCATGGTAATCTTAGGTGCATGGGCAGAAGGATTTCTTTTGAGAAGTGAAAACCTCTTTAGGGAACCAAAAAATAGATAAATACATTTTAAAAAGGTCAGTTTTCTCCCAGGACTCAGGATGAGAGAGAGATCTCAACTGCAAATGAGATCTTGGATCTCAATGAGACAACCTGCATAAATAAAGGTGAAATGAAAAAAAAAAAGGATCTATCATTGTGTTTTATTTAAGCCTGCTGGCAGTCTATTAATCTATTCAAGGGCTTCTCTGCTATTAAAACTATAAAACTGTGAAAAAAAAAAGTACATCAAAGTGCTTATTGTTTTCTATTCATTAATATACTCACCTATGAATAAAAATATCCATACAGTACGCAACAGTAGTGTAACATCATGGTGATAGGCCCCAGTGCAAAAATGTTTTGTGCCCCACCTCCGCCGTAAACACAAACACACTCATGCTCACATGAATGCACGCGCGCTCGTAGACACGTGCACACGCACACATTCTAGGACTCGCACATGCACAGCTACTTGAGAGAACTGCTGTTGTCACCATGATGGATTCCTTCTCTACCAAAGATGCTGTGGTGCTGCTGCAGCAGGTCGGGTTCCCGCATCTAAGATAAAAAAAAAAAAACTTGATTAAATTAAACTTCACGGGTGCGTGCAGGTCGCAGGTAACAGAAATTTTATTTAATTCTTTGTGGACATGATTGTTTTACTTGGTGTGGGTGTGACTTTTTGCGTTGCTCATCATCAGCGTCCAGCAGTGAGGGAAACGTTTCTGCTGCTGGTGTGACGCAGGAGCAGAACAGCGGTAACTCCTGTGACATGGCTTTGTAATAAGTATGATATTACATGTATTGTATGATTAATAAAATGTATAATATGTAATAGTATAATACTGTATATGTACTCGAGATAATGGAATGTCGACACTTGTCTTTCCTTTACGTAGATGGTTGTTTTCTTATCTTTATTAAATGAAATATATACGATTTTTAGACTGTTCTGTTTTCATGTTACACAAAATAGGACATGATTTTGTGTAAAACTGTGAAAAAATTTTGTACAAACTTGTTTTGAAGACATTTTTGAGCTGTATAATTAACCAAGGACATGCAGTACACAACCTATTCAAGAAAAAGGTTTTATTTTTGATTAATGATCAAACAGTAACATGTCTTCATCAAAATATGAGAGTCAAGCTAGAGTTTCATTGACAAAAATGTTTTGGAGTGTATGGAGTTAGAGTCTATATGTGATTGGAAAAATTTACATTAAAGAACCTGAGGGATTAAAGAGATGTTAATTTTGACCAACACCCTGCACACAACTGACAGAGATCAGGTCAAATGCCCCTCTGCGTCCCCACAGAGAACTAAGCATTTTGTCAGCATGTGTCACGAATACATATGTTCAACATGACAGAGGCCTTCAACCCCGAGGTGAGAGGTTTTCTCTCTGCCATTCATTATTCTAAAGGATCCCTCTTTATGATGAACGGGGTCAGCAGGGCATGATATGTGCTAACCACAATGCTGACTTTAATTAGATATTCACAGCTTGAAATAATGCATTACTGTAAGAGCACATTCAAAAACAGTCACTAAAGTTGAATTCCCAACCAATAGCTGTTACTGCATCATCTTGCTTATTACTCCTATCTCAGAATGTAGGCAACAGGTGAAGAACTCCACAGTGGAAAAGTTGATGGCCCATCCCATGAAGCTGCCCCAGAGCAGCTACCCATTTCTATTCTACCAATTTCATTGACATTTGACATCAGAAATTCAGGAATTGACTTTGTCCCCCTTAGCAATGGGGAATTGAGATGAATATCTTGGCTCAGGTTCTGACAGGATACGAAGCGTTGCATGTTTTCCTTGCACCCTTTTTTGTAAGCCTCACCAATTCAGCTGATTTATTTGTTCATGTCTTAATATTGAGCAGAGCTCAGTATATGCTGGTGGGTTTGAAGCGCTGATGACATGATTTTGACATTTTTCACCATGTTTTATATACCAATACGTCCTCATGATCTATGTAACAAAAACAGGCGCGCCGGCATGAACAACGTTTTTAGAAAACATCGCTGCATTTCAGCACATCTGACCAGACTGTGGCGCTGTTGCGATTAAGAGCTCTACACCGCTTTCAGTATTGTAATGGGTTTATTGTAGTTTTTAAGTTGCTTTTCCAGTTTTACAGACGGACAGAAACGGCTCAGCCCTCTGTTTTGCTGGCAGTTAAAGTTTAAAAACTCATAAGGATGGTGGTAGTTTGTTTTCTACAGATCATAAATCCATTAGAAGAGGATAAAATAGGGGCTCTTACCGGTGTCTAGCTGTAGGAGCCTCTTGCACGTCTGCCAGTAAAATTCCCGTCTGTAGACACCGTTTACTGGACATGATGAGACTTTAACACATGGAACTGAAGTCACATCTGCTGGATGATTCTTTATTCATCAGTGTTTGCTTCATAAAGCTGTGATGTCCAGCTGTGAACAGAGACAGCTGCATCTCGGGACTTCCCAGGTCTTCTCGGACATCACAGGACTTTTCTCACTGCTTCCAAGGATGCATCCTTCCCTCCATCCTCATCTTTATAAACGGGTACTATTTAAAACTCAACTGGAACCATGTAAGTTGTTATCTTCTCGTCTGTATGTCCAGCCAAGGACAAAATTTTGATTTTAAAGGTGGGACACACACACATACACAAGAATTATTAATAAACTTGGCAGCGGCTGAACTAATTAAAGGAGAACTTTGTATTTTTTTAATCTGGACCTATTTTCTTGCATGAAATACGTTCATTTACTCACCCAGACAGTTTTGGTGCAACTTGAATTCCTTCCATAGATATTTATATCCACTCGAGATCAGCGTATGCGCGATATAATGGGAGAGATTGGGCAACCGCATCCAGCCTCTAAATAAGGCATTATCTGCCACAAACTCCTTCATTTCACCAATGTTTTGTTACCAAACATTAGCCCGACCCCCCCTGTGAGCTCGAAGCGGCTTTTTCATGATTTGTCCTTATTTACCGACGTTTACTTGTTATGGTGTCGCATAATAGTGACGTCAACAAAGCCGGCCCTGTAAAAAGTTTGCAAATAAAGGACGAATCACCACCAAAAAGCCATTCAGAGACATAGTGGAGGGACTATGTCTCTCATCTGGCCTGGGAATGCCTTGGGATCCCCCTGGATGAACTGGGGGCTGTGGCCAGGGCAAGGGAAATCTGGGCTTCCCTGCTCAGGCAGCTGCCTCCACAACCCAACTTCGGATAAGTTGGATTTTGAATTAGTTTTAGTTTTTATTTAGTTTTGACTTTTTGTTTTTCAATTCAGTTAGTTTTTGTTAGTTTTTTTAGCAGGTTTGTTAGTTTTTATTCGTTGGAAAATGCCTAGTTTTAGTTTAGTTTTTATTAGTTTCAGCGTTAGTTTTCCGGGGTTTTTTTTTCCGTAAATTATACAAATTTGTCTGGTGTGACATTATCAAAAATCATCAGGAAGTAAAACCGGTAGAGCAAAGTAAATAGATTTCTTATCAACCCGAAAGGCTTACGTATTAAACAAATTAACAAAGACTAAAACTAAGGATGCCTTTGCAATAATTTTAGTTAGTTTTGTAAAAAACACAGTACAGTTTCAGTTAGTTTTTTTTTAAGCTGTTATTCTTATTTTTATTTCAGTTAACAAAAATGTTTTTTTTTTTTATTTTAGTTTTTGTTTTTTCCTTAGTTTTACTTAACTACCTTGATGGATGTATGGATGGATGCTATTACAACTCACAATGAGCAGCACTGGATAGCATTTGTAAAATAACCACTAGTGTGCCAGTTCCACTGGCAGCCTTATGTCCAACCCTGAACACATCCATTATTATACCAGATGGGGTTTTAGGCTTTGGGTCCCAAGTGTTCCTTTAACATCCTCACATTTTTTTCTACACTGTTTTTTTTAAAACCTATTTTTCTTTCAATTTCTTTTTCATGTGGTGTATTTGTTCCTTTGTCCCTAGGTTTCTAGTTTTGCTGCTTTTTTCAGGATAACTGTGGGTGTTGGTAGTCAAGAGGATTAATAACCTGTAATTTCCCCTCAGCAGAGATCCATATTGACAAAGACTCCTACTCAGTCTAAGTAGCACACTCAAAAATCAATCAGCTGTGTGTACATGAACAAACATCACCCATGTACATGTTTTTGCCTTGTGTCCATCTTTAAAGTAAATCTTTAAAAAAAAAAAAAATCTTTAAACAATTGTGACATACAGTCGTCCTCATAAATTATTCAAACCCTTTTATTTAAGAAAATTCTTAATTCACAATAGTAATTCAAAAAACAAGAAACTAAAGAAACTAATAATAAATTAAAAATTACAAAATTATAATTTAGTGAAATGAAATTTTGCTTTTGAATTGTATTTGAACAGAATAATAATAAGAAAAAGAAACAAACAAAACTGTTACAGACAAATCAGAGCACCTTGGTCATGAGCAGTGGGCCTGTCAAAAGGTGTACAAGTCTTATTGAATGTTACAGAAAACACCTGATTGCAGTGATTGCCTCAAGTATTGCACAACAAAATTTTAGTTCAGGAGCCGCATCATGCTTGTCGACCTGTTTTATTTTTTGTTTGTTTTTAATATTTCTGTTAAACCAGAATTAAAAATCAATGTCATTATTTTAATAAAATTTTCATTTATTATTACTTTTGTCAATTTCAACTTATTTCACTGACAACTGATATTTCTGACTTTAATTGGAGGGTATGAATAATTTTGAGGACGACTGCAATTATTTGACCTGCAAAATATGCACATTAGAGCTGCAACATTGTCTCACCTTTAAAAAATAAAGGCTCAAGCATTATCACATAATCCCAAAACTATGAGTAATGACTGGTTGCAATAATCAAACGTCGGATTTGGAAGCATCTTTCTTCTTCAATGATGAAATAGTTTTGGTCATTTTAAAGGTGTCATAACCTAGTGTTTTACATACACAATCCTTCTTAAATTATCTTCAAATTAATTTTTAATTCTAGTTGGGTGGGACGAAAATTTAATGAGCTCATTTTAACCTCTTTTTATCCCCAACTATTGTTTGTCACGAGAATACGCACGAGAGTTAGACCTGTCTGTAAGCGCGTTCACGAGGCAAACGTCAAAGCCAAAACAAAGTTTTATCAGGATAGAGCAGGTGAAGGACATGATGTCAAAACGTGATAAAAACGTAACGGTGCGGTTGATAGAGAGGATCCGCAGAGTAAAAGGGCTGGACTCTGATAAATATAAGGAGCAGACATCTGACGTGAAGTAAACCAAACAGTGTTAGCTTCTGTAGCTACATTAGCAGCTTGTCTGTTCGTCAACCACCGTTTACTTGTCTCTTACACAAAAGATAATAAGTTACACAAGCAGCAACACTTAACGACTGCACATCCTCACTGATAAATATAATCCACTCATCCCTGGTCGTGCTGTCCCTCCTGTTAAAGCACTGAAAACTGCTGAATTTCTGCCGAGGCAACTCAGCATGGCAATCTCCCTCCTCCTCCTTCTTGTCGCCATCGTCCTTTCTGACAAAGCTGGTCTCCTCTGTGGCAGGTAGCCTAATCAGCTGCCTTCAGGTGGTGCTAAAGACGCTAGCTTAGCAGCTCGCTCGCAGCCTATCTAGTTCACGTCATAACAGCTGATCATAACGTCTCCACAGCAGGTATTCAGCTGCTTTTAGGTGGTGCTAAAGAGGCTAACTTAGCAGCTAGCAGACTCTCTCGTTCACGTCATTCGGAGAAAGAAATCCAAATCGCGTACTGTGGAGAGCGCGTGCTTGTGGCCGATTCTGGTGAGAAAAGAGCGCCCGCACTCAAAGACGAAGTTACTTTCACTTTCCGGAGTTTCTGGCACGTTATAACTGAGGTCCTGTTCCAATACACATGTTTTAACGGGAAAAAGTGGGATTTCCGGGTGATGACTCCTTTAAGAGTCAGTATTAAGAAACAACACTGATTAATCCAGCCCAGTTAAAGCACTCCCAGTGCTCAGCAGTGCTGGTCAGTGCTACTAGGTGAATTCCCTTTATAAAAAATAAAAATAAATAAAAAATAGGGGGCAGTTGAACCAAAGAAACAAAGCCTTATGGTAGTGTGAATTTAAACAGTAACCCTGAACATGTGAGGTTATCGACAAATGTGCATTTGTGTGTCTGTGGTGATGTTATGATGAAGGTGCAGGCTTCTGTTTTGTATTGATTCAATGTTTTTCTTTAAACACACTCATCATCCATCTGTGTTGGACTGTTTCTATAAATGGAGATCTGTTGGCATGGTTTGCCCAGCCCTCATCATTCAGCTGTTGTTCACGACAGGCCCCTCTCACTTGCTGTCTTGGCAAGGACATATCTCTGTCCAAACCTAATGACCTGTTATATAATGCTATCACTCCATTGCTGCTCATCTGATAGTCCACGAGAAGCCATTTCAAGCCATTATCAATTTTGCCAAATCAATAACTTGAAAAGAGTAGAATGGAGATTATATCTTGCTGGGCTGTCATTCAGACAGTTTATTCTCTCTATTGTCTGCTGCTTGATGATACCTAGTCAATAAGTGCACATACACATAAGCACAACATGCACAATTGTGTCAACAGAGCGCTCTGTCATAATGGTCTCTCAAAGCAAAAACATGCTGAGTTTAATTACATACCAACTTGAAGGCTTGCCTTTGAATAACTTTCGCCGTACAGCTTCATGGATGGAACTACTGTCTTTCTAAAGCAAACATACCTTGAGATGGAATAAAAAGTGATTTCGACTCGTTCAGTCTTTTCATGTAGGCATTCGTCTTTAAGTCACAATAACCATGGTAAATATGAAATATGTTTGCATATAACAGAACTATTTACAAGTAGAGGACACGTCAACCTGTCAGGCAGTAAAAACAGCTCAACATCACTGAAATCATACTGTGTAATTCTAACATTTGCAGGAATGTTATTGAAATCACAACAGCTTTGTTTTAGGAACATATACCTTTGATTTTGTGAGTTTGTTACAACAGAGGCTGCAAATGCACAAAGCAACAAAGGGGAAAGGATCTTACCATACAGTGGATTGGACGTCTGGTGGTCTTGATGTTAATTGGTGCTGTTCGACTAACTCTGACTTTTCCTGTGAATAAAATCAACAACAAAATGCTGTCAAATGGAAACTCCCTCAGTTCTGTGGCTGCCTTTTCCAGCAGAAGCTGCCATGTCATTAGCTGTAAAAAATAAAAATGTTGTCCCTGTAGGCTCAGAAAGCTATCTTTATGGATTACACAGACTGACAGGTATGTCAATATTTGTAAGGCCAATTTCAGCAGCATGTGGGGGTTTCCCATTTAGCCTGCAAGAAGCAAAATCAGCCTCAACAGGCTACCTAGTTCTGTGACAGCTCTTTATTCCTGAAAGATGCAACTTCTGCTTTACCATATTGGATTCTGAGCATTTCTATTACACACTGCAGGTCTACTGAAAGGAATATTTCATAGCTTTTTGACATCTATGTAACTTGGACAATGTAACAAACAGTTTCAGCAATTTTCTGTCCTTTTCACCATTCTGGCAAGCTTTATGAGTTACATTGTCTTGATCTTTTTTTCCTTTTTTAAAGCAGAATGCTATAGATCAAACAAACTCAGGCCTTGGAAATAGTCTTAAAAATAAACTAAAGAATTTCACATGAAATTGGGAAAGTTGCACCGGGCATGGCAATGTGATCTACAACTATGATAAGGGCCAAAATATATGAAAAAGTTCATGTCTTGCCTGTGCACACCCGGACAAAAAAGATGAAAAATTTGCACAAGCTTTGTGGAATACTTTGATAGAAATTTGTAAAAAAAAAAATAATTCAAAAGATAGGGCTTCGTGTTTGAACCTTGACTATTATAAAGCCTTATGATGATATTTTCCGGCCAGAAATATAGCACAGAGTTCAGAGTCCAACTTCTTGGGAATAAGTACTTCTACACAAACAGATGCTTAAAATTCACCTCTGTTGACCACAGAAGGTTAATTGCTCATTAAAGCAATTCAGTTCAAGAGTCTGTTGACTGAGTGCAGAGCTTTGAATCTGCTCACTCCACTGAAGTTGCAAACAGGGCATGACAAGTGGGCAATTTCGTCTGATATCAGGTAAGAAAGTCACAGAAAAAGAAGTAAAAGTAGAGTTTTACAGGCTAATAAAGAAGTGGAAGTCCCAGTCATTAGAAAAATGCTATGTGATATACAGCAGATGTGCTTTTGCCCTATTAAGTTTCCTAGTTCCCTCATCAGTTATATAAAAAGAAAAAAAATCCAACATCAGATAAAACTTTATTGAATTAAAATGGTAGAAGTTTGGTAGCTTAAAAAGTAACCATCAAACAACTTAACAAGCAAAAACCACACATTAGGAAAAAAGTGAAAAGAAAATATTGACTTAACATTATTTACTTTTTACGTCAGAATCAATCTTTCCTTCATTAAGCCTTTTTTCATTATCAAATCTTTTAACCCAGAACTTGAATTTTATTTCTCACCATTCTGGTTTTCATATTTAACTGGCTTCATTACACCTGGTAACAGAAAATAAGGCCTAGAAGTGATAAATATTTAGAGGCACCTAATGTGCCAAATTAACTCACATATAATTAGAAGAAAGCAAAGTCAGAATATTAAACTGGTGGTGGAACATAACTGTAATTTCAGAACCCTTATCTGTATATTGGAGAACACATTTAATATTTAAAGAAAGAAAAGATTCACATTTCCTGGAACAACCCTTTGTTAGTTTATCATTACCGCTTGGCAACAGTGGGTACTTTTTCACTTCAGGTATTTACCTCACATGCAGGAATGTTTTGCAAATATGACCCCCTCATGTATGCCCTTGCAATTCTTAGAAGGGCTTTAACTTTTGTACCGCACTGTTTTATTCATGAGAGAAAAAAAAATCTTTCACTATCCTTAGTGATTGAGGCACTGCTGCTCCTGACATCAGATCCTGGACTTAGAAAAAAAAAAAAATCAGCATAACTTGGGGCATGCAACATGGCACAGGCTAGTAGCACGCTCTCTGTCTTAAATGCAGCAGAAAACCCCAGTCTGAAAGGGGTTGGTGTTGAATCCAGAGCTGACAGGCATAAAATAGGGGATTTAGATGTTGTCCCAAACATCTCTCCACCTGTCTTTGATACCTGTGTGTAAGTCCTGGTATCAAACTGTCCCACTACTTTGCTTCCTGCTGAAAAGCCGACAGCTTGTGTCTGTGGGTTCAAATGGGACATTTTCCCTCTGCTTATCTGCTCTCATTACATTTCCTGCCCGCTTCAGTGGTGAAGCTGCTGATGGAATAAGCAGTCCAAAATTGCCCAAAATATCCAGACCATTAAATTCTTCCCAACAGCTACCTCAACACAAAATCTCCACAAACTGATCAGGAAACACACGGGTCACTTGGTGGTAAAATCTGGACTTCAATTAGGCAAAGTCAGTGGGTGTTTGTTGAGGCCATTGGTAGCTTGAGGAGACATTCCCAAAGCACAGCAGTGTTATCTCCTCTACCACAGACATGCATGCATTGCCTGTAGCTCCTCAGAAAACACACTGTTGGCAGATGATGGTTTTGTTTAATTATAGCTCTTCAGAGAAATGTTGCACATCACCTCAATTTTCCCTCATCAGTGATTGTCAGAAAGCATCCTTTGGCATCTCCCTCTATATTCTCAGTTTGTTGATTTTATTATTTAAATGCAGTAACAATGGCTCGTAAGTAACGATGTGAAATGATAGCTCCAGGGTATCAGCTAAATTGAAGCCATGGAGTTGGCAAGGCAGAAGCAGATGCACCTTGAAAGCTGTGCGGTGCATCTGCCACACTGTACTGTACCTTCAAATTTTCTTGGATGATGTGAGAGTTGACTGGGGGAAGATTCACCTATAGTTTTAAAAGTTAAAGAACAGGGCCCATATTTATCAAGCATCTTAGAGTGCCATTTTACATAAGAAATGTTTGTAAAAATCTAGAGTGCAAAAAGCCTGTTGAATACCAACAGTAAAAGACTGTAAAATTGAAAACAGTACGCTTGTGTAAAAGATACATGCAATTACTGTAAATTAAGAAATGTGTAGAACTGTACCTTTTACTGTAACAATATGTAAAAAAGACAATTTTGCTGTGGAAAATATAAAAGTGTGGTAAAATTAATGAGGAAATAATGTCACAATATGTAATCACACTAAAATTAACAGTATTGTGCTTTTTACAGTAAGTTACAGATTTAGCTGATGAGTACTTTTAAATTTATGGGATAAAACTGTTAACAATTCAGCAAATACACACCTTAATTTATACAGAAATAAGATGCTAAAAGTTTGGTAAAAAAAAAAATGTTTGAAATTTAAAATAAAAATAGCATATAGTAAGTTAAAGGCATATGCCACCCCTGGGTGAAATTTAGCCTCCCCCTGCAGTCCCCTGAGTTGGACAAGTGGGCAGAAGCGTTTTCTAACCGACCCAGTCATTCTCTGAATCTGGAAAAACTGACTTTAGCTTAGCTTAGCTGGTGAGTTGCTGTAATCTGGAGTATCCAACGAGCACCACTTGGTGAAAGTGAACTAATTAACTTGAGATTTTTTTCCAATGACCTGCACCTTCTGATCAAGTACGAGCAAGAAGCCGATTTCACATCAAAGGACTGACTAGGCAGCATTCAATAGTGGAATATATGCCCTGGATGTACAGGCCAATCACAGGCAAAGCACCACAGATACTAGCAAACACCACCCACACTTACTGCAAATTAAACACACTGATTTTGCATTTGAATGTGATGGTAAAATAAACATTTGTCAGTCCAGGTGGGGTTAAATCTGTGATTTTAGTTGACAGCCAAGCTTACATTTTGGGATGGAAACTGACATGCTTGTCTACTATCACTACTTCGAGACACAACAAGAAGATGAATTACAGGTGTAATAACGCTAGGCTAATGAGCGTTGAAATCATCGGTGGGAATTTGCTTTAACAATGTAGAAAATTCTGAAATCTTTTGATTTTTTCTTTTTATGTTTTTTGTTTGTGTGTGAATTTTTTCTTTTTGAGGGGGCAGAACTATGGGCTGGGCTTCATGGGAGTTGGTTTTGGGCCATATTGGGCCCACAGGCCGTCATTTGATGAGGTTTGCACTAAGCTTTTGATCAAACAGGTGAAACCACAGGATGTAACAGAGCACTGCTTTTATTGTGTCCTTCAGCCTGGATGTTTGATTGATAGAAACAGTTAAAAGAACTAGGGGCAAGAATTGAGAAAGAATATACATGCATGTCCAGTTTTAATGCTAATGGGTGATGAAGCATTAAAAAACAAAAAGAAGCAGCCCACCCACGTCTCTCTCCATTGCCTTGAACAGGCTGTGTGCTGCATAATGCGTTGTGATTCGGTGGCCGAATTTCCCGCATAGTCCTACAGATGTGACGCCAGTTAACGCTGCATACGCACAGGGGCGCCGTAATGGGGGGAAAAGTTAGGAAGATTCCAAGGGCCCATGACTGTGGGGGGCCCCAAAAGATGTGGAAATTATTAAACCTTCATTTCAAATAATATGTGTATATACATTTCAAATAGAACAAGAAAATGCAGTAGTAGAATAAATTACCTTCATGTTCTCACTGGTTTTTCAGCAGTAAACGGCAAAACAAAGCATGAATATATTGACCAATCCACCCCCGTGAAAGTGCAAGAAATGGTTTGGTCCTCCGGAACTGCCTCAGCGCATCCGCTCCCTGCTTGTCAGTACCGCAGTTTGCTGGTATTGGGCCTTTATTGCTAACCTGACTCCCGCCACCTGGTATTTGCAATACCATCTGGGGAGGGAGTTAACCCGATGTCATTTCAAATTAGTCTTTTTTTTCTAAAACTCTTGCATGTGATTGGATAGAAGATCTGTCCGTCATCTTGACTGACACGCTACTTCAGCCACTCACGTTGAACCGAATGACGCAACCCGTGACGCAACTCAGAGCGACACCAGAGCCACCACGCATAGAGGATCGAGTTATCAAAACATGTTATCAAGCTCAAAAAGCTTCAGTCAAACAACATGGCGGCGGCGGCGACAGCTAGTACGAGCGGTGTACAGTCTGTGAACGACTTTTGTCGAATGTGCAAAGAAAACCTCCGGCCAAAACGCCGCCCATCCTTCAAAAGTCCCACCCGCGATTAGTGATTGGCTCCTACTATTCTCTAACCAGACGAAATCACCTATAACTGTCGCCTTACTCAGATGGAGTGCGTGAGGAAAGGGAACGCCCCCGCGTGTACTTGTTGAACGCACCCAGATGATGTAAATCAGGTTACTTTATTGCTGCATGCGCTTCATTTGACAGAGTGACAGCGAATAAAACGACTGACCAGGAAAATGTGTAAATAAGCAGCAGTATGAAAAAAAGTCCAACCGCAGACGAAGAACACAGCACCCCAAGGAATGAAAGTATGATTTTCAAATGAGAACAGAAAGAAAGGAGAAAGAGAAGAGACGAACGAAGCGTGAGCCAGATTTTAAAGAAAGGTTTGTTGCCTGAGTTGTTCAAATGAACCTGTTAAGTGAAATAACCTAGCTATCTGCAGACTATTACAACTTAGTTAATCCTCCTTAAGGTGGAAGTGGGATCACATGATTGATGATGCCGGGTAGTGCATCTTAAACGGAAAGTGATTTTCCCTCTTTTTTTTCTTTCTAAGAAAAATCAAACCAGGACTCTCCAGCATTTGTAATGAGCTTATTGTGTGTCTGTAACTAACACAGAAGCAAATAAGCCAGAAAACTCAGAGCTGAGACTTTACATTTACATAACCAGACCAGGCAAAACATAGTTCTCACAACATCACTTGAGTGTTATTAATTGTTTAGCAAGATACTATTAAATAACTCCTTGTCCCCCCTTAATCATATGTAAACAGATGATCTGCCAGCAGCAGCCCCATCTCTTCACCCCCACCCCCTTTCCATTCCCAGTGAAGAAGGTAAGCAACATTGGGACAAGTTAGCATCATTACAGAGTCTGCTGTGGGAATTTGTCTCATTTTACCATTCCAAAAATAAGAATGAAGCATTTTTAAAATAAAAATTTAAACACTTAAAAAACAAAGCAAAACAAAAAACATAATGATCTCTATAAAATAAAAATGTCCTGTAGTTGTAGTTGTTTGTACAGAATACTGGACAGTTAAATGTAAACACTGAGTAGCCACCTGCAGCCTGTATTAAAATCAAAGTCACAATTTAAATAGTTCAGTTAGATTTCTACATTCAGACTGAATTACAGCCATCAAAAGACATCTATAAATCTTGATTATTCTCAAGACGGTTAATTTATTTGAGCAGCTTGAACTGCACAATAAATACCTGTACCTGTTTGCAATCTAGCTGTGAGGTTACAATGAGCTGCTGATAATTAATGTAATTAGATGATATAATTTGTTGGTGCATTCTATAAATGTAAAAACTGTTACATTCTTGGCTTACATTTCTCAGGGCCCTCTCAGGTTTGGCCAGAAAGAAGTATAGAGATGGAGGAACAACAAAAAAATTAGGGCTGTCAAAAAATTAATCCTATTGTCAAACAAGAGATTTTTTTTTTTTTATTAATTAGTGGTGCTATATGTAGAAAACTCATTAACTTTTGTTTTATAACTTAAAGGCTAAAACCAAACCAGATATCTGTGAGTCGTCCAGGACTCAGACCTGAATCTCAGCTTCACATTAATACAGTTGTTAAGTCAGCCTGTGAGGACGTATCAGCAGCATTCTGGACTAAACTGCCACCATCTGAAGGACTTTAGGGAGACATGTAAGGACAGGGTTTCAGTAGTTTAGTCTACTAAAGATAAATGCAGAATTCCTGCTGAGACACCTTTAATCCTAAATGTGTTCTAGAAGTGATCAACGCTATTAATCAGGATAAATTTTTTGACAGCCCTACAAAAAATACATTGAAACTGTAAATAATACTCTTTTTATAACATTTTTAAGTCTTGCATCAATTTTTTGAGGGAGGAGGGCCCAACATGAATGTCTTTCATGGGGCCCAAAATTCCTGGCGGCGCCCCTGCATACGCATACCCAACAGTTTTAATACAGGAAGATGTTCGTGGTGGATTCAAACACTGTGTAAGGGATTCTTCTGTCATCAGCAAATGACCCAGATCTACTGAAAGACCACTAAAAAGTGGCACTATGAAGAAAAAGACTTTATCAACGTAGTAAACAACGTTATAGCATCAGTTTATGCACGCGCTCATGCCGGCTTGGCAGGTGGCTGCAGTAACCCGCAGCACCAGTCACGTCACTCGCGTCACTTGCGAATTTCTTAATCCTGTCCCTAGATCCATTCATGGAATTTTCACAAAATTGTGGTTTCCACGTGTCTCATAGAGCTCCAATTGTTACCATTTGTAGTGTGTGGTGTGTGGACTTCACTTCGATAATACAAAAACATGTATCCTCTCCAAAATAACTTCTAAACAGAGTACTTAAAATGATAAATTGATATAAACACATTTGAACAAACAGGACAAAAGAAATCGTAAAAAGTTTTTTTTATTATTATTTATTAGCAGCTTTCTTGTTCAGCACCTTT